>JALDNG010000048.1:0-570000 GCA_024349245.1 Neodontobutis hainanensis
CATAAGCAGGATAGCTTTGATGAAAATTTGCTGCAATTGTTGTGTCTTCTTCTAATGTGGTGCTGTCTGACGCTGAGCTGTTTGGTCAACATGTCGTGGCATCATCTGGCTGATGGCATTGGAATTCCCATATCTAATTACAAACAGGATTTCAGCTCCATTAGAGTTGGGTGGTGAGGAGTCACTTGAGTGGCAGGGCAGCACTGAGTGGCCAAAGACATACGCAGAAAGAGGTGAAAAAAAAACAAGAACGAAAGTGTGTAAAAAGAAAAGAGAACAATGTTGAATAATGTCTTATCTTCTCATAACACTCTTTTTCTGTAGGTCTTAGAAGAAACACTTTATTTTTCTTCCTTGGCAAAAAAAAAGCAATTCCTTCTCTTGAAATTGGCAGGTGTTTGTTAGTGGGCTGCTGACAATATTTTCTCTCCCAGTAATGAAGGTTGTGGCTGGGGTCAATGCACTGGGAGGGAACGGCGGGCTGTTTATCCCCCTCAAGGCCCAGCGCCACACGTGTTTTGCTTGGTCTGTGATCTGTAATTGTGGCATTTCCTGAGAGGCGCAGGAACAATCCACATTGTGCTTTGACTGGGCTCCCTCTGCCCAACTAAAAATGTGTGAGGCCAAATCAAAGAAATACAGCCCCACACACCTCTCCTCCTGTCTCCATGTTTCCTGTAATAATCTTCACACATATATAAATCTACTTTACTCTGCTCAATCTGAATATTTGGTTATTTTCTTTGTGAGAGCTGTTTTTTCTTTATAATTAATAACGTTGATGCAAGGTCTAATTGTGATGAATATTTAATGCGGAGAGAAACATTAGCCTGTTCAATTTACATCAACACAAAGACGGCGACGGGCAATCCAACTCTACAAACAGAACAGAGTGTCCTTCACTGGCTGGCTCTGTTGTGCTCCGCTTTAAGCAGTGCACAATACCAGATCATCTTCAGACAAACACTGAGACAAGGCACCTGTATTTAGCCAGATGAGACTTGTTTTTTTTTTTTTTTGTTTTTTTATGTAAAAGCTCTTCCTGATTAAATGAACCCGCAGTTTGTCCTTAGTAGTATTAAGAGAAGCATGCTCATTATCATATCAATTCCTAGTCTGGTCGGAAACATAATTTGTGTAAGTAAACACCTCCGTTTGTGTGTGGAGCTTAGATTAAGCTGCTTGATTATAAAAAACCATGTCCATTTCCTGACAGCGGTTGTGGTCAGACTCTGTTAAAACAAAATAAAGTCATACCCCAGTCAGCAATAGCAGCCTTGCCCTGAGAAAGCAAAATGCAAAAGAGAAACGTTGTAAAAAAAATATTGTTAATGAATAATCCGTTAAATAACAAAAAGAAATTATTGTATTGTATTATCTTTAATATAAACTGTATATTGCAGTCCTATCTCTAGCACATCCAAAATAACTAAATTATGAAGAACAGTGTAATTCATATTTGCACAATTACACAATGCTATTATTAAAAATAAACATGTGAACAAGAGCCCGGGGCTAGATGAAGAAGACAACACTCTGCTTGCTGTGTTTCATGGCCCTGCGGTGCAGAACAGGCCATATTTCTCCAGCGTATTATCAGGATGACTCCTGCTGGCCACCCTGTCACAGGAGAGTGCTTGATATAAACAAGAGATTGCTGCGACACCTGGTAATCAATATTAGGATGGTTTCAGTACCAAACATCATTTGTCTCTGCGACCATTCCTTTGACCAAACGAAGCATTAATTCAAATCATAAATCTGAGCTGATTTAAATCCGAGGAGAGTGAGGGAGAGGGAGAGGCCCCTGTCTGACTGCCTGCCCCTAATGATTTATTTTCTACATTTCTGCGAGCGAGAGATTTGTCCATACTCACTGACAGGTCACCTTCAAACGCCAGTGGCAGACTGTTCATCGCCATGCAGACGAGCATCTCATCGCTGCGAGTAAATATTAAAGGAAAAGAATCCAATTGATTGTGGATGGGGCCGAGAGGCGTCACTGCCATATATTTCACTCAGAGAGCTAATGCTGCGGCCCAAGCACCCACACCTAGCTGCTCCCCCTCACCAGAATTATGATTCTACCGGGAGCCTGTGTGGCTGCCTGTGGACTCAAGGTTACAATTTAAATTGTAAAAAGATAAAACAGTTTCTTATTAGCTCCATTGCCACAGCCTTGCTGTTCGTACTCGCATTTATCTTTATTTCCGTGACCTCGTCTGTTCATATTCTCTTTTTTTACACACTACATTCTCTATGAGAGATGACCTCACACTTAAAGCATTTTGCATTGTTAAATCTGCTTAGAAACACATCCTGTTTTCATCTCACACACTATAAGCGAGCTGGTGTCAAGTGTTACTATTCAAGTCAAGCCATTTATTATAGTGAGTAAATCAAAACCTCCATTTAGCAGCCAAAGCTACAGGGATTACATTTAGTTTAGAATTCTGAATGAGCTCATGAATCTATGCTAACGTACATTATCTTTCGCTTTAATACTCTAAGTGGGTCTGCGTGAAATTACAAAAATCCTTCTGCATTTTAGGTCTAATAATTAATTGAAATGGCACATAGTGAATAAGCAATGCTCTCACAGCAATTCAATTAGAGCCCGCTAATAGCTGAAAGCTTTGGGAAAATGTGTTCACAGTTTCACTTGGCTATTAGAAAAGTTCACACCTGAAAGTGCAACACTTTAGAGAAATCGAGACCTACCTCGCCAAAGTGAGTGTTTACAGTGGAGGCAAACTAACTGAAAGTCCTCCTGTACAAACTTTAACAGACAAAAAGAAAGAGAAGGACTTCTTTGCTCTATACTTGACAAGTATGTCACTGTACGTTATTGGAAGTAACCTAACCCTCCTAACGTAACCTAAAAAATTATGTTTAATTTGTGGTAGAAACAAGCATAAAATATTACGTTTACTCTTTAAATTATGTTGCTGGTGTGGCTTTCTAGGCCATTATGGAGATTTTAAAACAATAACATTTAATGCAAATAAAACAAATAGTATTTGAATAAAAATGCAATTCTTAACTTTTCACTTTTGAGAAAATTGAATGTGTTGTTCTAAAATATATGTGAAATAGAAATGGATTAGTTCTGTCTAAATTAACAAAAGTTCAGTTTCACAATCACACATTATGTAGCCTATATTTATTTTTTCACACATACATTACATACATCTGCAAGTTTAGTTGATGTTTACTTAATGATGCGTCAGGCTGAAGGAGGAGTTTGGTCTAAGTAAAGTTTATCTACAGTGGGCAGTACGCTCTCTATTATTTGTGTCAGTATGTTTGTTTGTGAAAAAGCCTGCTCACCGACACTTGAGCTGAGGTCTCCATTCTCCCCGTCTGCCCCGTGGTGGTTGGCGTTGCCGTGGTAGCTGCTCATGGCCTCCAGCTTGATCTTCTTGACCTTCATGGCCTCTGCAATGGCTGCGTTGGCAGCTGCTGCCGCCGCTGCTGTCAGACCTGGAGAGGAGCGGCAAAGGAGACAGCGCTTACAGAGGGCTGAGTGGCTGCTGGGATCACATGCATCACCTGCAAACACTTTCAAGAAGCTGCCCTTGCAAATTAAAAAGAAAAATAGGACTTTTGAAATAATAATACAATGAATAATTTTATACACTACAGGGAAAAGGTTCATGCGATCATAGCTTGGCTTTTTTTTTACCACGCAACAGAGGATATCTTCACAGCAGGTTGTCATGCCGATGAGATGGATCCCCAAGTGTGTGGCAGCATATGATTTCTATGAATGTTTTACCAGGACGGGCATCTCACCCCTCTACTGATGTGTCTGTGTTCTGACTGGAACAGATGCAGCCGAGAGAATTTAAGATATGAACAATTTGGGGAAGTAGCGGGAAAAGAAATGTGACAGGTTCAACATGTGGACAAATAAACACAAAGCTTAGAAGTGGCTTGTCACTGATACTTGAATGATAACAGTTCATGTATTCATCAGATTTAAAGAGCCCGAGGAGTACCACAGCTATTATATTCACCTTGTTGTTTTAAAGAAAACAATTGACTGGGCACGGTAACTTGTTTTAAGAACATATCTTAGACTTAACAGTGTCAAGTAAGAAGAGCTTATCAGTACATGCAGGATTATATGTATTAAACTCTCCACATTCAAATGGAACTCATGTCATGTCATGGCAGAAAAAGAAATAATAAATAAAAAACATAGCAAAAAGTGTCAATGAAAGAAAGTAATGTGAATGTATTAAGGTGATAATTTACAATAATATTTTTTTAGTTTTAGTCACTTTTAAGTAAGTTTAAACTTTGAAATACAATCTTTAGAGTGCTTATAACCACAAATCTCTGGACATTTTACATAGGTTCTGTTTTTGTGAGCTGCATGTTTGAGTATTGACATTACATTTTAAATAATCATCCCTATTGCTAGTCCTATCGCTGAATACATTGTAATAGCAATATCTGACATGGCCGTCCACCTCAATCCAAATGAACTGGATTTGATTGATATAGTGAGTCTGAAGATTATAGATATACATATGCTGAGCACACAGCAGAGATCATAAAGCATTGGTTTGTCATTGGGGTAGTTCTGGTGTATTGAACGTGACTGAAATCTTTATTCATAGGCTTGGTCTCAAACAGCAGGGACAGATAGTGCTAAAGCTCCTCTAGGCCTGTGTCTCAGGAGAATCCCCAGCCTGTTCTGCCAAGCCTCACAACAAAATCAAAGGAGGCACACTGGAAAAAAAGATATGTACCTATTAGTGCAATCACTCATAGGATCCACAATAGGATATATCACCTGGCCCTTTACAGACTTCTACGCATACTTGATTTGCAGGTTTAGCTTACGTCTGACGCAGAACAAGGCAAAGTCTGCATTTATCATCACAAAGCTGTCGCGTTTCTGTGATAGGACTCAAGAGCAGCTATTAGCCATGCATTTGAGGAAGACAGAAGTACAAGGAGAGGTAGAAATGGAACATAAGGCTCTAATAGATACATACAGGCATACACACTTACACAAGAACAAAACACACACAAGAACACAGTGGCCTGGGCACTTCGCCTCTCATCCCCAGCTGATAGGCAGATGGCGAGAGTCACTCTGAGCCACTGACATGGAGGTGCATATCATTTAAAGCCTTGTTTGCATCTTAAAATACATCAGTACCATATTGACGTACAGTATACATCATGTCAGAGAGGGCCCTCTCGTTTGCAGTGGGCCCTGACTGCTGTTCCATATGCATAGGCAGAGCAGAAAAAAACCACTGCCTCGTAAGAAGGTGATACTTCTTCACATAATGAATGTGGCCTCTGCCCGGTCTGAAGGTCAGCCTTCATTTGTGTATAATGGGCAAGAGTCAACTGTTTTCCAAATGAGACGTATGCAGAACAGACTGCCGAGTAAATATTGAAATCACCTCTGGGCTGTTTGTGTGATAAATTCCCCCCACAAATCAGGTGCCGCTCAAAGGAGTGCCGCAGCGGTGCTTTCTGACGCTCTCTAACTTTGGCTGTGAGAGTGTGTTTTATTGCACTGCAGGCAGACTGTTCTCAGCGTCTCCACAACATGGATGGGAAAACTAAAAATAATTAAGTGGAAAAAAAAAAGTATCCTTAGAGGTTTTCTTACAGATATATGTAACATGCTTATTTATTTAACAATTTTTGGTCTTTTATGACAATGCTTGTAAAAACACACATAGTAAGATTAAAAAAAGATAGATAGCAGATAGCAAGAGAAAAAGCAGGTCTTTATTTAAAAAAATAGGTAACACTACAAAAAATAAGAAAGAGAGAAAAATGTGTAACCCTGAACAAAAAAGCTTGCGTAGTTAACTGGGAGGAGAGACAGATAATTGCAAACTATAGTTCACTACAAGAAACATTTAAAATGTGTTTTTTGGGAGTTCTAGAAATGTAATCTAGTAAGAAGAGACTGATACTTGGTTGATTTTTTCTGTTGAAAACTGGAAAATAATCCTTGTTCTATTCAGATGTGACCAGAGTAAAGAATAAAAAAATCTGGTTATTATCCTGGTTGAACAAATAAATGCACTTTCCTTTTTATCATACAGTAGCCTACATTTGTCCATTCCAAACTCCGCCATTTTCATTGATTTTTTATTTTTTCATATAATTGTTTCATTTGATTCAATCACTTGTCACATCCACAATACACACATCTCAATACAGTGGATTTAATAAGGAAGACAAGGAAATATTGGTGCCGCGTAACAAGTCTATTAAGCCACTAGAAGTCTAAACATCAACAAGACCAATCCCACTCTGTGCTAATCTGCATTCATTACTATGCAAACAAAACAACCCTTCCTCATATATTCTTTCAAAGTCACCTCTAGATTCAGACACTGGTATAGACAAGCGAGAAAGAGAAAGTCCGAATCCTCCTGAGCACAACGCACACAGTCCATCACGGCTGCACATAGAGCCACACCAGTCAAAGACCTGAAAACAGGAACATTTCAACAAATAGAGAATAGCATGCCACTGTCACATGGGGAGCACAAAACAGCAAATAACAGAGACAAGGTCTGATGGTAGCCCTTGGAGCAGCTGTCATATTAAATAATAATGAAGGATCTATTAATATGCAAAGGAAGCAGCAGCCGACTGGCTTAACGCTGTCATGCCTCTGCATATTGTCAGGATCTTCATCATTAATTAACATGCTAGCTGCCCCATACCTGCGCCAATGTCAGAACATTCTTACAACAAACACCCGAATGCCTGTGCCCTCTGCAACTAACTCGTATAATTAAATTAAAATCAGATTAACTCAACATCAGCACACAAAAGACTGACTTTTACAACTTTCTTTTAGCGGGGGATAAAAAATGACTATGACTTTATCAGTTGTGTTTCTGTTTTGTCTAAACTATAGACAAGTGTGAAAACAGTTTGTGTTATAGGATAAGCAGGATAAGTGAAGGAGAAATGCTCTATGTCAATGAGAAAGGCCGCCTAATTTTATGCATGGACTGGTGGCAGCGCAGCAATGACAAACTGGGGTTGGGAACGAGACAAGTCTTAGGTACACTGCGCCACTTGAACTATGCTTTCTACATCATGACAAATTTAGTATCAATTACAGAGCGTGCTAACCTTATGATAAGCGGTGGACTCAAAGGAGGGGGGTAAAAGAAGGCGCAAAGAAATGACACTAAATTACCTGGTGCATGCTGGATCTATTTTAAAGCAGCTTCAAGTAGCACTAGATTAGACAATCCACTCAAGTTGTTGACGTGCTAATAATTGTACATAAAAAAGAACATATTGAGAATATGACAATATGGACAGCAGCATCTCAGACAATGTGTCCACACATACCAAGCCGCCAAGCCTGACATAAAAATGTTGTCTTTATCAGTAAAGTAAAGGAGGTACCCAGTAAGATGTAGGTGACATTCATTTCTCTAATGGTAAATGCAGTACTCCTGCGTTATTCAAAAGGTTGAAGCCATATCCAGGACATAAATGAATTATATTGAAGCTGCTTCTTAAGTAGTGGCCAGAGTGTGAGCCGAGGCCCTCTCCACTTTAAAGGAGATGTCATCTCAGTGTGGTGTCAGTCCACAGCAAATAATCCGATTTGGGGCCAATCTGCCTGTAATGCATCAGCAACTGGAAAGGCTCCAACACAGGCCCCCTGGGGGCACCAACACAAGCACGAACACTTCCAGACACACATGTGCTTTCACACACATATGAGGGTATTTCGTTAAATGGGAACCTAAGCATATTAAGATGTCCTTTTCTAAATGGAACTGGTGTCAAGGGCAAGGATACATATGTTAACAATGTGTTTCACACAGTCCTCTCTGGTCTTGTTAGGCTGTGAAGATCACGTCTTTTCAGCCTGCTGAATATTCTCCTTGATTTTGATCTAATATGACGTGTGTCTAAAATCTAAAAGTATTATTCACTTGCCACTATATTTAAACAAGGAAATATGAAAGAACCATCTCTTAAAACAGAATCAGTTGCATGAGCAATTGCAAATGTTTCCTCTGCCTTAAAGGCTGTGAGCTAGTTCACTGAACTAAAGTTCTAGCAGCTATTATAAGATGAGACTTTATGCTATATTTGAGCTAGAGTCATATTTATTGCAATAAGGATCTGTGTAAAAAGCATGAAAATTGCGTGTATTTGTAAATTTATTGCTTTGGAAGAAAGGACCTGCCACTTCGAACAAAATACTGGATGTTCATTTTTTGTAAATTAAACAAGTAATGTTGTACTTGAAGTCTTGCTAAGCCTCAGGAAAAGCCAAGGGCTGCTCTTCTGTCTGTGAGTGCAGGCGCTAACCCATTTGGTAAAATGAACTAATATGACATGACATGATAGTGTATCTATTTAAGACACTTTCTCAACGTCAGTTTTTTTAATCATCAATCAGTCGATTTGGAAACGATGGCAAGATCAATTAGTCGCCTGCTTAGATGCAAAATTATGTGTGGTCAATTATATGTAATTATTAATCTGTCAAGTTCTGTGACTTCTCTTGACATTTAAGATTGCAATGAAAAAAAAACAATATCTACAATACAGAACATAGAACAAGAAACTAGAGATGGTTCTTCACAGTTGCAGAGCTTACAGCAGTTATGAGACGACCAAAAAACCTCAATTACTTTATCTCTGCTCCATGAAAACCCAGACTAAATGTCAAGATCATAGAGTCCCTCTGGGCTTAAGGGGCTGATATCAAAAGGCCTTTCTGTTGCTTTATGTTCCACTAAATAACACGGGTCTTTCTCATCATTGTCCTTCTCTGTGTTCAGGCCGGTCTGCCTTCTATAGCCTACTGCAGCATAGATAGCCAGTGACCTCACTTTTTCACAGAGTTCAAAGCACTGTAGCTTGTGAGTCTCTATTGTGTTCAATTATAAGGATTAGGCCTAAATAACGTATTGAAAAAATATTGTCATAAAGATATTCATATGTTCAGTTTAGTTCAGTTAATTTGTATATTTTGGCCATCTTTAAAAGAAAATAAAAAAGAAACAATGTAAAATATGCATGTTATAAAAGACAAATGGAACTTGAAAAAACGTTAGGGTGTTCTGTGTCAGAAGTCTGCACAAAATCTACAACAACAACAATGGTGGTATTTCTCGTGGTATTTCTCCTCAAAGTAACAGTTGGGTTGGTCAAATAGTATCCACACGGTCAACTGGCCAAGCATTAAAAATATTGTTTGACACCAGAGAATCATTAGAGATGTATAAAGAAGAAAAACAAAATATGCAAATGAGAGCACTTACAGCCACCAACATCAAAGCAGTCACAATGAAGCCAGCCACAAATAGAACAAAAGCATTAGTTGCAATAAGACTTGGCCCTAGGGTAAGTTATGGCTCAAATGGGTGTTGTTGATTCTTGTGGCGATAAGCTTGCTTTAGCATCACTACTGCCTATGTACATATAGCAGAGGAGTGGATTTAATCGCACTAATTAGAATGCACTCAAGGCAAAATGCAACATCTACTGGAATAATCTGAGAGAAAAGATCTCCACTCCGATTTATTCTCCCCCTTTTGTGTTTCCAGGGGTTGAGCACAGAGGATCTGTTTTTGGTAAATGAGAGAGCGGCTGGTGTCTGGTGGTTGGGTGCATGTGTCACTTTGCACTGGTTGCCATTTCGAGGACAAGCTGCAGGGAGGCGGTCGGGGGGGAGGCACTAAGTGTGTTTATGACAGAGAGCAAGACAGAGACAGAGTGAAAAATACCCTCAGCCACAGACAGCAGGCCGTACCTGTGGGTGGCATCATGCCAGGGGACATGAGGCCGGGGACCGAGTGGGGCATGATGTGGGGGTTCTCCGGTGATGTCACACTCTGAGTCCTCTTCGGAGGCCGCCCGGGTCTGGAGCTGAAACACACAGACAAGAGACGGAGGTTGTATGTTAGAGAGAAACAGGATGGGGGGGGGTTGTGTGGGTGGTGGTGGTTGTTGTAGTGGTGGGGGGGTGTTAACATTTGGAGCACTCCAGAATGCAATTCCATTCCAAAGAGCTAACATGTACTGTAAATAAATTTCTTTTCAAGGACAGTTGCTTTCTGTAGCTCAACATAATAGACTTCCATAACTAATTAGATTACACGGTGAATTCATTTCCTTTATTGAAGATCAACCACTTTTTGATGCATAATTCATAACCTGCACCTCGTTACCTGGTCCTCCGTATTAATATCCCCACACTATTTGAATTGCCTCGCTTTGCATATGCTAAAATCCAGTGCGCTGCCCTCAGCCTGGAAATTACATGTTAACTTGTTATAATTATTGCAGTCAGGCCACTATTGATTTATGAGACTTTTAAAAACCAAATATGTGTAGTTCTGGTAATGAATGATATTTTAAGGTTCTTCAGGAAATTAAAAGGCAATGGCTGCCTTAGGAAATGTTCTGCTTGCTTGATTTAATGCGCGCCTTAGCTGGAAGGTGGTGTGACAGAGTGATTCAGACCTGTTGGACGGTTCTGATGGGGGAGTTTTATTACACCAAACGAGGGGCACAGATCCAGCCGTGATAAATGAGTGTGCCACCTCAATGTGGAGGAGAAAAGGCCTTCAAAGCAGATACACCCCTGACTTTCTACACATCTTACTCGTTCACTTATTAATACAGCCTCAAATTAAAATCAATACCTACTTTACTGGCTCATAGTTACAAAGAAAAGCCTACCGGCCAATGAGCATTTAATGAGAGGCCAGGATTCTTTAAAGGTATACTCCTTATGAACAAGCAGCAGGATGTCTCAGCTGAAGATGGATTATTGTGACTTGACACAGGTGACATATTGGCTTCATACATAATTTCACATACAATAGTCCATTTAAAGCTTTAGCAGGATACCAAATCTGCACTATTATGAACAGACTTACATCCATCTTCAAAATGTCAAAACTATAATAGAAACTTACATACAATGTTGAGTTACCTGTAATTAATAACTACATTAATTTTTACAAACTTGTCTAATAATCAATTCACTTAAAAAATGCAATAAACATAGCAGCAAACAAAAGTTATATCCCTGAATATAGATGACTGGTGAGCTGTTCTTTTTTTTTTTTCTCTCAATTTGGATTTTATCAGCCAGTACATTATATGTGGCTGTTTGTGTTACAGTACATTTCACTACATTTCCCAAAGGCAGTATCCGAACAATAATGTTGGTGTTTTCGTTCAGATCCCACACAGCCTTAGTGGTTGAATTTATTCAGCTGTGTCTTGTGAGGTTTATTTACCTCAGTTGTGCTAATAGAGTGTGCTTGCTGTATCTGTCTGAATGTGCTGACTCCCTCATATACCGGCTTACAAGATTTTAGGACTAAAAGCAAACTCTGCCACTGCAACTGTGTCCCTTTGGAGCAGAAACAGTAGTAATAGTAGGAGGTAGGGAGAAGGAGGGAAACAAAAAAAAAGAACTGAATTTGGAAATGTAATTCCTATTTCTATAGAAGCACCTCTTTGATCTTTTGAGAGGGAGAGATCGCAGACAGTTTTGCTGTCATCACTTTCACTTGTACTCTGGCTGAATTATTTATGAAAGACCTCAATAGAGGGTATGAGATGGGTAAAAGGCTTTTTACCAACAATACTAAAAGCAAAAAGGCCCTCAAATGGACAAAAATGTCACATCAAACCTTAGATCATGTCAGTGGATATGAATCCAGGTACAAAGACCCTGTTAAGTAAAGGTAATGTTTAGACAGACTGCAAGAGAATCTGTCTGTGTGTTTAAAGGGATAGCATTTCACCTTTCCCCTGCACGCCAATAACACTAGCCATGAAAGCAATACAGCAGCTGAAAAGGCACTTTGAACTGAGGAACCTCAGAGCAACAGAAAACATCACTGAAATCCATGTTATTTTCCTCTTTACTTATGACCGAGTGTTTTTGGTAATTTACAGTAAAGAATACACTATTAAGGCCTTTTACATAATGTTTCCTCATAGCATATAATTTAGCTGTAACAGAGACATGCACAGCCCACATTGGTGCAGATCAGCGATGGTCAGAGCCATGCAGGGCTAATAAGCTGGGTCCAGAGAGGAACTCAACCTGGCCTCAAACAAAAGAGCCAGGCTATTTATCAAGCAGCAGATGCTGATTCCCTAAATAGCCTGGCACAGAAACGACTCCAAACTAGGCCATTATTGAAGAAAAAAAAGAGAGTACCACTGGATTTATGATTGGAATTTGGGGACTTCTCATTTTTATCTGCTGTTTTGCTATTTAAATCTCCTTTGCTTTCATTTCTTTTTATATATATATTTATACATATATAATATATATAATTTATGAGACCATTTCATTACCTCCTTTATTTATATTTCTACTTCTGATATTATAGGGCCTCATATCTCTGGCTTCAATTAAGGAAACAAAACAGGCCCCACCAGCTTTGGGCTGGGGCCGCAAATATGTTACACATCTATTCTCCCTTTTTTGTTTTGCTGCCATGGTGAAAGGAAAATAGTGGTGAACTTTCCCTGAACCAGACTTCCTTTAATGGCCCGGCCGTGTGTTGACCCAGCAGAGTCGGCTGGAACATGATACTATCCAACACACTACGCTGCACAGGCAATCAGATTACACGGGGCCCAACAATACACTCCACACCAGTCTAATTTCAACACTACAATGCAATAAAAGCACAATAATTAAATTCTCGTTCTCACCCTGTTTACAGGAAGCCAATACAAGGAGATAGGTATAATAAGCGCTATAACACTCAAGATATAGGTATGGTTTTGATTTCATGGCAGAATTTGTGACATCTTGCTATCAGGCCCTCCTTTCTGTCAACGGAAGCAGTGACTGAGATCTTATTACCCAGAACGCCGTTAATGCAATGATTATGATCTGTTATAAATCAATTGAAACCACAAATGTAATGTTTAGCCCATGCGAGCGCACTCTCTTTAGTGTATTTAGTTACACAAAGCAACACACATCTGCTCCTCCCATGCTCAGATATCTTCATGAATCCAACCTGATTATGTCAATAGTGAATGGAGTTTGCAGAGAAAGAACATAATATTATTTCCTGCTGGTTATGATTGAGCCATTAACCTTTTATCTCTGTCTTTTGTTTGATGTTTCTAAAAGGTAAGGATGAAGATATTTATTCCATTTCCGCACAGTCGGCCAAAACAAGCGAGTGAATCATTCTGGCTGGGGCTTATGTAAACAAAAGGCCTCTGCAGGTCTCTGCCAATCAGACCTTATAAAATATTAACCCAATGTCATTGCCCTTTTAAATTCTCTCACCTAGAATTCCCTAATTGTTCCTTTTCTTTAT
The DNA here is from genome assembly GCA_024349245.1 of Neodontobutis hainanensis. Classification (NCBI taxonomy): domain Eukaryota; kingdom Metazoa; phylum Chordata; class Actinopteri; order Gobiiformes; family Odontobutidae; genus Neodontobutis; species Neodontobutis hainanensis. Next base: position 13,347 of record JALDNG010000048.1, read on the forward strand.
CTCTCCAGTGCAGAGAGTAAATAAATTAACAAAATAGCTTTTATCGCCCTGAGTAACCTTTTAACTGAAGGATTATCTGGGGTTTATTTTTCATTTCTCTCACAGCGATAGCGGAGCATGCCCCATTGATTGGTTTGCTGGGGTGGTGACCAGCCATGAAAACAAGGTCTTATTGATAAAACAAAGCAGCTTCTTACCTTTTAAGTGCCAGGTCAGGCAGAATAGCAGAGGCCTCAGACCTTCAGGAGCCGGAATACGCTGAGTTTATAGTTTTGGTTTAATCAAAGTGTTTAAGAATACGCGTACAACTCCTGTGAGAAATTAATTAGACTAAACAACTGTAGCGTGTTACTAATCATTTTAATTCTTGCAGATAAGATAACAGAAATGGTTACAAAGTTCTCCAGATTAGTTTTTTTATAATTGTTGTGCTAAGAATTGTGGCAAGCATTATTATTTACTTGTTGGAGACTTTAGTGTTAAATGACAGTTCCTAAGTGAAGCTAAACTCTAGCATCATTGTTGCTAACTGGTTAAAGTGGACACAATGTGAACATATTAGCTGTGTGTTTTGAGATTTGAAGTTTGAGTGATAATGTGAGCTGTTTTAAATCTGTTCTCCCAGCTTTAATTCTGCTATGAAAAATATCACAAAGCCTAGATAAGATCATTGTCCATGTAAAATAACAAATGAGGAACCTCAAACTAACACATGAATCATTAACAGTCAATGTTTGCTTTTAAAGTAAACTGTATGGATCTGGTTTAGAGTTAAATAATATAATTAGCAAATCATTTGACATATTTAATTTGAGATTAAAGTGTAGAATGAGAAAAATGCAGGTTAACACCATCTTAAATGTTCTGGGTAAAAGGTAAAAGTACCTTAAGGTTTATGATTTACAAAGTTATTTTAATTATTCAAAGTGATAACTGAATAATAGTAACGACTGCCATAATCACAAAGTTACTAAAACAGGAGCATATTGCCTTCACCAAAAAGAAAAAAAAGATGATTTATATTTCTTGTTGACCTTGGCAGTCTATTGGTTGTGACGATCATAATCTCAGAGTCACTGTGTGATACATGTGAATGCATTCACTCATCCATCTTTTTCATGCATCCATCTATCCAAACCTTCATCTTGTATCTGTATTTGCATTGAACCTATTCTTGGATTATCTCAATCAGTTTCCCCTTGCACCTGTCAAACACTGCCTCGCACAGGTAGCCACATCGCGCTTATCTGATCTAGATAGCTGGATTACAGGCAGTTTGTGAGCACGAGAGGAGAAAAAAAAAACACGGACTTTTATTTATTAGGGGTAGGAACAGCTGCATCCGCCTGAAAACTGTGAACCTTTGTTACAGAACAATATATCACAGATCAAATGGTGTGAAATCAAAGGCGGGGGAGAGTTAGCATCAATCCCACTAAAACCCCTTTTAAAGTGCGGTCTGTGCTCTGATCCCTGTGTGTACTAATGTGCACAGTTTGAGATCAGTAGAAGTTGGGAGAGTGGGTGCCTTCCTGGTGCCTTTGTCTGGCCTGATTAGAACCATGCTGGGCGAGACCCTGGCTGCATCTGAAGCTATACGGAGGAGCTCCTGGCCAGTCACCCTCTACCTCGGCTGTTCTCAAGCCTCGTGTCATGAAACCATAGCCTGCATCGGTTTTTCGGAGCAAGCCACTGTTACAGAAGCTACAAAGAGCCATAATCATATTCTATTAGCGCTGTTTGAAGCCCCTCAGCTGTGAAATGGAATCTAAAAAAGATCTAAAACATGATAAATTGCTGATTATTCCCGTGCATCATTAATGTTAAAAGCTGATTTCATAATTGTATATCCCATAACTACAGAGTCAAAGATTGTTTAGTATCACATCAACAGACTCTGATAATGAGTAAGCAGACTTAGTACATCACGGAACTGATGAGGAAAGCCTAATTGGTTGACTTTTCCATGCCTAATGGATGATTCTCTTAATTAAAAAGATACTGTACCAAATGTTCGAAATCAGATAGCGCTTAAAGTAAATGCAGTTAATCAAATGTATGAGAATGAACAGTTCCAGGAAAGCCTAAATGAGATTGGTAGATATGATTTTGCTCCAATATTTATTAATTGCAAGTGCCTTTGGTTAGCAAAACAGAGCAGGTCTTATCTTCAAACTGCGAGGAAATTTCATCTAACCACTCTCACTGATCTCTCTTTTTCATGAACTGCGATGCATATGAAACAAGTCTTCAAAACAAGGCTTTAAAAACTTACCCAGTCAGGGTGCCTTTGAGGATATTTAATTAAAATCTAATCCTGCATTCATTAAGGCTCACATAAATTAAGCTGTCATTCATAAGATTTATGGATTCTCATTTGCATATTGCATACAATTCATCAATTACTCAAGTATGAAAGGAGCGCATTTCCCTTGGAGCTGCCTGCTAGCCTGCCAACATTTGAAATGAGAGAAAGAGCACGACTGTCAGGCATTCACTGCAAACTTTTCCCCACAATGTCTCTGCACTGATTAATCTCATTTTCTAGGCATCCCTTACAAGATTGTACACAGTCCAGCTGCACTTTTCAATTATTTCTCCTGTCCTCTCAACTAACTTTGAAAGCAGAACGGGCTAAATGCAGACTGGGGCTACTTTAGTCTTTATGTATATAACATGTCTTTTTGCCAGAGTAATCATAAATTAGAGAGGTTTTAGACATCCTAATGGAAAGGAAATGTAGTCATTTTATTGCAAATCCCATCAGGCAAATATTCTGCATGCAATAATAGCATATTTCCTGTCACATTTAGAGAGGAATACATCCAGCAGGCATTCTGACAGAAGGAATGAATAGAGGGAGGCTGAACAGATGAGAGAGAGAATGGCAGAGGGAAAACAAAAGAGAAGGTGGTGGTGGTGTGTGGGGGTGGGGGTGGGGGTGGGGGTGGGGGTCCTGGTGCTAAACACATAAAAACTCCCTTTTTGGATGTGAGGCTATGGGAAACACAGTATGCAGTAAGTGCTTAAACCAAGCAGAGCGTGAACGCATCTAAGATAAAAGGTCAGGCAGAAAACAAACAGACCACTCGTGAGGACGAATGGAATTAATTGACTCATTAATATGCATGGCTAATAAAGCTCAAAATCCTAAAACAAAAATCATTGTCAACCATTCGCTTTTAATGGCTCTTATTTTCAGCTTGAGAAGAGCTGGTCTACAGGGTGTATCAATCTTAGGAGGGGTGGAGTTCCTCTATAGCAAACAGGCTTGGGGTAACCTCAGTGTTGTACGCTCATGTCCTCCCCAGCACACAAAGGCAGAGTTGTTCTGGTAGACGGATTAATTGAGAATTAATCCCAGTTTCTGGCAGTGGAACAGACCGGCAGTTAGAAGTGAAAGTCATCCTGAAGGGTAGTTAATTGGTTCCCCCGTAGCAAAAGCTTTGGAGAAGAGAAATCAAGCTGCATTTTCATTAATCCTCCCCATTGTTTTGAGAAATTGTGGAGAGTGACTTCAGATAGAGTCAATAGTTAAGGCTTTTAATTTGCTTTTAATTCTGCCAACGGGGTGACAATTAACAGACCCCAAAGAACAATAGCTGTGAAAATGATGCGTCGATTGACTCTAAATGACTATGAAATCAAAACCAATAAGCAATTAATATACTGTACTCTACAAACGTTAAGTACATCCAACCTGAGCATCTTTCCAATATCACTTCTTTGCCTTTATAGCTTTTCTCAACTTTGGGAATAGGCACCGACAGACTGCCGGATGTGATTAATCTCAGGTTTAAATGGACAGAGAAAAGGGGTGATGTAATCATAACATGAGGAGACACTGTGAATAAGAGCAACGATGGAGATAGGGAGGGAGAGAAATGAGAGGAAGGAAAAAAATACAAATAAAAAAAAGACACAAACACACTCAGAGTTCAAGCTAAACAGGAAGAGCTTGATGATTAGCATTAATTGCACTGAGAATTGGATTCCTGTGTGAAACATTAAACAAAAATTATCTTCTGTTTATTCTCTTTTTTTCCCTGATTTTCCTTTTCTCAATAATTAATGAAAAGTAAATACTTTGGAGTCCAAAAATGATCTGGGGAGGAAAAGAAGTGTTTACATAATCAGGGAAAGTGTAACAGTCTCCACGCCTCCTCGTCTGAGTGTATCTGTATACATAGAAAGGTTGAGACTCGGGCCTGTTTCTCACTGTATCCCCATCACATGTAACAGTGTCTGTTCCCCCGAGTCCCGACTGCTGCGAGAGTGTTTGCATATTTAGATACAAGCAGCCCTGTTTATGCAGCCTCACTCTCGGCTGCTCAAGTTCACTCCAACGCAAGCCCTGATCAATTTGGCCAGCTGTGCTTTAAATGCTGTTTACAACAATAACATTGCGGCTAACAGAGCAGAGTGTTGCGTGCAGGCGAAGCAAACACACATACACACAGACTTTAGACAGAGAAACTTCAGAGGGAGCCCCCAGCCTGCACATTCCCAGACGAGCATTTGTACTGAGTTAAAGACGAATCAAAGCCTGACTCCTCTGCAAGACACGGAAGAATTGGATTCCCGTTCTCTGTGATCCTTCCGGAAGAATCTCTTACGGCGAGCAAAGAAGAGGAAATAACAAGGAACTCAAGCTGGAGTCCCACCCTGAAGTGGGCTGAATTGAAAGTGGCACGTACCAGTTACAGGCTTTTTATTCGTCATGAGTGTTTGGCAGCGAATGCAAAATACACTGTCAGACTTACTGGAATTCTCACACACTGTGTGCGACAAGTGCTTTTGACAAGCTGCTTTTACAAGACTCTGGGTGAGATGCTACATTCCTTGAGACTTGAGGGGCTTGAAACAAGACTTGGGGACGAAAAAAAGGTCCATTTAACTCCAGGAGGAGAACAAATAGGCCTACTCAGCAGATAGCAGTGAGAAGCGGCTGGTGTCCTCTTGTTTGATGATATAATTCTTAATGTACAGCCCGAGTAGACATAAATCTTATAGCTGAGCATCACCTCACCTGAATTCTTTTTTTCTCTCTGTCTCTCTCTCTCTCTCTCATGATGAATTGTTTGCTACATCTCGGAGACTAAAACCCTTCAACCTCTTCAAACCCGGGTTTCTAATAACGCGTAGGTTCTGGGGAGAGGTGACAGCATGATGAATATCACAACAGACAGCTCCAATATGGGACAATTTTACCAGATCGATATCTCACTGCAATATCAGAGAAAAGGAGCTGATATTAGTCTACACAGTGTATTACAGATGGGGTACATTTCTTCTCTCTGCACTCCCAGTGAACCTAGGCTATATTTCATCCATGTCGCCGATGGTTTACACACTCACAAATGCTGTGAAAACTAATCATAGCATGCTAGCCACGCCAGATGCATCTGCTTAAAATTATCCATATGTGTGACGCAGTCGTAACCCCCCTGTTCAACACAGTGAAGGACCTGCAAATAAACTGTGAATCACTTTAGAGGATGCTACAGACCATTATTTCTAGTGAGAACAAATGTTTTGTCACTCTTTAATTGCAGCGTTTCTCACATGGGAGATGCAGCTTTTAGAGGGAGGTTATAGAAGTTTGAAAAAGCAAAACTGTCAAAATATCAAACATTTTTAAGACAATGTTACTTTGTTAAAATGAAGGCTAACAAAATGTAAGGACTTGATAAATGTCTCTTAAGGAGTGGCTACAGTTTCTTGGCTAAAATAGGCCAATACATAGCATTTTAATCAAGCACTACATTGGTGTATGTGTGTCTTTGTCATTAGAGTTTAATTTGCAGTAAATTATGGTTCAGGGGATTCATCACAGTACAAACATTTGTTGAGCCCTAGATGAATAAATCAATCACAAACACTGGCTGACAAATTAACTGACACAGTTCTCTTTGTCAAGCTCCATGCTAAACACCCTGGTCAAGTAACGTGTGCCTGAAGAAATAGAAAGAGACACCTTTTACTTCCAAGGGAGACGCATGCATATTGAGGGGGGAGAGTGAACGCAGACGTTGCTAACTCGTAATATCTTCCCTCTCCAGGGGGCCGGAGCTGAGGGCCCCTCTGCTGTCAGCTGCAATAGGACCAGTCTTTTTGTGACTGCCCAAGGTTCGTTAAGGGCTATTAATGGAACACAGTATCCCTTGTGCAGAGGACTTGTCAGTGTTTCATTAGAGACTGATAAACATATAATACATAAGTGTCAAGCGCAGTGTGAGTGCAGTTTGACGCAGCGGCAGGAGGGGAGCAGGAGTTTTTTGGGATGGGAGCAGGCTCGTCATTCCCATGCTTTACGCTGACAATGTTAATGATTTCAAACAGAAGGATGAGTGCAGGGGACAAGGAGGGATTGTAGAGCATGCTGTTGGCATCATGAAGCAGAAGTCAATTAGAGGAATGCACTTTGGCAAACACTGAAATGTATTATACTCTTGAATAGTGATCTAAGTAAAGAACAGTTTTCTTGGGTCGATATGCGGCCAAGATGAGAAGCCGTGGCATATCTCTGTTGTTCATAGCAGGCTCAAAAGTACCAGAAAAAGAAATACATCATATTCAATTAAAGTGCTTTTTTCACCACTACTGAACAAATCAGCCCACAGCTGGGACTCTGGGTCTAGTTCACAAAGTCCTTTTGATCATTTTGTGGCAGTAAGAGAGTTTGGAGTCCCATGGAGTATGGGACCAAGCTGATCTTATTATGATAATTGGGACACATCAACTTCAGATAGCACTAATGGAGCGAGATTTCAGTGATCAAGAGCATGCATTTGACTGTAGAAGCTAGTTCACTTTTTCAGAAGGAGACATAATGCAATGCTCTGCTATGTTCCCAGTAGACAGTAACTCCGACCGCCAGCGAGAATGGAGCACTTTTAGCTCCAGTGACATGCTTCCGTACACTTCGTTGTTACGGAGGGAAGTTACATCTATTTCCTCCGGAGTGAGTGATTGTTACTGTGACCATTAATCAGTTAATCTCTTCTTTTTACCCCTTCTTTTCTAAAGAGAAATATCAGAGGTTCACTAATTAAAAACGTGTCAGGTGAAAGTCCAGTGTGCTTCCTCACACTGTATGTTCTCACATTCCCTGCTTTGTTCATCTTATTAACCTCCTCTCTGCTCACCGCGCCTTTAAATGAAATCTTTAGCCCCTTACATGTGAAATTAAAACTGCCCTCCCTTGAGCGCTTTTAATTATTCTTCTTCAGGAGAAACTTCCACTTTTGTCAGGGCGGCCTTTTTTTTCCTACTCACTCCTACTCACTGGCCAGGTCTGTCATGCTTCACTCCTCCCTCCAGCCCATTGCTCGCCTTTTCTCCCTTTTCTCTTCTTCAGCGGGTCTGTTTAATTCTCACCTTGCTCTGCCCTTGTCATCAAGCCGTTGAAGCACAAAGCCAGGAGCAAGGGAGTGTTTACTCATTTCCCCACTACATTACCCTTCCTATTAATCATTGCATGGAAACTTCTGGACACTGAAACATCTCCGCAGCAATGCCCCAGCTGCCCCCATACGCTAACAGGGCCAACAAAAAAAAATAGCATTATGAGTATGATCCTGCATTTAAAATGTCAGAAAATTCCCACAACGCAACAGTGTCTATACTGTTAAGATTATAAAAGTCAAAGTTATAAAAAAAAATTTCCATTGGTGTAATTTCCAATTTCCATATGTAATGTACCTCTAATATACAAAATAATGATGGTTCTTGATGAGCACAAACTTCAAGTAAACATCAGTTTGTTGACACTGAAATGCATCATTCATTATGTTCACACAGGACGGGCAGAGGTTAGTGTCACTAATTAATCTAATTTAATTGAATGTAAATTGTATTTTTAATGCAGATGAGAAAAAATAAAAAGCTGTTTAAATCATGCAAAGAAAGGACCCTCTTGTTTCTCCAGACTTGTTTTATTTGCAGATCAGAGACTGATGAAAGTCTATACAAGTATCTCTGCTGCTTAGCATCAAGGATGGGTCTTTTTCAATTATGCTTTTGAAAATCAACAAAAATAAAATTAAGAGAAAAAAAAATATTGTGGGAGAATTTAATTTGCTTCCACGGCGCACTTGCGAACAAGGCACGGCTGCTCAGAAGGATTCTTATGAAATTCAATTAACACACCAACAGCTTTTCTTTTCTCTCCTGCCCTAATTCCCACATTCCCCCTGAAATGACTGCATTCTAGGCGATTATGCTAACCGCTTGGAGTGCACCATAAATTCACAGGTCTGGGAAAGGCTGTAACGAGAGCTCCTTAAATATGGGAAAGAGACGTTTGAGAAGATGGATCGCCATGGGCTAGCAGTCGACCGGCAGTGGGCAGGGGGAAACATGTTTGTGAAACACATGCTACTGCTGCAACACTGCTTCTAATGAGGCTATGGACATAAGCAACATTATTATTAATGATTGAACCCCTCTTTTTTTTTTTTTTTTGCCCCCGTCCTCCTACAAATTACTGTTTTACTGGATAGCCCAAGGCAACCAGCTGCAGGTTCCACATACAAAAGAAAAAAAAAGCTGGCAAAATATTTGAAATTCAAATAAATGTGTAATGTAAATAGTTTTGAGAGAGTTTACCCAGTGAACAATGGCCCCTTATGAGAAACAAGTGCGACAGAGGGAGCGAGAACAGGACTGCTGGCCTGGGGATGGCAGGGGTGGGGGTTGGAGGGATGATCCAACACAATGTGGCCCTTCTCCTAAAGCAACTTGTTATCAGGCGCTACGCAGAGCCCCCCATTCAATCTGCATTTAAATACATTTCAGTCCACTCACTCATTTGCATTCATTTCTCCCATTATATTTGAAAATGGCCAAATGTCTAGCCGGCACAATGTGGGAGCCTATCACTAGCCAGGGGAAGCCCACACCTGATGCCAATTGAACCCGCTTGGATCTATTCATTGCCATGGTCTGATCTGACAAATTCAGCTCTTCCCCGTCCAGGAGACTTTTCAATTGGATCTGCTAGTGGTGACAAAATTGTTTTGCTCATTGAGTTTGTTTTTTTCTTTCTTCTTGTTTCTATTTCCCCCCCTTTCTGTTCCATCTCCCCTTTCTCTCGTCACTACTCCCTCCGTCTGTGAGTCTGGGTGTCTGTTTAGGAGCCATGGGAAAAGCAGAGGCAAATGATTCTCAGTGGCTTCTGATTTCCACTATTTGTTCAGCATTAGGCCCACTTATCTCTGAAAGAAAAAGCAACATGTGGAGAGAAAGTGACAGGCAGAAACTCAGCCGCACTAACAGGCCTATTGTGTGCTGAAGATCTGCATTCAAACACGAGGGGCCCTCTAAGTCTCTCTCTCCCTCGCTATAAAATGCACACATACTTGTGTGTTGCAGTCAATTACTGCTGCTAATCTGTGCTGCAACCGAGAGTAAATATTTCATTACCTTTTCAAATAAACAGTTGGTCAGAGTCCGTGAAGTGTCATCTAAGCTGGGAAAGGAGTGCCGCCGATCACATTCAGCAACTCCATGAAACCACCAAGCTTGTGAAGTGGACCTTTTTGTGCTTAGAGTACACTAGTAAAATCATTAGACTTGGTTGCAGAATCTTGAGTTGAAAAGCAAGCCTGAAGTGGGCTGCCATTTACACTACAGCACCTAAAAACATTCATCTTTTCCCACTACGCTTCTTATTTTGTACCTTGATAGTGCTCAGCCCCCTCTTGTCTGCTTGTCATGACTCTTTTTACAGAACAAAAGTTATTCAGAGTTAACGGTGTTTTCTTGGTGACATACTAAGTAGTGTTGTGCGGGATTAGCAGATGAAATAATGCAAGGAGCGGTGAGGGCGAGGGGCTGGTGGGGGGCTGACAGAAAGATCCCAGAGTCTACTGCTCATTAATCACTGCAGCGTCTTTGACCTTTCATTTGCCAAGGGCGCAAAGAGACGAGGCGCAGGAGGGGGAGGAGGGTGGCCGCTGCTGGCCAGGAAAAAGAAGACTTGGATCAGAGGCCAAAGAGATGACCAAGTGTAGAGTGTTGGGTAGAGCTCCAAGTCCAGAGAAGCCACAACACATTCTTAATGAAGAGTGAAATTAATCAGCTTCACAGCCTGTTAGATGAATCAGGCATTTCCCAGCCCCTAGGAGGTATCAGCTGCTTGGCTTCACTCGCCTGGACTGATAAAGACCGATAGGCCCCTTGCCCATTTACACATGTTATTAAAAGAATTACAAAGATGTCTGCTCTGCTCCCTCCTTTCACACTAGCACCAGGGCTTTAGGAACTGGGTGCTGGAAATGGCAGAGGGGTGTGACATTGGTGTGAGCTGAGTATTTTTAGCGTTTGTATGTACAGCCCCTCAGTTACCAGGTGGGATGAGGATTACTGATGGCAGCCAAGCAAGTACTGGTAGAGTGAGAAAAGCTTGACACTCCGGCGAAGCGATTGAAGGGGGGTGAGCGTCTATCTGTGTGCTTATGTGACAGACTGAAAGTGAAAAAGGCAAGAGTAAGTGACAGCTGTAAAAGCTGCATTGTGAGCGGGCTTTTGAGGCTTGACTGATATGTAGCGAGACACCTGTTATACATCATTACATCTCCATTGTTTACTGTAACTTGGAAACACACTCCTGTAATTAGATAATGAAGCCTGCATGTTTCACGATGAGTGCGCTATAAAATACTTGGGTAAATAATTAAGCTACAAATAAGCATGCAAGGAAATAAATGGTAACACGGTCTAATCAAGTCTAATAATAAAACTATTAGTATCAATACAGGGGTAATGAGCGATACAAGTGTAGTATAGTTTAGCTTTACATGTGGTGGGCAGTTATTAATATACATTTAAGCTTATTTTTACCACTAATTGATGTTCAAGGTTAATCTAATCAGACCAATTGTACCTCTGAAGAGCCTGCTCCAATTTAATTGGCTATTTTTATTGCCTCAGCAAGATTTTAATTGAAACCAAAAGGGATCTAACAACAACTGTGACATGTTGATGTCTAGGGGATAGTTATAAATGTGACAAAATATGTGCATTATTAATGTGATTTCTTAATGCATTATTGTAATGTGTCCCCAGAAACAAAGATGATATTTCAAAGGAAAGGGGCTCATTTCATCCTGAATATGTCAACAAAATAATACACAGACATTTCTTCTGTGACTTAAGGCTAATACATTTAAATGGATAAAATTAGAAAGGGAGATTTAAAATTTGTTACAAGTGCCACACACTCAAATTCAAGATCATACCGAATAAATAATATCAACTATGACAATATAACATTTGGTATACACATGTGTAAATCTATGTCCAATCACTGTTATGTGTAACAATACTTATGGAAAAAACATATTCCAAAAATATCAACACACATATCAACATGTGTAGTAGCACTTCCATTAAGAATGGCAAAGTTTTTTCAATCACTGTCTCCACTTTGTCAAAGGCAGAATCTGCAGGATTCTGTGACAAATGTTTGCAAACAAGCCTGGCCCTGCACCCCATTTTTACTTCTAGTGCTCATCGCCCCGCTCAAGGCCAATCAAGGTATACGCTGGCATTTAAATAACACTTTCTGAGACAATGTTATATATGAATTATATGTATTTTGTATAAAACATTTTCACATTTTAGAAAGCCAGTCATACGTGGGTTAAAAATTCTTTTTTGATTTGAGTGTTAACGTTAACTCAGCTGATGGCACATTCATGTTTTTGAAGACTACAAATTATGTGCAAAAGAAGCACGTAGAGCAGTGTTACCATTTGAATTTGAAATGAAACCCGAGCATTAAAAAGTGTCATTGATTCAAAAGAAGAGATTACATTGTGTCTGACAAAAGCGTGAACATTTCCACAAGTCTCATGGATCAAATTCTGCACTGGAGCAGCAGCCACTGATGATATCGATCAGTATCACAGTTACTACGCCAATGTGAAGTATCATTTGGCGCTTTGAAAATGCTCTTCCCCATTGAATTCTTGGAAAATTTCTCTCACGTGTCTCTTCAAGAAGTGGGATATTTGAGGCAAATGGCTTATTAATTGCACACCAGCTCTCCACTGACAGATCCACTGAGGATTTCAAGGCACACAATTGGTGGAGTGTTGTTGTTACATGTCCACTAAGGGATGACAGTTACTCTTTACCACTGCTTTAAATATCAGACCTATTTTCAGACTTGAAAAGGCAGTGAAGATAAAGAATCATACAAGAGGAAGATTATAAGAAAGAGTGTAAAGTGATGCTAAGTTAGGGAGACTTTCTGCAAATAATAGTGACTACAAGGGGCAAATAGTCCCACAGTAAGAGTGGAAAACACCACCTACTCAAGCCTGACATCTGTATAAAAACAAAAATAATCTGCTGTCAGCAGAATGTTCAATGACTCCTATCACCCGGGTGCTGATAAAGACTCTGGCTGCAGTACGGATTGGTCTGTTATGCGAGGGGCTCAGTGGATCGGAATGCATGCTAATTGCCATCAGAAATATGTGGTGAGCCTTACAATTTCTGGCATTGCTGCGTACCTTGGCGAAGGACATGCCAAAAGGGTTGGAGCAAAACAAAGATTAATGAACAGTGTTGAATCGCTGTAATGCCATGTCAACAGTACCATACATTTCATTACAGAGGTCACCAGTGCCTCTGTGCTTAATGCCAATGTGAAAACATTTCCACGGCAGCAAGCCTTACTGCTCGGCCGCAAGCTGAAAACAGGAGATAAACATTTTACTTGTAGGATGATATTTTAGTCTTGATGTGATTATACGGGCCTATTTACAGTGGCCAAATGCACCATTTCAGAACTAAACATGCAAAGAAAGGGCATTTAGAACGGGAAAGTTCACAGCCGAACAGCAGTGACAGCAGAAAAAAAATATATTCAGTGTGTCAGGATAATACAGTGTGTCAGTAAAACCTGATGCTCTAAACAGAAGCAATCCGCCCCTTTTAAATAATTGATATTTTCTGATTAAATGTGGCAGTTTGGAGATAATGAATTCTTTATAGTCCGCCTTGAGCAACTCAACAGCTTTGCCCTGTATGACAGCTTTATGGGGCATCTTTTGCCCAAATTTTGAAAGTTTAACCTATGTAGATCAATGTGCTTCTTTAAAAGAGTTTAATAAATTAAAGTGCAGGGGGCTTTTTTCCTCAGCGAGCAGAAAAAGCTGATGAGACAGGTTTAGTTTAATCTCAGGCAATAGAAGTCATTAACCATTCTCCCAGGAATTAAAATATAGCTTGCCCTTTTCTTCTCTCACTTATCATTAGCATCACTTTAATCTCCCCGCGTTTCACACTGCTATTTTAATCATTACTTACTGCCTTTTGACAACTGAAGAACATGGCTTCTTCCCGCTCAGGCAATATCCTGATTTTAGCTGACAAAATGTAGGACATCATTTAAAAATATCTAAATTTTCTCTTCCTCTTTTTTGATTCTAACTCGCCCACTTCAGACATCTAAAAGTCTGTCTATTTATATCAAAAAAGTACAAGAGGCGAGAAGAGAGAAGAAGGGCGTGGACGACATTCCAAATGTAATATGAATTAGCTGCAAGGGTGACATATGTAACATGGAGTTTATTTGTGTCTGTGCTGTTCTTTGACTGGCTGCTGGAGTCCACATATGGTCCTATGTGGGTCATGTAGGGTGTTGGGAGTACACTGTATTTCTCTGCCCTTGAATCAATGAACATTTATAACAGAAAGCACATATCTCCAGAGCAGAATATAAATAAAGTATAATGGCCAGTATCTCAATGACAATGACAGATGTAGGACACGCAGTTTCTCCAACTTTTGTTTCTTTATTGTTAATGGTAACAGTTGACCGAGAACAATGGTGGTGGATCTAGAGCATGATTAATTAGAAAATTACTTTTTAGGAACACAATAGCTGAGGTGCTTTGTAAATGTGGATGTAATGTGGGGACTTAAATAAAAGATGGTTTAATCATGTGCCGCAGATAAAATTGGTCTATTAATTATTAGAGTTAATACAATGGCAAATAGTTACACTTAGCATCATTACATTTCAATTCACTGATTTAACAGTAATCCAGCCAAAGCTAGTGTAGTTCTCCCTAAAAATACATGAAATTGAACTAATCTGCTTTCCCTTCACCGCCTTTTTGAAAACTGTGCCAAGATTAAAGGCATTACCAAAGAACAGAAACCCCCAGTCTCTTAGATTAGTGTTCAATTACTTAATCCTTTAATAGAATTTCAGTTTTGTCCAATACAACATGTACATCCAGTGAACATTTTTACTGCTGTCAAAAGCAACAAGCAATGCCCTGCCTTCAAGCACATGCAACAGTTTAATATGAAGGAAATGTGTTATTATTAAGTCAAACATATGGATGGCATGTTGTTGAGGCCCACTAAATGAAAGGCTTTAAAAAGAAAAAGGTTGTTTTTCTTTTTCCTGTTATTGCACGACAGAACCTAAAAACATGAAGCGAGCGGAGTTCTCCCTCCTCTCTGTTTAAGCCCTCCTTCACCCCCCTCAATTTAAAAATCAACACTGAACTTGTTCCCTAAACGGTCGGGAGCAGTTTATGAACATTTCAACAATAAAACCCCCTCCTCTTACATCAAAAAGAAGCTCTTTTCATTTGTGATCTCTATCCAAGTTCAAAGGCTAAGTTAAAGTGATACTTCAAAGAAGCATGTAATCAAAGACATGCAGCTGTTAAAACAATCTTTTGTTAGTTCATTGTCTTCAAAAACAGACTCTTCACAAAATCCCCAAATGAAGGGAAGCAGAATCAAATAAGTTACATTCAATCATTCTGAGTGGGAGGCTTTGGTGTCATGCTAGAATAAATGCAACTCTAAAGATTTACAACTATTTACAGCAGCTGAAGCAGTACAATAGCACTGGTATCCTGCTGCAGGAAAAACTAGCACGGTCCTCTTAAATATGCCAAGGGCTTGAGGCACAGTAATATAGGCCCTAAACAAAAGTGAGGCATTTTGACAAATAAATCACCTATTTATGAAGGTTGCATTGTATTTGATGTTCTCTGCAGGTCAGTGGAGGGGGGGGGTATTGGCCTATCAGTCCTTCCTTTGTGGCCTGCTGCACTGTGTCAGTTCATTTCCTCCAGTTTCAACAGTATTAACAAGTCACTATCAGTGCTTGATGGCGTTGAAATATTTATGCAAGACCATCCTAAAAAAGGTACATAGAACAGAGAGGGGGAGAAAAGAGCTTTGCCAGTCCACTGGCTTAGCTTAATTTTTTAATATGCGTTAGCGCCTTGCTTTAATCCGCCTCTAATGTACACCGTCAGGGGTTACTGTTGAGATAGAGAAAGGGGCTGTCAATCAAGGCTTGGTCAAATTATACCCAGACTCCATTAGGTTTAAAATAGAGCGATGAGGTCTAGCGTGAGTCAATCAAATCATTTAAGGACGGCTGTTACGGTTATTATGTTCTACTTGTTATGGAACCTGCTCTTACCTTTATTACCATCGCTGGCAAGCTAGAGTGAATGATCACTGTGAATCGCACCTGTTGTTTTCAGATGAAATGTTATTATATACTTTTCCTGGAACTGGGCTTTATATGAGAATCTCTCATGCAGTGAAAGAATACACTTGCAGGCCATCTGCGACTCAGGGAGGCATGGCAGAGAAAGTTTTTGTCATTATGGTGATAAATGGTTTATACATGATTTTAATAAACAATATTAAATTGTTTATTCTTTAATATGTGCATCTAATTAAATTAGATTACATGTTTGGTCAGGTGAGTCTACATACCTGGAGAAGAGAAGGTCCAATCAGAGAAAAACAGGAAACAACATGGAAAGAAAAGAGAAAAAAACAAATATTAGAATGCAGATAAAAGACTTTTCTGAGTAAAACTTATTAAAGTCACTAACAGCAGGGAGTAAACAAGAAACCATAGTGTTTCATGTCAGGAATAAAGCAAATCACACTGTGTTTTTGGTTTTTGGGCAAAGCTCCTTCAATGAGTGAAATTGCCAAAGACGACAAAGCAGATGCATCTGTTCTGTTAGGCTTGGGCAAGTATCTTTGGAGGGAAAATCTGTAAGTGAATAACAGGCCAAGTGACAATATGCGTAAAATGAAATACTGTTGAAACATTTTCATTTTGGCTGTTTGTAAACATGACATGAGCTGTATGACTGCCAGCCGCACTAAACAGTCACTTTAACAACAACAAAAAAGTGGAAGCAAGACAAATTGCCAAAAATGACATTATCATTTTGGTATATGTCACATGGCAAGAAGATCTATGTCAAGCACTGAAAGGAAAGTGTTTGAGTGAACCTGCTCTGGAAGTGTGTGTCTGTGTATCCTTGTGCATGTTACTGAACAGTCTGTGTGTGTCTGACCTGCTCCATCTGGAGGATTCGAGCACTCGGGGGCTGTCACACAATAGGGAGACGAAAGCCCGCTGAAGGATAACAAATGACTTCATGGCAAAACAGCCATTGAAATTCTTTCAGTATGTGGCATTAAAAACAACTGAACAAATAGAGATAAGAAGGTGGGTAGGATTTGAAATGAGATTTTTTTTCTCCCTCTCCCCTCTCCCTTCCTCTCTGCCTCAGCTTAAAAGCTAAACAAAACAAATGGAGCTTATTACTGCAGATTACCTTACACTGGACAGATTCACCGCATGAGGCCTAGTGTAAACAATGTCTTTCTCTCCGTGTACTAACTATGTGCCATTTATAACAGTGAGCAATCATATCCACAGTGCCCAAAGATAAAGCAAAATATGTCCTGGCCTGCAGTTTAACAAATATAATTGTTTAAAGGGCGGTTTCTATGTGAGTTACCATAGCAAACACTGATAAACCAATTAGATTGTGTTATATTACTGCTTATATTATGGCTGCAATAACAGTGACTGCCATTTGAGACTGACTAGTGTCGACTTTATGAGGAAAAGCTGAGCTCCATCCCTACAGTGTCACTCAGTGCATGACAGGCCACGCTGCCCCCAACACGGCCAAGTCAATCCTATTTCCATCGATTCACTCATTTTATTGGGAAGTTCATTTTGTAAACCCAAAAGCTTTTACTACAGACATGTGACTAGTTCAGCTCAACAATATTCCTGGTGTATTTACAAGTTTTTGAGTGTTTGCTTTCCCTTGGTGTGCGATAGCACCAAGTCCACCAGTGGCCACTTGAAGTACTGCAACTAAAGTGTTGAAAACTATAACTATCAAAATTGCTGGACATTGTTCTAATCAGTTTTAATACCATTTTAGTTTTATGGTCCAATTATGTGCTATTAGTATTAAATCTTGTGGTATTTTAAGTCACCAATCCATTATTTGGTGAAAAAAGTGACAAATTAAAAAGTTTGGTGATAGCTTTCTTTTCAAAGTTAAATGTAGAGTTCAAACACATTATTATTCTTGTTAGTTACATCAGTAAACGCACAGCCGGTACACAGAAAAAACCTGCTCAAAATTTATTGCGCGACCTCGTCGGCCTAACAATCAGGCGTTAAAGAGAACAAAAGCCCATTCCAAATAAATTCCCACTGTATTTGTGCTGGGATTTGATTTACTGGCCTGTGGGGAGGCACCATTTGGTAGCACAAGAAGAGGCGGGGAGAGGTAGGTGGTGTCTGAGTGCAGAGTATGTCTATGCATGTGTGTTTGTGTGTATGTGTGTGAGGGGGCTGGGCACCAGGGGATGGTGGGTAGGGGGGCGCTCATGTGCCAGAAGTGTTTATTGTGTCATGGTGATTTATTGAGTGAGCTTCATTTCACTGAATGTTCTCAGATATTTATTTCCCTAAAGGCCCCACAAAGATATGAACAGGCCTGCATCCACATATGTCATCATTGCCCATTTTACAGCGTCAGGAGATTTCTCTCAAACTAAGAGGGGGAAGAAAAAGAGAGAAGCAGAGAAGCAGCTAGTGGCGATCAGAGCACCTCTCCATCAAAGCCCTGTAAACAATGGTACCTCAGCAACACGGAAATGGCTTTTTAGAATATGGCTGATGACTTTTTAGCATCTAACCCTCCTCCTTAGTGAATTCAGTCCTGCCAAATACATACTTACAAAGCATACATAATTTAGAACGAGACTTTTGAAGGCCCACTCAGCAAGACTGAACCAATGTTAAGAAAGTCTTTGATACTCTTTAAGCAGAAACCAAATTAAAGTTATTATAAAATCCCAAACATGATCACAAACATCAGGAACTAGAACTAGACTATGTAATGATTTCCTGCAGTAAAAAAAAGTATACACTATTGTCCCTAAAAGGTACTTACGTCCATCCTTTGCCAGTGTAAAGTGGGCAGATGCACCCACACCTTTCAATGAAATGTCAGACTGGGGGTCAATGTCTGTTCTTTGGGTGAATACTTTTTGGCATTTTAATAACTTGATTGCAGTTTTACCTGACTTTTTTAACACTAAAAGGCCATAGAGTGTTATGGCAAGTCTTATCTGCTTGATTTTTATTCTGTGGGGGTAGAGTGTGGGTGAGGCAGCCAGATGGTAGGAGTCTTTGATTCTCCAGATGGCTGTTCTGTGTGGTGCTCAGTGACACTGGGCAGGCTCATTGACATGCTGCCTCCCTCCCCACCATCTCTTCGCCTCCTCTTCCTTCACCTCCTCCTCCGACATAGTCACCGTTACGAAGATGGATACCAGCCCTCTGGCCTCTAGCTGCAGATCTTGAGAGGATGGGATGGGACTTTCTACTTAGCCCACCAAAGAAAATGTCAATGTTTGGGACCATATTGATGATACCCATTTGCCACTGTCAAATCTAGTAAATTGTCTATGGGGAGTGACTGCTATTGAAACTATAATGATTTGAGTGGGGGCACTTTTGAATCAGTGACTGCTTAGTACAATATGCATGAGGCTTTAAAGAAAAGTTTGTGCTTTTTTAATACAAACAATTTTGATGTGAAAATGCAAACCAGCCCATAACGTTCTCTTTTTTGTGTGCATGAATTATAATATCAGATGGTGACTGCTAGACTTTAATTAATTGTCGACCAGACCTTCATATTATTTTAGTTGTGGGGAAAAACACACCCTGGACCACATTCTCTGCTGGAAGTGAATTGACACCCATGCACATCTAAATTAGCCAGTTAAGCAAATCTTGGCCTAATTTGAATTCGACCAGTTAAGATGGTGTTTCTGCGGATCAGCCGGGCTCTGGCATTAAACACTCGCTGCTTTTATTCTCTGACCCCTGGTGCACCTCTCCTTTTGGGGTCATATCATCATTACCATAGTGCAAGCTCAGAGACAGTGTTTCTGTGTGCCTTTAATTAATGTGTGTTTATAGGGGGCCACAGGAGTGAGTGCACTTAATGAAACATTGCTACGGTAGCCTCCGGGGTCCAGAAGAGACAGCTTCTCTATTGTGCTGCTGATTCTTACAGGCTGTAAACACTTAATTGATCTGAGGAGCATATTTGAGCACCCATTCAGGGGAAATTCTTTTCAAATTGGGACCGCTCATTATTACTTTTGGATTTCTCTTTCAGGGCACTAATATAAAATTAAATCTTTGTAATAACTGTTAAATAATGACGACTCTATACAAAGACTAATCTCTAGGAGAAGGTGTGGCAATGATGATTCTGAAAATGATCTCTGCTTGTTGTGATGTCACATCTGGGAGCCTGGGGAAAGTATTGGTGCTATAAAAAGAACTGGAGGTCCCTCTCCTTCAGTGGATAGCTTTCCTCTTTGCAAAGAGTGATCCCGCGTGTGCGCGTGTGTGTCTGCGTGTTGGTGTGTGCACTGGGGCCGATGACAGGGGCCATGGCCTCCACACCCGGGGGACCGCCAATGAGAAAGAAGCATTTCCTCTAACATTCCATGGGTCACAAAAACAATTTGCCCAGAGAAAAGTGGCTAAAAAGCCACAATGCAACACAGTGGAGCTCAGGGAAAAGGCTAAAAGTAACTGCCAGGTTTCCTTACACTTTTCAGCTGCAATGAGAGGACACCATACACGGTAGTTTACAATTAAGCAGACAACACTTGACTTCATTAAAAATATTATTCTGCTAGCTCAACAGTGCTGTATAATTAATAAGTTTGCTGTGTGTGTTCAGAAACTGTTAGGCATTGGAAGAAACAAATTCATTTTTCACGCTTCAGTTGCTTTGTGATTACTGTTAATCGAGAACACAGAATGATTCCCTACTTCATTACCCTGTACACATACCATGTCTGCTGCTCCTACGTGACTAAAGCCTTCTCTGAAGTGTCCGTTTACTCTTTTTCTAAATTTGTCCACTCCACTTGGCCATTTTATCTCAATCTAAACATAGACAATCAGCATACACACATGATTATCCATTGTCCTTTAATCAGCACAGAGTCTGGACCCCTGGAGAACATTCACAATGACATACCATCAGGTCAAGTGAAACTCTGAGCTGGACTGCTTGGCTAAACCCACTACAAATATGCCTCAGAAGATAGCAACAGATTTAGTGCTGTTGAAGCACATGGATTTCTTTCTTTCTCAGACAATCCAAATGGGCCCACTTCAGGGACAGGTAGCACAGAGCAGAGCGGACATTCCTCAAAATACTCTAAATCTAGGACAAGTGAAAAACAGACAATGACAAGTTGCTTGTGCAGTGTTACTAGGACAGTAATCTGAGAGCAGAAAAAATAAGGGAAAAAAAATAATAAAAATAAATAAATAACCTTTTGTAAAATGACCGTGAGGCTCGCTGTGATAAAGTGCTTGCTGTTGTGGAGCACATTTAAGAGAAAGGCGTTTTAAAAAAAATAGCTGCAGCACAGCTTGGCTTATCCTTTTCACTCATCCAGATAAAAGTTGGTGTAAAGTGGAGTTCCCTCGCTCGCTGAGTATGAAAATGTGTTTAGCGGCCAGCCTTAAGAGGAGTTGATTGGGGCAGGTAGGGGGGTGAGATGGAGGATTCTCCCTGAACACTGTGCTTTCCCTGGGAGAGTGAGGCCAGGTAGTTAATAGGGGTCAGAGGCAGGGCTGAAGTGTAAATTGGCAGGGGTGCATCAATTAGAGGGTGGCAAAGGCTAGGATAAGGAGAGGAGAGCAGAGCTAGATGGAGCAGGAGACAAGCATATAATCTTTATTGGCGCACACAGAGATGCTGCGTGTCAGAAGAGAGGAAAGGAAAGGAGAAATATTACACAAATTAATGAGACAAAGCTGAAGCTGTATAACCGTGTCTAGAATGAGATTTGAGTAATCGCTGCATTTTGAAAGAGTGTCTCAATTTCCGGCTTGGCTTCTTTTTCTGAATGTTCTTTCTCAAGTGTCTATTTGTATAAAAGCAGAAGCCCTGAAGAACATATGTAGAATTACACATACGAGCCCCCATGAGAGAAGCCGCTTTCTGGACCACTTTGTGCCGTAACTATGTGCCAGCCTGCCCTCTCATGTGCTAATGTCCTTGTGGGCATGTGCACGCATTATTCAAAAGAAGAAAGATTTGATTATATTGTGTTCACCAATCCACGTGATCAAAAATGATTTGAACATGGAGCGTTGAAGCAGACGGGCATTGCGGAGCGTACATTTGCAATCTTATACCGTTTAAGTGTATATTGGAAAAAAGACAATCTCGCTTATTGAACACATTCACCCTGGAGGGCAAACTGCTACAGTAATGAACACCACACTCTCAGAGAATTACAGTGTCCTTTATCCCGCTGTAGTGGAGGATGAAAAAGGATCCTGCCGACATGCACACACTAACACACACACACACAGAAGTAGAGGGAAAGAGAGCAAACACGCATTTCAAGACCCCATAAACCTGTAAACAAAATCTGTGGAGCAGATAAATTATAAACGCCACAATGCAATTAAAGCCAAATTCAATTTGAGCACACACTGTCCATCTGTCACGGTGAAACAAAAGCTGAGAAGCTCCATTATTACCAAATCCCTGCTCCCGTTAATTTGCTTGCTGGGAGATTTTTCGTTTCTAGGAGAGGGTTGTACTTAAATGCTATAGTTGTTCATTCAGGGCTACATCCTCTGAAAACAGCCTCCAGATGCTCCCGATCAGCTTCCATCAAACCAGTACTTCTTTTTTTTCTTTATATATTTATATATAATTTTTTTTTGCACTGAAATTAATTTTGTTTTTGTTAAAAAACAAAAAAGTGTTAAACCACTAGAGAGAGGTTTGTATCAGCTACATTTTCAATTTTTTAATGTGTACAAGGAATAAAGAAATCTGTCAAAAACGTTCTTTGATCTCATAAATATGTCTTATAGGGACTGTCAAAATGCCCCTGTAACAGGTGAGAAAATAAGAGCTTATACTGTCATAGTATGCACCTAAGATCTTTAGTCAAGCTCTGGCGAATCATAGTGTACGTTCCCTGGTCCTGGTGAAATCGAAGCGCTCCTCTTCCTAATCCTGTTTGGCCACTTTATAGAGGAAGATACAGATCTGTGACCCAGAATTTGAGAGTGGGGTTCAAGGCGCTGAGCTTTCTCTACTTTAAGCCAAAGGAGGGTAAGGATATCATCTTCAAAGGTACAAGAGTGTGTCAATTTAAAATCAGAAATGTATCTGGCATCTTTATGCTTCTTAAACGACAATACATCTCGAGCTGATTAAAGCACATCAAAGACAGCTCATTCATTCCTCAGAGCAATGAGGGGAGATTTTAATTGCAAAATGTTAAACCTCACAGTTAAAGGCTTTGTGCTCCTCAGAACTAACCCAAACACAACCATTAAGGACAGCATACAAATTAACAAGACAGGCAAGACACTCAGGGACAACGATAGCACTGTGACGCACAGAACACAAATGATAATCTTGCATCAAAACGATCTCTGGGCACCGTCCACACAATTAAAGAGTGAGGATAAAGCCGGGCAGTTTGTGATCTCGTTTTAAGAGGCACGGCTGCTAATGAAAATAGCAAATAAAAACGTGTTATTAGACCTTGGTGTTAGCATCTGTGCCTAAAAAAAAATATAAAATAGATACACAAAAATAATAAATAATTTGCATGAAAAGTGCAGTTGCGAACACATCTGTGAGGTGTCTGTGTATCAGAAAAGGTTGTGGCTGCCATGATAAGGGCCTGACAATGATACTATACAGAAATTAGGCTACAAATAGCCAGCCAATACAAACAGTTGTCCAGCCAGTCCATTGTCTGCCAGTGGATTTACAGTGAAGCCTAAAGAATTTGGTCAACTACACTTGTAGGTACTTTCCTGAGCCTATTCACAACATTGTTTTCTTACAAAATAGTGGAACATTAATAAAGCTAAATAAACACATTGGAAAGGTGTGACAGTAGGAGAATAGATAAAGCTCTGGCAGTTACTTGAGCACACAAATGCAGAGCATGCACACATGCCGCCTTGTAACAAGCACAGAGCCCCCTTTTACAACCCCTCAGAGTAACAACCGTGTCTAATTAAAATTCACATTTCAACCAAAAAGGGAAAACAAGCCATCTTTGAACAATCCCGTCCGTCCTCGCCCTGGTCATGAATTTCAGATAAACACTGCGATACACCGTGAGTAGTGCCACATTAATTAAAAGCCTTGATAGACGCGGCTTCCATCTAACAGACCTATCAGGAATTAAATTTGTATCAGCAGCAGAAAGAGCAGTTGAGGGGGTCCCCCAGGGGGATTAATGAAACAGACTTTCATAGAGGAGTCGTCAGAGCCCTGGGCTGAGGGGAGGAGGCACAAAAGAAAGGACCAGCAGCAGGATGTCATGTGTGGGACCGTCGCGTCACTGACCTCTCATTTCATACTTTAATAAAGTCGCACCCAGGTGTCCTTGATGCCTTCCAGTAGCCTGGGGCTGTGGGAAAGCTAAACAAGAGGCAGCCATAACATAAATGTGAACGCCCTGCCTTTTCTGTGTGAAGTGATATAGGCATGAACACACAGCAAACATGCATACTAACCTTAAATGTCTTGCTGTAATGTTGAGATTTTAGTTATCAAGGCTTTGTTGAGAAATACAAGGCCATTTCCCCACTCAAGTATTTGCCTTGTGCAATGTGTTACATCAATTGTGTGAAACATATTCTGTAGCACTGGTACAAGAGGTTTGCTGTGTCAGTTTAGCTTTATGATTTACTGTCTATGCTGTTGGTTACAGGAAATTGGAACAGCGCTGACTTGCTTCTGAATTGTGGTCGAGACAGTTTTCAGTTGAAAACAGAAGTAGATTATCTCAATAAGAAAGCTGCAGATGTAGAGATCTACTGTATGCAATATGTTATCACAACACAGTCAGCCCAGACAGCTGCTATCTGTCATAAACTCTGTCTATTGTTGGCCACGCTACACGGCAACATGTGACCTGATCTAGATGAGCAGCCACTGAGCAAATACAGAGTGGAATAGTGTCATTTTTAATAAAGCTGTTTTATGGACTCCAGTCAACAGAGCCAGAGGAACAGGCTGAAACTTCCTTGTGCAAATGATATGGCAGTAGGAGTTTCATAACTTCCTCTGCTCGGACAAGCCTGTGGCAAGTCTCCTAACAGAGCACACAGCGCAGCAGTCAGCCAGCGAGGGAGAGAGACGGAAAGGGAAAAAAATAACCTCACCCTTATCAAGATTTTACAGAGACATTTCTTTAATTAGTTTTAATATTTCTTGTTTAGATAATGTCAGCCAATTGACAATTCAGTCCCAAACGGAACAGAGGGGAACTCTGGACTTCTCTGATACAGAGGAATGGTTGATTAAAAAGATTGGTTTGATTTAAATGCATATGCACATTTTGGACAGCAATCAAATACCTCTGCATGGATAAACTTTGGGCACTGATCTTATCGTTGCAGTGGGAATGATATCACACTCTATATTCACAAGTACACTGAAAGAAGAAAATAATCTAGTCTGAGACCGTAATTGTGCAAACACTATCAACAACAGCTTTATGCTTACATGCTCTATTTGCAGCCTGGAAAGTAAGCTGTGTGGACGTGAGGAGTTCTCACTGGTGACAAGAGCTGCAATGGAAAAATAATTAGTGTTGCTAAAGGGAAAAAAAAAAAAGTTTCCTCAGTTTGAGTTCAGACAAACACCGGGCCTCAAACCTAAAAACAATCAAAGCCAAGCAGCCAACATCTGGAGCAAAGAGACTTAAGAGTCTATTTAGTGTACTTTTTTCCGAGATTACCACGGACATAAGAAGCCCATGAGGGAAAAACAGTGTAGCCAACATTACCTGCATGTCCCCCGCACCTGTCCCCCTTTTTTTCCACAATTCTTACTCCCACATTAACACATTTCTCAAGCTTTTGTACTCATGTCGCCTCCTCCCTATAACCACCTATCTGTCCCCCCACTCCCTAGCTCCTCCATTGACTGCACACACCTTTCTCTTCAGCGGGCAGCAGGTGTTGAGTTGTGTTTACCCCTCCCTCCGCCTTCCTTTTACCTCCTTTTCCTACCCTTCCCACTCTGCCTCTTTCTGGCAGCTGGTAGAAGTCTAGGGAAGGGGAAAGAGGGAGGGGGGGCTATAACAGCTGCACATGAGGGCGACTGGAAAAAAAAAAAAGAAGAAGCGCACACAAGGCAAACAGCTTCAATCCCCTCTGGGTTGTCAACTCCAATCCCTCCACCACCCCAAACTCTGGTGTTTTTAAACTGGGCAAACAGAAGGGGAACTGTTGCAAAGACATGACAAGCCCGCTTTTTTTTTTTCAATTAAAAAGTTCAAAAAATGTGCCAATTTCAACTGAAAACAGTAATTCAGATTGTACTATTGTGCTTTCTCTTTTGCTGAGTGTGTGTCGTTTTCACAAACAGCATCAAAATACATGAGATCAGCTCTCGGGCTTTGTTTGGCCCTGGCAAGGTTAGGCCAGCCTCATTCCAAATTTCCTGAGGGGGAACAGAGAGAAAAACGATTCCATGCAGATAAATCACTCGCACAGATCAAAAGACAAATCAGTGGCAAAGACAAAAGATGCTGACTCTTTGAGAACAATAGAGACAGGGAAACGTGGTATCTGAGGAGCCGGCCCTAGAAGATCCCCGGCCACGCTCAATCAAAAACTGAAAGCCCGGGTTTTCATGCTAGGTCAAATAAACTCTATGAGGAAAAGTGTATTTAAGTTCAGAATTTTGTATTGTAATAAGAGAAAGTATAGGGAAAAGTTTTCTGGTTTTGCAAACTCATCATTTTGGTTTGATTTAAAAGACAAGCTAAAAGTAGGAGATGTCCTGGTTGGAAAAGAAAAATGGTAAGGAAAAGAAAGATAGCGGTAAACTATTTGATATAAGGCGTTGCTTTGTGTGGGTAGCTGTCATTTGGCTGTGATGTATGCGTTCAGCCTGGCTGTCTGTAGTTTAAAGAAAAAGTCTTGTCCCATGCAGCCCTTCACGCATCACAGCCCCCATCCTTTTATTAACTTCAATACAAGCAATAAATAAATATATGGAATCCACAACTCTTTATCATCTATTCATGGTTTCAGCGAATCAAGGTGTCACTGTGAAAAGACCCCTTTGGGAAAGTCACAAGCCCCTCTCACCAATATTACCTCCTGGTGCTTGAGTGTTATCAGAGGAGCACTTTTATGGCTCAGTTTTGTGCTTAAAAAACATGAAGCAAAAAGGTCATTGCAAAAGCACCTTCGCTTTAAAGCCAATTTTATAATGTTGAGAGACAAATTACGTAAAAAAAAAAAAACACAGATCAGCGTGCACCCGTCATTATTTGATCCCTTCCTTAGAGATCCATGTATGATAACACGTCAATTTAGATTAAGGTGATATGAAAGAGAAATGTAAAATTGGTTTCAAGGAGGAGGAGCTGATGGTTTTGAGATGAATAAAATAATATTGAAATTACCAGTCATTTTGGGTACAGCCACAATTGACCTATGAAGTGTATTTAAAAGGAAAATATTTTACATCGAAGTAGCAGGTCCTGATGCGCTGAAATAGTCAGAAATGTCTTGACATTCAGCTTTATTTAAAACCCAGGAAGGGATAAGGTCAAAAGATTTACTTAATAGATTTGGATAAAGAGTTCAAGTCCCATTCAGGTGACAGGGAGAGAAGAGAAGATTAGCACAAAAATATATGAGACCCGAGCCCCGAGTGAAACTGACCCGCACTCGAATTGCTATCTCCAGTCCAAACAAGTGAGATTTGATAGTGCTGTTCTGGTCTGGAACAGAGGGGAAAAACAAGTCCATTGCCACAACAAAGACAGGAAATTCAGCATAGATTCCCACTTTTCTCCTGCCTTGCTATACCTAACAATGCTGGTAATGGAGAGAGAACAGTGCCCGGAGCTGGCAGAGACACCTGCGACATATTTTCTCCCCCCCTCCCGCACTCCCCCTCCTTTCCTACACCCCCTGCTCTTCCCACCCCCTCGACATTAAAGTCCTTCACAGAAATCAGAATTTAATAAATCACCCCAGAGCCTGACAGAGTTTATCTCCGGGGGTCGCCTCCACTGCGCAGAGACTCACAGACAGACAAAGCATGGCCCGATAAGATGTGAAATTAAATACAGTTAGCAGTTTGAGACAAAGGAGGGAGAGTGTCACACCGAGCTTTGTACGGTGTAAATGGCTGGCTGCTGGTCGGGGCAAACACACACACAGACTGCAGGGTGATTCATTTCAGGTTTCCTCTCACATTTAGCCTCATTTGCATCATCCACTGTCAACATATCGCCTCTCCCAGATATGTTCAAGAGCTTTCATTAGACGTCCAGGGGATGACATCCTTTTTACCCAGATGCAGCGTTATTAATCACTAGCTCGACTCCTATGTGGACTCATCTCCATCACGGATCAAACGCTATCTGCCTGTGTTTCCTTTCATTCGCCAGACATCCATGACACCAGCCATCACTGCAGCTAAAGGAGACTTATGGGAGTGTGTTGAGGCTCAGACGACCTTATGAATGCAGTACATAAGCATTTAGCACGGCAAGGATATAAATGGGAGGATTTGTTCGACACCGGTAGGATCTGTTAGAGCAAACCTCCAGCAGGCACATTTACAGCACAGCATTAAAGAACTCACATGGCTGTAAAACAATTAGTGCTTCTTGAAAAAAATTAAACATGCAATATAAAAGTGCTGCCTTGTATTATAAAGAAAGATTATTGCAATGCTTTCGTAGAGTATACACTAATATTCTTTTTCAATTAGCTCTGGTCTCAAATTCACATCAGAATATGGCCGACCTCAGCTGTTCAAAGCTGAATTTTCCCCTCTGCTTGGTAGTTAAGGGAAAGCACAGTCAGGTTTCTGGGAAGAAGCAGTGCAGGTTGTTTAATAGGCTTAGCCTGGCCGTCGGACCTGACCTTTTCCCTTTAACAATACTAAGGCCGACGGGCTGAGGCCTGCTCTGGGAACACACTGACCCGTAGGTGAGGCCTAATCTTCTCCTACTACATTCTCTCCACTGACCAGACAGTCCTCATCCACAGCCTCACTGTTACTCCAACTGATGTCTTCCTGCTGAGACAACAGTGCCAAGGAACTGTCAACAGGCCTGTCCCAGCAGGGTCCCGAATGTGCCCCCTCTCACAGAGCCCTTCAGGGTCCACAGGCACTGGCACCCCATGCTCAGAGAGAGTGCGTGCCGTGCCGTAGAATGTCGACAATGACAGGAATGCTGGGTGCCATCAAGCATCTCGATAACATTCTACATCTAAGAGCATGATTAGCAGTCTCTGTTGTCGACGTGTCTATGTGTGTGATTGAAAAAATGGGCTTCTGGGTATTGTAGGCCTGTCAGTACAATGCAGCAGCTTGTCAGTTTGAAAAACCTCAACTTTCTGCGTCATACAGATAACCAGCAAGTACGAAATCCTTTGCGGCAGCATTACAATGTCGAACCACTATATTGAGCGAACATATTGTGGATGTGAGTCAATAACATCCTGATGTACGTTGGCGGTGGTTGATGGTTATCACTCTAGTCATATTAAAGGTTATATGCCCAGAAGTCCATATTATAACATAGCTCATCAGTGTCAAAAGGCCACAAGCTAAAAATGTGTTGGCCCAAAAAAGTACCAAATGTACTATACTAAAATAATAGGTTATTTAACAACAGATGAATAATCGTGTGAATCCCTTTAAGGATTAAGATTAAGGTTACCTCTATGACCTAATCTAATGTAAAATGTCCACATTTTTAACATAATACAACATGTCACAAAAGGGTTCAAATCTGCACAGCTGTAGAAAATCATTTTTCTCACTGGAACTATCCTAATAGTAAAAGCCTCATTTTACACAAAAACATATTCCTCCTGACTGCCCTCAAACAAAGTTCCAACCTGGGACAAGAGCTTATCAGATAAAGACAGATATAAAGAAACCCCCAACAAAAAAATGCATCTATAGCTGCATTACTTTAACTTTAAGTTTTTGATGTGTGCAAGAGTTGACAAGGAACTTCTTTGTTTTTCCTACCTTCAAATGTAAGTTACCGTCAACGGTTGAACTTTTTTTTTTTTTGTGCAACTATACCACACAAAGAGTTGTTTGATCTGTGAAATCCGATCTGCATTTCTAGCATTGTCTCCTATTTCTACAGTGGCATCTTAAAGGTCAGGAGTGAAAGGCCATTTGATAACTACAGAAAGACCTTTTGCCTTTATTACACTGCCTTTCATCTCCTTTCCTGCCGAGGTTAAAACAAAGCATAGCATCCTTTGAAAAAGAAAGGATGAAATAGATCGCGCTAGAGCCTCAAGACTTTTTTTTTGTCACTAGGGGAAGTCGGGCATCCAGTGTAAAAGGCATATTCTAGTGGGATATGTTTCAGATATAGATAAATCTTTGCAGGCACAATTAGTATATGTCCTCTTAACCTTCTATAAACCCCTCAATAAGACCCAGAAGTCGTATTGGGATATTATTGCCACTCAAAAAGGCAGCACACAAAACATCTAAAGCAGGCACGCACACAGTTCTACAGGTGCACACACAATCACAGCTCAATGACACCCACTTCCCGCTGAATATTCCTTTCTTTTTAATGGTAACCTTGGGAGACGGGCAGCTCCGGCACGACACTTAACAGCCACTAGTCAGAGAAAAATGTTTTTGATATGCTTGTGTCATTTAATCATCCACATTGTGGCGAGGCTGCACGGGACAATTTTGCAGGATATTAACTCCCAACTAAACCCTGGCTTGTATCATTTGTGGGGCCAGTCAAGCAGGAGTCCCATGAGGAGCTGTGACTTCCGCCTCACACAGTCATAGCAATTTAAGGTTGGCTGAGCGCACGTACACACACACACCTACCGGGACGGCCAACACACACACAGCTAATAGACAAGTCAACCATAAAGGAATAAAAGAATCAGCATTTGTTTGGCACCACAGTCACAATAGTAAAAGTATTTGTGGGTTCACTGATAAACCAAGAACAATATTCATCTAACAGTACAGCAACCTATAAAGACATTTACATTTTAACAAAGCAAAATGACTTCTCTTTTGATCTCCCACTAGTTTGAGATTGAAGAGCATTCGTAAAAATGTCTCTTTAACGTGATCCATTTGGACAGCTCACATTGCTTAATGGGGTAGGAAATTCATTTTTTTTCCTACATAGCCCTTGATGTGATTCTATGCAAAATATATGAAGCCATTACTTGCAAAATGCACCACTTTTCAACAGTTGGAGGGGATAAAGTGTCTCATTGCAAGGAGGCTATCTCTATTCTTTACCACGGAGCGTCACATAGACATAGACAATGCAGAAGACAGCAAAGGCAACTGATGAAAACCATTTTTGTTCTTTTACAAAGAACTAGGTCACCCTCTCATAATTGTCAATCATGCAATAAATCTCTGTGTGGCACAAATGAATACGGCATTGGAAATGAGACAAAGCTTATTGGCATGCTATGTCAGCTTGACTCAATTCATCCTTTTCACACAAGACCATTCACATGTGAAGTTGCGCGAGGCTGTCTCTCGCTCTCTTTCTCTTTAGCGCTCCTTCTCTCTCCCAGTGAGCATCCAAACACACTCCTAATGTGTAAGCCACACACTGCTGATAGATGTAGACAGATGATTTGAGCAAACAGTCGCTTTATTCTCCAAACCTATTTCCATAACGTCTCAGTGTGTTTTGTCGCAAAACACATAAAGTAATGCGCAAAAAGAGCTGGAGTTAATGCGATTACTTTTTTTATTTCTGCGAGGTGTACAGTATGCAGTGTGTTGGCTGAGAGCGGTGGCTTGACACAGCACTATACAGCTCCATCCACAGAGGTTTGTGTCACGTCTCTTGAGGGCCACACTGTCACTCTTTAAGAGGAGGGTAATAATAGCCGGGCGCCACAGCAAGTGGTGGCACAGGCGATTTTAAAGAAACATCAGGGAGACGGTGACATTTGAGTCTACGGAGGAGGAGAGAAACCCAAGTGCAACCAATAAAGACTCCAAGCCACCTACCCACCGATATTCTCTCTTGGCTTAGTGACAGAGGGACACCAGCAGAGAGAGATGTCAGTGTTAGATGAAAATGTGTTGACCTGGTGATATTGATACCCGGCTCATAACCTCTACAGGTGCGCAGTGTTGTCAGGAAGCAGCTTGGGGTGTGGCCATATCTCTGTGGACAACAGCCAGAATGCAGAGCTTATCATTTTGCAGCTGCTTTGTTCACTTTGAAATGCTGACAGGTAAAATCATTTTGTTATGGGACCATAATGTCAGTATCAAGTGAAACCTCTGCACCATTGAAATGTCACTCCACAATTACTTTCATTAGCAAATAAAGCATTTTATTTGACTTTGAACGTGTCAACTATTTCTCAAGGCTCTCGTTTTAAATGTACTCAGCTATAGAAATGACCTAAGGATAATTTAAGTGTATTTTGATAGAGTGGAATTGGCAAGGATGGGACTTTTTTCCATCACTTGAAAGACAGATGTAGAACAATCTGCCAATCAGTTTTCAACGCCTCTGGAACAAAATCTACAGACATGACCTCAAAATGTTTCACAAGACTGAACTAACATTATCACTTTAAGAGGTGATATTGAAATGCAACAAATCCATCATAAGGCCTTAGAGAAATATAATTTTTTATCATTTTATTTATCAAGATGTATTGACTGTGGGATGTGCAACTACTTTCAAATGTCATTAGTTTCAGGCTTTTTCCAGCGAGTTCTTGAAGCTAACAACAGAAGAAAAGAGAAACCTGTGTAATTTTCTTTCAGGTTTGTTGTGGGTGTACTAAGTGGAATATTTGGTTATAAATATAAAGACAAAGTTGCAGAAAAACTACTATAAATAACTGCTAACTGCATAAGCATTATAATTATTATTATTATTGTTATCATTAATATTATTATTATTAATATTATTAGCAACTGAATATGCTAAAAGCCTTGGAAATTGAAATGTGAATGCTTTGCCCAAATTCCAAAAGTACAGAGAGTTTTTTGTTGGTTGAAATTTCTTTCTTAATATACTGTGATTATTAAGGAGGAGTCTTTTGTATTGAGTAGAGAGCTCCAAAAACATTGACACTGAAGGAATAACATCTGCCTGTTTACTCAGGAGAAGATTCATCCCGATAGCCTCAGTGAAAATGAAGTGGGAGCGAAAAAAACAAGTGGAGGAAATTTGTGGAATCCCATCTGAGATTGCTTCCCTGATGGATTCCTTTTCCTGTCAGCTCAAACGAGAAATGAAGCTGGGGAAAATTAACTCCTGATACAGCTACGCTGAATTAGACAGAGAGAGGGGGGAGAGTAAGAAAAAAACTCTACACACTTTTTAAGGATTCCAGCCTTGTCATTTTCAATTTTCTGCTCTTTGGACATGCTTGTATTCAGATTCTCCAACATCTATTCGCCATATCAATCCTAATTAGACAATCTGGGCCCACGAAGGATGAGAGCTGGGTTATTTGCATAATTTAATCATAAATACTCAGTGATACATATTTCCAAATGCATTTGTACAATTATCTTTTCATCCTTGGGGCAAAAGTATTAATATGATTAGGCAATAATTCTTTAAAAAAGAGGGGAAAATAGGAAACCAGCAAGTGTGCACTCTTTTTTTAAACTCCAGCTTTGGGCTATATGAAAAATTAATTAATTTCTGAGGAAAATCAATTTCTATATGTGACCATATTAGACAGAGGCAACGAAGGGCCTGCATTCCTTCTCCAATCAGGAAATCTCATCTGCTCTTGCTAACTTCTGTCAGTAGCGTTTAACATCGTGATACAAGTGTCAGTGACTCGCACCACTCTCCCTAAATGTGCTGTAATGTGAACGAGCTGGTGAGTAAAGACAAGGCAGCCGGCATTGACTACAAGTGGAGAAAGGAAATCAGAGTGACCCGAAATCTATTGCTGGGCTGTCAAGCAATTAAGTGTAAAACATCAGGTACACGCCGAGTGAACAAATCTTACTTAATATGCCAAATATGTCATATTGACACATGCTCGGCAGTTTTAGTCCATTGTCCATAAAAATAGACGGCTAATACCTCTTTTATGGCTGATTAAAGTAGGTCACTCAACTATACAGACCACTGTGGAAACTTGGTTTTAAACCACTTCACTCTGCAGTGGAATTAATTGGTAATTTTATTGCTGATCCAGTAAAGGCATGCAAATAAGATAGGAGCTTGGGCAACTAATGCATCCAACAGGCAAATTAACAATACAGGCTTCTTTGCCATGCAAATAGCCTCTAAATCCACAAATGACAGTGTCAAACAAAGCCTCTTTAACAAGTGAAATCTGTGGTTACCAACAGCCTTGGCTCAGCTTGATTGTAGACTGCAAAAAAACATACTTTCTATCACCTTAAAAGAAATAAAGCCTTTGTTAACCAAACCACAAGGTTATTTTTACAGAATTTTTTTTTTTTAATTTGCACTTGTTCTTGCTAAATAAATGTCAGGCAATCAGCTATTCTGATTTTCAAGGAGACTATTTGTATACGAAAAAAACACCTAGCTGCCATCTGCCAACTGCACAGTTGACTTGAGCACTGGTACTGTACCTAATCAAATTTGGCACATCCCCTCTCAAGGATTAAAAATAATAAAAAACAAATATATATATTTTCTTAATTTTTATCTGCAGACACATACCAAATGTGGCACCTAATTTGACTTTCAAGAAACCACTTGAATAGATTTGGATTTTAAACAGCTTTGTATAACATTATCTCTCTGTTTTTCCCTCTCATTCTTTCTCTCTCTAATCAGGCATCTGTCACTCTGTTTTTGAAGTTATTATCGCCCGAGCTCCCTCTTGGATGTGGTTGCTGGGTGACGGGTATCTTAGCACCCACTCTAACTGGGAATGATTTGAATGGAATCCAGAAATCTCCCCTGAGTACCTGTAAACACATCCGTGCCTTGTAGAAAACAAATATATTATAAGAGAGCTCAGCGGAGGAAAGGAAGCAGAGAGACAAGCTGGCACCCTCTGTGGCAGCTCACACTGAGCGCTAAACAAAACAATTACCGTCATTTGCAAATATGTGTGTTTAGGCATAAACACTCTTGAAATAGGAACAAGAGAGGTGATAGCTCTCATAACACTTGCTGTCATCGCACTATCAATTAGATATATTTGTTAAAGCAAAAGTTGCTTCACCGTGACCTGTCACTTGTAAAATTTCACAGTAAGATATGTTTGACTGAAACAAGCCGGGGAAATCTATTTAAGAAGGGCATGTAAGTGAAAAGCCGTCCCATTCCCAGCGGTGGGACATTGTCTGGGGCGTGCAGTTAACCTTCAGGGGTAGACAATGATTGTCAATTAACTGCTGCATTTCTGAGCCCTAGCGTCGAACTGCCTGCCTCCAAACACAAAAGCAGACCAATGAGAGATATGCGATATCTGTGCACCGCCCCTCGTGTTATAATAACCTTTCAGAGAGTTCAAGTGTCACGCAGCAATAAGAACCTTTTCCATCCCACCACAGGGAAAATAAAAAGGAAAACAAGTAGCTGAAACAGAGGGGGCTCCTGGAGGGCTCCTGCAGGGGCCACAGACATAATGTAGGGGGAGATTACTGAACCTGGATCAGGGTGGGAGCAAGAGAACGCTGCTAATCTGACACAAGAGTGCTTGAGAAAAATCAAGGGCTTGAAAATTACTACATTAGTAGTATGTTTAATATAATCACCATTACTTGCTGCATGAGAAATGTCAAACTCTTTTGTTCTAATTCTTCTCCATAAATGGCCAAAAATATTCAGGAACAATCACTATATGTATTCCAAAAGTGTTATTTGTATATAGGGACTATATTGGTCGGCACTTGTTTGTGTCCATATAAAAACTAAAACAGCGGGACGCAGTGGTGCGCTGTGATGCTGTTCACATTCTCACTGTGTGCAAAAAGAGAGTACCGTTTTAACACAATAGACCATGGGAGGGGAAAAAGACAGCACGTGAAATAGTATGACCCATTGTATGGCAGTATTATTCTCTTGTTGCCACTATTCCACTGTAAAGAAAAGTGACATTGCAGTAATAGGGCGCTCACGTATCTTAGGCAGCAGGCTGTTGTAACTGTGTAACCTGAGCAGGTTAACCCGTGAGCTCAGATACTTTTTATCTGCCTGTAGTCTGTTCAACACAAAACTTGGTCTATACATTCAGGCATCTTGTTCTCAACTACAGAGAAACTTGTGTCCTGTTTACTCAGCACACTCATTTTGACAGTGGCAATCCAGTGACTGACACTGTAAAGCACAAACATCCCAGCAAATAAAATCAACTCTTTTTAAGTAACAGAAGCCTTTTATCCAGCGGATGCTTTGCTGTTCCATGATGTAATTCTCCAAATGGGGCAGGCAGGCGGGCAGGCCGGGTCTGAGTGATTGATTTCAGCCCAGCACCGGGAGAACCTGGCTGCTTTCAGAGACAATTACAGTCCTGTCCATGTGCCTGTAATAGCCTAGCACTTTAGCGTCATTAAAGCGACGCGAGGCACTGCATTATCCTTTAACCCCATCGCCGGCCATCCCTCCATTGACAACCCTAAGAGTTCAACCACATACTTTGTCACCTGAAGCCCCACACACATTGGGATGGGGTGGAGGATCACAGCATAGAATGTTTGTCTTTATATGGACACATGGATGCTTTATGTAAATGATGCTTAAGCATTAAAGTGTATGTGGATTGAGAAAAAATGAGTTACAGCAATGAAAGAATAAGTCTGTAACATCAATACTGTATGTAGAATTGCGCAAAAATTAACAAGAATAAAGGATAAGTATAAAACTTAAATAGACTTGTAAAAGACCTGTTACATCAGCTAAAAACATTTTTTTTAAATGTCATCATATATCATCATATTAGACAAATATACGACGTATTAAAAGAGGAAGTAATAAAGTGCATTGTTATGACTCTGTGACAGATATTTTTTATTTTTTTTATGTATTTTACTTACATGTTAAAGAAAAAAATACCTGCTTTCATAGCAGTGTGATATTTAAACCCTATTTAAAACCAACCATTTAGACTCCTGGCATATTTATTCCAAAAGACTGTGTGCTTTTAAAGTGAATACTCCAAAGTGACTCTAAGTGTTTATTACTATTCCCAGATGATGTG
Organism: Neodontobutis hainanensis; assembly: GCA_024349245.1. Lineage (NCBI taxonomy): Eukaryota > Metazoa > Chordata > Actinopteri > Gobiiformes > Odontobutidae > Neodontobutis > Neodontobutis hainanensis. The sequence goes on from JALDNG010000048.1 coordinate 49,951, forward strand.
AGCCTTTCCATCATATTTGCATTTCCAGCTCATTTTGCGAGTAGGAGATCAATAGGGAATCAATCATAGTGTCAGGTAAAGATGGTAAATTTGACCAGGCTGAACCATCTTGAGAGACTGAGTGATACATCATAGCTGCGAGCAACAGGACAGTAAAAATGCCCTTTAATCAAATATTGATCTGATGCTTAAATCAATCTATATTAAAACACATAAAATTAATTCCATTTGGTAATATGGGCTAATGCACTCATTTGGAAGGTTCGATAAACTATATACTTGAGCATGAGAATTATCTGGATTATACTCAAAGTTGTAGTTCTCCAGATTTTGCAAAAATATTTTTTATTAAATCTCGTTATTAATGTTTGTCTCAGTTTTTTATTATTAGATTAGATTATAAAGAATATCACACTTTATGGATAAGAAATGATGGGGTTCCTGTGTCAAAAGTTTTAAAAGCTTAAACAGCCTAAATTTGAAAAAGACTATTGGCTGGTCCTTTACAGGGATCAGCCTAAAGTGTATGTTATTATTTATAATACAATATAGAAAATGACATGGGTGTTTATAAGATTCTGTTTCGTTGTGGCAGCTTTGCATCTGAACTTTATTCTAGACAAGTGTGAAGGGACTACATTATCGATTCATTTGTTCTGAGGCAGACAGGCGATCCATCATGATGGCACAGCTTTGCCCTGCACGTGTTAAAAAAAACTTTCTCTCAACTTTTTTCTTTTACCCTCTACTAGTGATGCGCGTCTTTCCTCTTTCTTATTCAGCTTACAAACCCCGGCACGGGCTCTGGCACACACACACACACACACACACACACACACACACACACACACACGTACACTACAACTTATAACAGAAATCAATTATTTATTAATTTCTAACATAAAGCACTTGTTTGATATAAGATCGCGCGTCTTTACGCATAAAGTACATTCACTCATTTCCACTGACCTTGCGTTGGTGCAGTCATTGTAGAGTGTCTCGAAGTCTTTTCTGGAGATGAGTTTGCAGCGGTTAACGCCGGGCTGGATGGCGCCGAGCCCTCTGAGGATGCGGACCTGCTCCACGTTGCACACCACCGGCGTGATCTCGAGCCGTTTGAGCTTGGTGTATACGGTGTGAAGTCCGCCGACCAGGTGCTTCAGGAACAAGTCGAAAGCTTGGGGCAGGCAGATGAGCTCAGAGCCGTCAACGGTGAACGAAGCCACTTTGGCACCGCGTAACTCGACCATCTTGCACTCGTTGTTCTGGGGTATGTTCTCAACTGGAGACGGCGTGGAGTAGACGGGTTTGCTGGGATTGGGGAGACCCGGACTTCCCGTGGCCAAGAGCTCCGATCTGAACAGGTTCTGCGCCGAAGCTCCTGATGACGGCGGGGGAGCGACCAGAGATGGAGACGGGGATGAAGTTGTCGACGGTGGAGAGGTGGTGGAAGATGGAGCAGAGATCGAAGGCGGCTGTGGGACCAGAGGATTCGGTGGGATGAGAGCAGCCGGTACGGCCATGGTCACCTACAGGAGGGAGACGAGAGGACAAGCCGAAGTTCAAAGTAGAAAAGCCAGCCTGAACAGACACCCCTGAATAAAAGAATCCACCAGAGTTTAGTTCCTCACATAAAGTTAGGAAGTAAAAAAAGAAAGAAAGAAAGAAAGGCGTGCTGAGTGAGTTTTTTTTTTCCTCCTTTTTTTTTTTTTTTTTTTTTTTGGAAGAAGGGGGGGCTCTCAGCGGCGGGACAATGATCAAAGATAGGGGGAGGAATGACAGGAGGAAAATGAGCTGAAAAGTGCAGCTCCGCTCTGTGGATGAGTTGTTGTTGTCACACGGTACAGAGAGGGAGGAGCTACGGGGGACACTCCGAGCCCTTTGAAGAACACTCGGCTTTGGGCAGCTCACACCGGAGAGGCAGGTTCGTGGAAGTGTTGCACTGCACTCACGAGACACTATTGTGATGCGATATACGTGGTGTGTCTAAAGCTACACCTGACATTTTATTTAGCTGTTTTTTTTGTTGTTGTTGTTGTTAAGCTTTACTTAATTTATCACCTTCTATGTAATAATCTGCAAGCATTATTCATTTTTTAGTTTAAACTTTTAAAGACTTCTTATGCTGCATGTTCTCTTTTTTATTTTACACAACTTTCTTTGGTTTGCTTTACTTTGCATTTAGAAACGACTTAATCTCTAGTGCCTACTGACATAGGCTCTTTGGAATGAGTTTAACAGGGGAACCTCCCTGTTTTAATGAAATAATAAGCTAATCCACTAAAAACAAGGCAATTATGCAAAGACTAGTGAATAGCCTTTGACATGTTTAGCAAAGTAGTATTTTACATTTAGAAGGCCTGGTCAACAAAAGATGGTAGCCACAGTTTCAGTTAAACCCCGTCTCATTATTTGCTGAATACAACTTGTTAAAAGTAGACCAGTTAAAGTCATACCAGGTGGGCTAACTATTAGATCTGTGTATTGTCCCCGAACAAGCACTAATATCAATATGGACCATTAGACCATCACTGTCTAAATAAGTTGTGCTTCTCAGATGGAAAGTGATTCAATGCCTTATAAGTTGTCACACTATAAAGTTTGACTGTAATTACTGATCTCCAGCTCATTGTATTGTGAAAGAGCTGCACTATCAATCTCTCATGTCAGCAGTTGTTACAAATTTAGTCCATTTCGGCTATGATTTATGATGTAGGCTGAGTAGATGAATATTTTTAACTACAGTGTGTAGCAGTAGAGTTTTAGAAATAACAGCGCCACTTAATAAGCTCCACATGTAACTGGATTACTCTGGTATATACTGTTTGGGATATGTCTGCTATCGGAGAAGTATCTAAGTAAATGTAGTGTATTCAAATGAAAGTTGCCTTTCTTTTGCTGTTGTAGAGCAAAAGTATAAAGTAGCACAAAATATTTGAGTAACAAGTCTCTCAAGTCAAACTGCCCAACGTTACTTTATATATGATTGGTTTCTTTAAATCCAAAGTGCCATCCCTGGCTTTATGTCGCCTAAAACGCACAGCAACTCTACCCAGTTAAACTTAGCCGGAACAAGAACTCTCAAAGGGAAGTTTAATGTCAGTTTCATGCAAAAGAGAATAAGGACAGAGAGGGAAGACATGCTGCCATTTCACAGGTCACTCAGGTTAATGTACAGTAAAAGCAGCTCTGAGAGTCGTCTATTCCATCTCCATCTCTGTAGTATCAGGGATTCAGTTCAGTCATAGTAGGCCAACAAACTCTGCTATTCAATGTTTAATGGCTCGGCTTTTACATTTCTGAAATATTGCTAAATTAGTAAAGCCATGTTAAGCAAAAGGGGAATATGAGAGGAATGGTAATTGATTTTATTTTATTTTTTTATATCACCACAACAATATCTGTCAAGCTGTTGCATCTCATGAATACTGATTCTCATTCACACAACAAATTAGGTTAGATTATATCTTGACCATTTTTAGGGCCAGTGTGAACGTTTAGTCTAATTTATACATTAATCAAAAAGCTAAATTCTGTGTTCTCCATCCCCTGCATTCTGTTGAGTACACCATGTGATCTAATGAAAGCCTACAACTATTGTTATCCCACTGGATTTGTCCTAATATTCCTTCTTCCTGTTGTCCTGTTGTTTCAGATCAGCTATCAGCTTTAAGATAAGCAACGTGCCATTTCAAAATTATCATTCAGGGAAAGAGGTAGCTTGTAGTGTAAAATCAATAGCTGCTTAAAATTCATTGCCAGCCAATCCATTTGCCCTTTATGTTGCTAACCTTTCACTTAAATATGCACCATATTAAGATTTCATTATATACAATGAATGTCACAACAGTTTGCTCACCATTTCTCTTGTTTGCACGGGTTAACTGCAAATCATTGGGCTTGTAATGTGTGAAAAATGACCTTCATTAAGGGTATGTATATAAAAAAGGAGCTACAGGATATCTTAATAGGTATTAAAAAGCACCACAGGATGTGTATGATGTTTTAGATACAAAGGCCTTTCAACAAAGTGGGTGGGCTGCATGTGTTTGACCGGAGTTATGAAAACACAGCTAAAAACACAAAGCAGCCTGTATACCAGAGCTGTATATTTAGCTGCATTATGTATCAATCAGAACAAAAGCAAACTTTAACTTTACTTTAAGCGGAAACATGTGTTGAAAAAACTTTAAATTTGTGATCAAAAAACGAGCCTGATAAAAAGACATTTGTGTAAAGTTTTCGACTTGTTATCGGGGAACAGAAAAGTACAGTATGTGTGGATAAGACTGTGGTAAACAAATGGCTATGTCAAAATGTAATCACCCTGAATGATGTATTGCATCAGGAAAGTGTTTGAAAATGTATGGATACGGGACAAGATTTGTGTATGATCAATGACACAGTATATTGTTTGATGTAATAATTTATTCACCCCATAAAGGTTTGATAAAACAATGTTGAAAAGCAATTTAAATTGAATTCATTTAAATGTCAATTCTCATGGTTAGGATTTTTCTATAATTGGCTATTTAATTAAAATAATTTTCATAGTCATTAATACAGCCAGCAACTTGTAGCACACTGACGTCTTTTAATTACATGGTATTAACAAAATTGATATGCTTTAGAAAGCATGGTGAATAAGAAATAATTAGACCAATCATACATCATCCTCTTATGGACATTAAGTGTATCACAACATAATTGATGAACTTAAAAAACGAGAGAGATAAATAACTTTAATTGTACAGAGTTGCTGTACAGAGATGGAACAAAGAATCCCTTTCACGATGTATTATATTTCAGAGGCAATTCATTATCTGTAACATCACTTAGCTCTGTGTGCCCAGAACACTCCTCTAACCTATGATTACATGACATGTGAAAGCACCGCTGCTGTGTAGTCTTTTAAATTGTCCTTTTACCTCATCTGCATTAATCTTCAGGCTGCATGGAAATAAGAAGAGGAAAAAGCATCTTCAAACATAAGAATCATTTAGATGCTGAGAATAAAGCGCTTATTGATCATGCATATTTGTTTCCTCCAAGGTTACTCCATCTTGACCCCATCTCTCCTTAGACAGTGTCCAACACAAACATGCCACATGGGGTAAAAGATGTCACACTGACGGTAAGTGGAATAAGGTAAGGATAATACTTTTCAAAAGCTGTAAAATTTTCCGTTCCTGTTCCTAATTTCCAACACCACCAGCAGCAGTACAGGTACATTTCTATCTATGGATTATGAATGAAAGTCTATGTTTGACCATAGCTATTATACTATTAAATAGATCAAGTGTCTTCAAGTATTCTGGCTCACTGGTCATCAAACACAGACTGTATCAATGGTTAATGTATTTGTTCCACTTCGTACAACTGCCTGCACTGAACTGAACAAAATGCAAAATTGTGACACTTATAAAATGTCTCTTCACACCAAGTATGTAAAATAACAGCTTTACGGAAACATCAGGGCTCAGAAACAAATGGGGCCCCTTCATTTTTAAAACACCAGCCTCACAAATAGTGTCACAATTAAAGGAGTCATGCCCCACATTGACAGTACTTCATTCGGTGCCAGGCGGCAACTAATACACAGGAGGTGCAAGAAACAGAGATTTGTGGATATCTAAATTGCTAAAGCAGAAACCTGTATAAACAGCGGTAATTACCGGGCCATTGACAGTCTCTCAGTGTTGTGCTCATTCTGCCACAGCCGCAGTGATTAAAATGAATCCTCATCGACTTCTCCATTAAAGAGCTGGCAGGAGCGATCCCGTGACCTTTCCCCATTGATTGAACATAACAATCACAATTCAATTGTAATGCAAAGAGAACATTTGTTATAATGTACACGAGATGCATGAGCCATTTCCTGGGAGCAGGGAAGGGTAATCAATGGAATGACTGTTGGCGTGATGCAAAGAGAATGAGGCTGTGTTTGCAGGCCTTAATTCATACAGCCTGCAGTGTATGATGGAAGTCAATGATATGCATGCAAACACTCTGATTTCTCCCTACTTACTCTTCAATATGTTGCTGTCAAAACTTGATTTCTTATATCTGATATCCAGATATACTTTCATCTAAATGTTGAACTTTTACCAAAATCCAAATGGTTATGTACAACCTTATTTTTTTATCTGCTGCTCAAAGGAAAAACTAACTCTCAAAAAAGTTTTTCACACTCCCAAGAAAGTTTCACTTGCACACAACAAATAAGTAGCGTCGAAAGCTTTACCAGTGTTCAGTGTCAAGTGGCTGATTATGTTATGTTATGCTATCTGTGCTCTCTGACCCTCTCCAGACACTCACTGTGTTTAATTGACCTGAACACACTGTAAAACTCATCCTAGTATGTCATTGTCAGTGAATTAATGAACTGTGAGTTCCACAAAGAACAGTTAAAAGTAAAAAAAAAAAAAGATAATTTTATTGTATTTAATTTTTGCCCTCAATTTGTATTAACTTAAGATACATCTGAGCTGACCACAGTGCACCTCTGCAGTGCACTTGAGAGCAAAGATCACGAGATGTATCACAAGATAATGAGCATGGAAAACGTCTTTTTTTTGTCCTGTTAAAGGCTCTGTAAGATCAACTTTGTAAAGACTGCTTAAACAATCATTAATATTACTATAATACAATCAGTTACAAATGACAAAATAAAATTGTACTGGAACAATTACAAAACTGTAGGGATCCTGAAGCAAGGACAAGCTTGTCAAGGTGTAATTATTAATGATTAGCTAAAATCAAGCAAATGCAAAGTGACATGTCCAATCCATGCTTAGCTGAGGAAAAGCTTGATAGGCGTAACATGACCATTCAATCCGTCTTTAGAAGCTTTCACTCGATGTCTTTTAAACACTGTCTCATGAAGAGTGTGTATACGAATGATGTCCTTAAGGGATTTCTTTTTAGAATCAGGAGATTATAGTTTACACGGACATTAAACAGATTAAACCAGCCTGCTCTCTAAAGGCAGTTTATCTAATGGAGAAAATGTGGTATGCTAATTGAGAAATTTCGATGGTAAAATTATATTTAAAGCCCTCACTCAATTTCACTCTGTCCAGCACTCTCTGGCGCTGTACTGGAGGGTTTTAGTTTGGCTTGATGAAATCAAATGACTAATCAGAGCCATGCACTGTGAGATGTCGGCTGAGTGAAACACTGTTTGCCATGCTAAAAGGTAATTGTCTCGGAAAACTTCATCGATGACAGATTCAATTCCATTTAGTAAATGTTTAATAAATGCTGTACAAACATGCAGGCCTATCTCACTGCGCTTAGAAAACAAAGGGAAACTTTAATTGCTTTAATCATCTCTAGCTTTGACGTTGTTATTGGACTTAAAAATAGCAGTTAACAGAAACTGTCCTGCTGAGGAAATTGAACCACATTTGGAAAACGATGCATAATTAAGATAGGGGCATCCCGAGCAGAGCAGTCCAGACAAACTGTTGTGACTAGGAAAAACATTCCAAGTTATACAAAGCTATTCAATTAACAGAAGGACCCAAGGAAAACAATGTCTCTATTATGTATCACTTACTTTAATCAGATTGCAAGTGATTGTATGCCTTTTTGTAAAATCCCCTAACACAAACATGTTAATTAACAGATAGGAGGGTGGAAAGATGAATTTTTCATTAGAGGGTGAAATAATGTTCCCCTTTAACATCAAGGAAAATCAACTGCTTACTGCAGTTAAACCAGTCAGCGGTGTAAATTCCCTGCCAGCATTTTTATTTAAAACCTCATTAATGTGTTTCAAGCCAGCATAGCTGTACCTTTAATCTGCACTAAAAGGAAATAATGCGTTTCCTGCTTTATTTACCAGCCTTACTTAACAAGTGTTCCTGTACAATTAGAATTGTTAATAGATCTGGAAACAAAAGGACTTTGAAGGTGGGAAAGCGCTGACATTATTTCACAAGGGAAAAACACTCTTGAGAAAAAAGATCTGCTGTAAATGTAGTTTCCTGGAACACAGGCACACTGCAATGTTGCTCTCTCTCATTACAAATGCCATGCACAAGACATAAATCAAGGCCAGTAAAACCTTTCATTGCCACACAACACTAAATTACACACTTGCTGCTTTGCCGCTCTGATTGTGTTTAAACATTGTAATTTTACTTTATTCCTATTAAATCTATGCAGAGTTTTACAATCCATAAACACAGTATCCGTAATAAAAGTTAATAAATGTCACAATTTGCATTTGGAAAAAAGCTTCCAACATTTTTGCAAATATCAATCTATGAACCTTTCAACATTTTGTCAAACAAAATGCTAATTGTACCTTTAGGAATTTAGGAGACAAGTGACAAGCAATGAGATGCAATGTCCTTTGGAATCAGGGAATCAGCTCAACTGGAATATATTAAGCTTGAGCAAAGACGAGATTGTTGACGAGAAACAAAGGAAACAGGATCTATATTTAATTATTCTGATCTCATGTAATGTTTTTTTTTTTTTATTATTATTTAATTTTCATTTTTTTCAGGTTGAATAATAAATAAACTTTATTATAAGCATTAGATTAAATGTTGCACAAATTGATATCCCTGATAATTACGTTAAAGCTGGCACAGAAGCAACAGCTATAGACATAACTGGCACATAAAGTTGGCTCTTTAAGACATAAGTGCATATCATTTATGTTCCTTTTTTCACTTTTTTCTAATGATATGTGATTATGTAGGCTAATTATTACCATTGATGCCGTTCAGACAGGATGAGCATAATATTAAAATAATAATTAACATTCTTCAAAACTTGTTTCCTGAAAACTTGGCATCACCATTAAAACAATGCAGCATTGTCCTTCTTACCACAGCGCTACTTATTAGGAGGGGTGTCATCCCTAACGCCATCAATTATCCTGAAACAGTTACATGAAAACCAATCGACGAGATGAAAATTATTACATTCTGCAAAATTTAATTAAAAGAAAAAGCAGTGACCTGTGACCATTATTAAGTTCAAACAGGTGTATACCCTTGACTGTCTTTTGTATGACATTATACTAAATTTGTTTCCACAGAATTTGTTATTCTTCATTTTAGTATGCGAGATAATGCATTGAAAAACATTGTGATGGAGTAGCACCGTGCACTATAATGTCTCTTAGTTTGCAGTAGGTCACGATGCTCTGCTGACTTAATAAACTATAAATGCAACAACAATGATTATTCATGTCATTCTTCAAAGGTCCTTGAGAGGATCTTGATGCTACTCAGTGTTACGTGTTAATTCAAGCTTGGCTAAGACTGTACCATCTGGGCCCTTGTACTTGATGATTAATGCCAAAGACTTGATTCATATGTGCAATTGGTGTTTAATAAACAAGGATTTTCACAGATAAATGGCACATACAAATGCTCGAGATGAACTCATTCATAGCAGTTAATTTGTGTTCTTCGGGAATAAAGCCCACTAATAATTGCTGCCTACAACTGTCTCTCATAATCACAAATGTGGGGATTTTGTGATTAACATAATTTGGACTGAAAATAATCTCCCCATTCTAAGACGCCTTTAGACATATGTACATAAGATTCTTTATTTTGTTCATTTTTACTTTCCCCTGCTACAATATGATCGTATGACGACATCGTATTAATGTACAGATTAGGAACAGATGTTTCCCCGTGTATTATAATATTGTTTGTACAACTCCGTTTGAAAATTAACTTTGTAATCCCTCTTCCCTTTGCTCACATTCCGCAAGTCTCTTTCAATGTCACCATAATTGCAGCAGACATCACAGGGATCCACAAAGAGTCATGGAGACCGCACACAACAGTGACCTCTACAGGAACATACGGCTAATAATCGTCCCCATTATGAGACACTGAGAATAATTTGCTATACTTTCAGATCACATATCAAAATGGAATAATAACGGTATTGAAAGAAGGAATCTGATAAAAAAAAAAAAAAAAATGCACGAGAATACTAGCAGATGAGGTCATGCAGCAGCTGAGACTGTATGGCCAGATGTGTATCGCACAGGTGAGACTGCTGCGTATCAACACGTCTCTCACACATTCCGAGACAAAGGAACAGGGCCGAGCGGTGTCTTCAGAGCTGTAAAAGAGGAGAATTATGAGAAGCTGCCAAGAAGCCAGTCCTGCAGACCCCGGGCCAAGTGCACAGGATCGCCTCAGAGGGAATGAATGATGCTCAGATAAGGGACAAAGTAAAGAGGGCAGACCAAACAGGAAAACTTCAAGAGCAGAATGTGCAGGGCGTCTCCTGTCTATGCAGGAAAATGTAGCTATACTTACCAAAATGTTGCCTTCTTTGTGCAATGCATTCTGGAACAGATCTTATGAATAAACACATCTAATGTAATGTAATTGATAATATTATTTTATAATGTTGTAATGTGTCTTTGGATAAATCCTCCATTGGTTTGCTAACAACTTTCATCAAAGAGAAGTTTTACAGATAATTCTACAGATCTTTCAGGGTTCTTTTTTCTTTTACAAAGAGAGTGTGTGCTATAAGTTTTTTTTTCTGGCCCAAAGCCTATCTTCTCAAATTTGATGAAAATCTGCTGAGGTTTTGAGATATGTAGCTGGCAGGTAGGCAGAAACTAACAAGGGAGAAACATGATGTGTTTTTTTTTTTTTTTTTTTTCAGGCAATGGAACCACGCACCTCACCGGAGCAACAGAAGTAGGATGGTTGGGTTAGCAACAGATTAACTAGTCTTGAGTGGAGCAAAGGGTTAAAAGGTGACACTTTTGAGCAATTGCAGACTTTAAAATTCACATTATTAATTGAGAGAAGGAGTTGGAAAAGAAAGAAAAAGTCTTGCTAATCTGCTGAATTTCCCACACAAGGGACCAGGAGAACACAGGCGATGTTGTGCCCCCCTTTCTCTATCTTGCCCAGTTCTCCTTTATGTATTCAAATTCACTTCAGCAGCATAAAATTCTCCCAAGAGACAGCATTGTCCTCCCGCTTGTCCCTTGGGCTTCCCTTCTCTCTGTAACATCTCACAATTTAGCCCTACACCTAGAGTTTTCTTCCTCCTCCACAGTAACCTCTTTTCAAATATTTCAAAGCAATTTAATGAAAATTAATTAAGTGCTTTTAAAAGACACAGCTGAGAGCATAGAATGTTTTAAAGGCTTTGTTCACAACACTCCCACTTTTTTGTAGGACCACCTGAAACAAATGTAGTGAATAGCCTTTCATTCATTTCAGCCGTGGAATAATTCTCTGTTGTGTTATTATGTGTGAAAATAAAGGGTACACACATTTCTCCCCTCTTTCTCTCTTACTCTGTCTCAATGCATTCAGCGAACAGAGAATGGCAAATTTTACACCGATGGCTGAGTCGCAATTGCAGTTACAAATGTATGAACACTATACTTTCATAATAACGCTGCCCGAATGCTTCACAAGGCGTGTAGGTCTGCTCTACTGAACTTGAATGTGTGGGCCTTGGTGCATAAAGTAAGCATAAGGCCAAGTCTATAGCGATGAGGGTTTGCTGAATGAAATGAAAAGCCTAAGGCGTCAGAGTTAATGTATTAAAGCAGGAAAGCACTAACAATACCCAAACACTAAATAGAATAGGAATAGAACAAATGATGGAGAACAGGAGTGAAATAATCATTATTTCCACCAGTCACTTTCAGGCAGTAACTGTAAGTTCTGCTCTGCTGGTATTTTGGAATAAAATATATGTCAAATTTAACAACTTGTTTGTGAATATTTAATGGTCTGTTGCAATCATGTGTAATATGACGGACAATGACCCTTACCAGGTGGATTCAAGAAGTGGTGGGTTCATCGAGAGCCTCATGGTTCCCTGATCATTCTCATGTCTTTCTACTGCTGTCAATTACCTGTGAAAAAGTCACACAATATAATATCAGACAAATGGTAACTTGGATATAAAGTGGTCCAATGAAATCTACACAAACCACATCAGGGAAAGTGTTAGTGGTGCCATAGTTAACTCCTCCAGTAACTCTTCTGGAAACAGTCGAGAGGTTGAGTTATCCTTCTTTGTATACAAACTAAGTTTCCAAGAAAATTACAAATAAATAATAAGTGGAATTGGGATGTTAAATTATTAATTTATTAGGTGATTATTATTACATGCAGTACGTTATTTTAGCAACAATTTAGGGCTAAATGTGATGCAATGATCGCTGTTTTTTTCAATCAACATTTATTTATATCTTATTTCAGTGTTTAGTTAACCATAATCGACTCTAAAGCATTATTACAGTTTGAAATCTTTATTTCATTACTTGTGTTGCAAGTGGTTTCTACATATGGTCTACAATATAAATACTATATATTGTAATAATTGGACTATTTTCACTTCTAAAATAAATTATTAATAAAAGTTCTAGTACTAACTGTAAACATAAGTGTAGATAAGTGTAACTTATCATTTATATTTCATGCAGGCCTCAGCCAGACAGTCTCTACAGAACCTCATCACATAAACCACTTTTGTAGTGATTCCAGTGTATCACAATATTATCATATCTATTCACTGCTAGCATGATGCAAATGGGCTCAATAGCATGCCTTGCCTCTACAAAACTCTCCCACAGGGTTCTAATAAAACAGTACAATTTCCCACTCTCCGTTTCTCCCTCGGAAACACAGCCGTCTGCGGGCTCTGTGATCTGCAACAGACAAAATGAGACACAGCAGCTACAACTGAACTGAGACGCAGTCCGAGTATTCCCTGCGCTCCTTGAATAGATAATGCTTTTCCTTCACATTCCTTTATTCTTTCAAAAAGAATGCATCAGAGGCCAAATATTAATTCTTCTCGTCATATGGAAGAGCTACGCAAGTGGCATACTAGGACAGGCTTTTGAATGATTAAGGGAACACATAAAGGGTTTCTGGTGGTGCTTTGAACTTTCTGCAGAGTTCTGAGCACTCTCAACTTATTCCCCACTCTGCAGGATACTTGATGTTAAAAGACAACATTAATGAAAGCTTGGTAACAGGTAGAGGCAGAGGGATTAATGCAATCTAAACACAGCAAGCCTGTGTGAGGCGGCTCAGACTAGCAGGTGAATGGAAGGGAAACACTTTTCCTCACTTTTGCTCTTTCCTCCAAGCGTGCATCTGCTTTAAAGAAATGCCAATAGATTTGATTGCCTAATACTCTATTCCCTCCTGAGGCCTGGCGAGATGCACATGTACGGGGATCACTTCAAGGAATGACATTGACTGGGGGAAGTGCTGACTTGCACCTCTGTTTGTCTTTTGATGTGAGAGATCAAATCAATGTGCAGTGCGTTCGGCGAGCCATGTGCAGGCAGATTAGCATTAGCCCGAAGGTGCCTGCTTGCCCTCAATCATCAGCACTTATGTCGACTCCCAAAATAATCAGGATTTACTCATTGCTCTTATGTACTGAAATGATGGGTGCAAAAAAAACAACAACACAGCAGCTCATTTAAGATGGAGGGTGATGTAAGGTTGCGTAATGAAACTAACACCTACCTAGGCCATAGACACTGGTGGCTGGCGCTGACATTTGTTATTGGAGCGGGCTGCATTATTTGTCACTGGTCTGGTGTGCATTGGTGCCTTCACATGGAAAATACCACGATGAGATCTCCTGAGTGCTTAAGTCAGATGGATTGAACGCTCTTGAACACTGATAAAGGTTGATTTGAGGTTGAGGCAACATTATTGTGGGCAAACTAATACAGAATAATTGTCATATTTTGTGCTGTCAAAACTCATAACAATGACATATTTAAGAGACATGGCCGGGTTTTATGAATACACAAAATGCATCTCATGATGGACAACACCTATGTTAAGAAATGTTACAATGCACAAGATAAAAAGCCAATAGGACCATAGTACATTTCTGTCACATTTGAATTCACACTGTTTGCCTGTAACTTCATGCTAATGATCAAAGTTGAGGGGGATTCTCTTGAGTGCAAGTTATGAAGATGAGATGAGTAGAGGAAGGGGGGCAGGGGAGAAAGTGCTTTGCTGCCCTGCTTTGAACACTTTTACACTTTCCAACAAGCTTTGTTTTTTAATTGGCTGAAATTAATCTTAGGGATGTAGATGCCTGATTTGCATTCATTAAAACCCAACCAAAAGAAGTCATGCTTAATTCCAATCAAATTTGCTTAATTATGCATGGCGAGATATTCCCAAATGAGCAGTGGATTTTTGTAAGAACCTTTTTTGTTTCCTATAGCAAATAAAATGTAATGAAGCTGTCTTTTTGTGTTTTACTGAATGTTGAGGAGCATATGAGGAGCACCTTGAGCGGCGGCTGAAAACAATATTACAGCTAAAGTAATTATAGGAATCTGCATTTTTCATTGTTAATTGTGGATGTCAGCATCATTAATTTTAATTTACGGCAGGCAATAAAATTAAGAATACTTTGTGCTGATGTTTTAAATCATGCCTGTGAAGGGGACACATAATGCAACTTAAATCTCAAGTAGATATTGATTGGGGTGGATGGTCTTTTCTATGAATCTTAAATAGGCCGACGCTGGGAATCTGCTTGAGACTTCACTTTTACGAGTTAACTTCGGCAGCAGATAGCACGAGAGCAATACAATTAAAGAAGTGTCAGTTTATGCAGACACGCACACATGCACACACAAACTTAATCAGCAAACTGCGAAACAACAGTGATGTTAAGCCAGATAAGAGCCATCATAAATGAATAAAAGACACTTGATGGCCGACTCCTTAAATGAGTGTCCAATAAAAGAATGACTTACACAAATAAAATGTGCTTTGGGCTTACTGATCTGTTTCCTTCAGCGCTTGTTTGGTTGTTTTGACAGTGATATTAATTAGATTGTCGGACATTGTCGGGCTGTTTGTACAGACGGACTGAAAGCAGAATAGTTGGAGGTATGGTATTGTACTGTATGTGGTCTATGGGGGATGACATTATGTGTTTCTGCTCCAACACTTGATTTATAGCTTCATTTGGACCAGGCTTGTAAGAAACACATCCTGCTGCTGCAAGAGCTTTAGTGCATTGTAGTCTGAAAACAAAGGAAGAATAAAATTGATCTTTCTGGACACACAAAATCAATGAATGGCTATTTCCTGTTCCATGGCATGTTAGTCCAACTGACTTGCTCAATCCTTGAACTTTCCATGTCTCCTTATTGCTGGAAAAGAAAGGTCTTCAGAGTTCAGTGGAAACTTAAGATGATGTCATTGTGGATCCTTGGATCACAGATTTCTGTTTTCATTCTGCCTTGACCCTTGAAAGAACTTAGTACTGCTTCGATGTTGTCATTGATACAGAAACATTTATTCTTGTTTAAAATGTATGCTATGGGTACCAACATAGTCAATAAAAAGCTCTTTGCTTAAATGTGACTGATGACATTATTTTTGGAAGAGCTCTTAAATTACACAACACCATCATTAATAACAATGTAGAATCAAGATTTCAAACAAAATAAATAAATGGAAGTGTTCAGTAAAATGAAATATGAAAGATGAAGCAGTTCATTGAACCTGTGTGTTAATATTTGGATGGCAGACTGTGTTCAATTCACATGGTTAATCATTATTTCAGACGTTGTCTTGGTGCAGTTTGTGCAGTGCATTCTGTTCTCTAACAAGGTGATTATGTTCCCAACACAATAAGTCTACAGTTTTGTTCAATTGTTTTTTTTCTACGACTGGCTAATAGCCAGCGGCTCAGTCTTGACACATGGAGCTGCTGCACTATCAGCTCCCCTCTTCTCTTCCTGTCTGCTTTCCTGGCGGTGACTGAAGCAAGTCACTCTAATGCAACAATGATGGTGATTTCACTGTGCTTATCGAAGCGAGTAAGTACTTAAGCAGCTGCTTGTACTTTGATCCAATTTACTTCCTGAATGTGTGCTTCGTCGTGACAGTAAACAGGCCTGCCTCAGTTGTCATTAGTTCAAAGCCAAAGCAAATAGTTCACAGGATAATAGTTTGCTCATTTTTTTGTTCTGTGTTATACAGTAGTTCAGTTAACAGAGGAGTTCACCAAAGCGACAGGCCCTCTCAGTATGGGACATATATCACATATCAATTTGTATGTTACGGCAATGACTGTAATTCAATATTGCCAGAAGAGCTCTAGAGGTTGAAAGGAAAAGATATAAGTTGAATACAGCAACCTTTAACATCGTTGTGTGCTTGACTCCTCCCCAAGGACAGGATAGATAAAAGATGATCAGTAAGAAAATTGATAGCACTGATTTAATAAACATCCTCAAAATGATCTTGGTGACCTGCAGGCAGCGCAGCAGTCACTCGCACTTCGCCTGGGTTAAAGAATCAAGTGAGATGATTCATTTGAGTGACTGAGGTAGTTGAGTTTGATGGATCATTCCTAAAAGCATCATTGCTAATCTTCAGCTCCTCTTTTTTAGGTTATTCACAGATCAGTGATTTTTCCGGCTAATCCTGGACCTGACGCTGCTCTTGTCTGTGTACATGGTATTCATCATACACTGACAGCCAGAGTCCTTCAGACGACAAATAACCTTCAGAGAGGGGAGGCAGGCAGGCAGTAGGTGTGCAGTTATTTTGGATACCTTTCACAGTGGAGTAGGAAAGCTGCATGGGGAGATGTATGGTGTCCTTGTTGGGTGCGGAAAGATGGACCCTTCTCCGTTTCCTCGCATAATCATTCTGAGCCTCAGCCATGCCTTCGACAACTCAATCAGACAGCCCTCTACCTGTAAAGTGGCTGGGTTGATTTGATTGCCATTTTTATTGGATCCCGGTCACATAAATCAAACCAATGGGGACAGCTGTACAGACGTGACCACTCGTCATTTGCCAGTAGCCTTGGAAACATTGTTTCGGAGGCCGCGTTGCTGTCATCAGAGGTAAATCAGGGCTCTGAAGTTTCTTTCCTCCAACATAGCAGTCTGGAGTTAAATCATCTTGAAAATTGATGTCACCGTGCCCAAGTGTTTTCACCTATCCCTTAGATAGAGTCCCATCAACTGGTGACAATGTCAGCACTTTTACCCTTCTCTCAAAAAGAATGCCTTCTGTCCCCAGAACTGAACAGGCCGGCTGTGGCTGATAACAACTGTTTATGGCAATTGCCCTGAAATATTAATTGATAGTGAAATACAACTTAACGCTAATTGATAAATATAGAATACATATCCTGAGTTAGTATTATGTTTAGGTGTTTTTCATGGCTTCTTCAATTGCACACAAATCCTGCTCTTTGCTTTTTGTTGCACTTGTGTTTTCTATAAAGTCTTTTGAAATAGTGTTGACCTACATCAACACAAAAATTCAGAAATATCTGGAAAACAAAAGCAAAAGCAATTTTCATCACTTTTCAGTCACCTACAAGCCAGTAAACAGTTCTCATTTAAGTTTTCACATAAATGGGAATTTCTTTACATATTTTTAATGAAGACGTTTGGCAAGAGTTTTAATTCTAAGTGAGTCAAGTGCTTTTCATGTAAAGGAAATAATTAGCAAGTACAAATTTTCCAAATATAAGCACAATAAGTCATGGTAACTAGGCCTTTGTTGTTGTTGACAAACTTAATATCTGTCTTTAGAACTTCATACATGTTCACCACTTAGCACTGTCTAGTGAACTTTATGATTCAGTGTGAACTGATTAAGTCTATCATGTCCACCAGCGCTTACAGTGGGAACATATTAGATTAAATACAGGTACCTAATTTCCTCCTCTGCATGGGTGAGTGGGAGTATGAATGAAAGTGATGTAAAATTAATTTAGACCTCTAAAATTTTGATCACACCGAGGCTATTTTGGTTCTCATGATGACAAGTAATAGGGAGTTGTTGCTTTCTAACCTCACAAAATTACAGCATTTGCCTATAGGGCTTTCAAGATCAATTTCATTCAGCATAAATATCACTTGATCTGTAAAACAAATTAGAAATAATAAAAGCCATAAAAATGCAGCCAAGCTCTATTGAGATGTCCCTTCAAGCCATGTGTCAAGACTGAAGACATTAATGATACACGGAGGAGAGAAAATTACCATCTAGGATACGTCCGAACCAGTAAACTGGTAAACAAGCTGGCCGTTAGGAGTGGGGATGATTTGAATCAACAAGGGTGAACAGATATGGATACTAGGCGCATTAGTGTTAATAGGAATAGATTATGGAGGGATTTCGTGGAGTGACCTTCAGTGCACTAATTGAAATAGTATTCCGAGTCAGCAGTGGAGTAATCAACTTAAACACAGAATCATAAATCATCATGAATAGCGCTGTCACAACCAAGCCATTAGCCTTGTGTTTTTTCCCAGGCAACCTCATGAAAATATCTGCCACACCGATCCGTAGGTTAATAGGAACAGAAATGGCATTTAGAGTCTATTTGGATCAAATGTACTGTGAGCTTGAAAGTAGAACTTTGCTAATTTGCAGGTAATGTGAATTGATGTAGTAAGAGGTTGAAGATAGTTCAGGCAATGGGTCAACACAATTCCGGGGCGAAAATGCGTGAGCTTGATAAAAGCGCTGGAACACGTCTTTGAGCTGTGGGAATGAGGGGCCCAGTAGCAGCAAGATATGTTATCAGCCAAGGGTTAGGTAATCATGTTGGCTTAGCATGACCTTTGTCCTTTCTTATTAATTATGGCTGACAAATACGCAATAAATGGTATTATCTTGGAGCTACGCTCACTCACAACCCAAAATGTGACTGATGATATATGATATGATGTTTGTAATAGTAGCCACAGTATCAGAGGTGTTATTAACATGTTTAATGTTATTATTTCCTTAATGCTTCATGTATTTCATGTGCTTTGTCAAAGTTTTCAACATCTATATTAATATCAACAAGTGCTCTCACCATAAATAGCTCTTTAATTGCAACTAAAGTGAATGAATTAGATACTAAACAGTCGGTTAGCGTCAGTAAAACGTCTTTCACACAACAATAACCGGCAAACTTGTCAGAAATGCTGATAAGAGGGCCGATCCTAAGCGCTTGCACCGCATTAATCAAATAGCAGGTCTAATTAAAAGCGCTTTAAACAAAGCTTTTTTTTCTAAATGTTGCTCAGGTATGGCAATAATTTTTGATCAGCCAAGCCTGGAAGACAAATAATTAGAACTGCCACAGCGGCCTGATGAGTGATGTCAGCATCTCCGAGTGACCTTCCCCTGCTAATTAATTTTCATTCCAGGGAAAAAAGACCCCGTTGTTGCACATTATTAATTGAGTTCATGAAAAGATGCACCTGATTAATTTTTGTTGATAATACTTGTCATTCTGGCCGCCGTCCGTAATCATTTTATGGGTTTTCATCTGAGTGTTTTTCAAAGTTGATCTAAGTCATCTTTACTGGAGATTAATATGTCCAAAGTAGAGCTGCGCTGTCCCACTAGACAGCAGAGCTTTCAGTGTGTCTCACTTAGACATCTGAGCATTGTTTTCCAGGTTTATTTGCAATAAAACATTTACATGTCACTGATTTGTTTTTTAAAGAAAAATAATTAATCATACCATTTGATCTGCCGCAACATGTTGTGAAACTGGAAATATTTACTCCACAATAACTTTATTCACACTCGGGCTTTTAGGATGAAGTTACATCAAAGTCAAGACTCCTGAATATTTTAGATACATTATCTTACTTTCTTCCTACATTAAAAAGATGAATATATGCATGACAGAGAATAATTTCAAACGACAATGACAAACTAACAAGAAAAATAGATAAAAGGCCAAAAATATTTCAGACAGATTTATGTGCTGTTGTTGAAAAGGCATAAATAATGGTACATGACAGGCAATATCCCGTGCAAGTTTAAAAACCCTAGGAGCCAACTTTTTATAGGCCAGGCTCTGCACCTGGCTTTAATTATTGTAAAGTTAAAGTTTAAAAACATGGTATAAAATTGACCACTAATCACAGCTAACTTTGATACTTTTTGAGAAAGTCCACAAGAAGAAGTCTTTTATATTACTTTCAGGCTGACCTTTACAGCTCTACAAAGTTATCACATAGATCAGGGGTGTCAAACTCAGTGGTGAGGGGCCACTGTGGAAAAGAAGAATCATTTCAGGGGCCGAAGACTGTGACAAATCCAACTAAAACCTGTTCAAACCCAACTTAAACTTGTTGAAATCTATCTAAAACTTGTTCAAATCCATCTAAAACCTGTTGAAATCTATCTAAAACCTGTTCAAACCCAACTTAAATCTGTTAAAATCTATCAAAAACCTGTTCAATTTCATCTTAAACCAGTTCAAACCCAACTTAAACCTGTTCAAATCCATCTAAAACCTGTTCAACTCCATCTAAAACCTGTTCAACTATATCTAAAACCTGTTTAAACCCAACTAAAACCTGTTCAGATCCAGCTAAAACCTATTTAACCCTGACTAAAACCTGTTCAAATCTATCTAAAACCTGTTCAAATCCAGCTAAAACCTGTTTAAACCCAACTAAAACCTGTTCAAATCCAGCTAAAACCTGTTTAACCCTGACTAAAATCTGTTCAAATCCATCTAAAACCTGTTCAAATCCAGCTAATACCTGTTCAAATCCAACTAAAACCTGTTCAAATCCATTCAAAAGGATTAGTTTAGTGCCTTTTGTAAAGTCTCAAAAATATTACCTAAAAAAATGTATTGATTGAAGGGACAAAACATTGCACAATCATGTGTGTCATAAATGATTATGACTTAACATTTCTACAACAGGACAGCTATCCACCCTCTGTATCCACTCACATCTGCTCGTCAATAACATTAACATAACATTGCAGTAATAACATTAAAGACATAATGTCCAGGATTTTTAAGTTAAAGTTTGTAAACAATCCCCCATTGTGTCCCATCTTCTCTCTTGGTATTCATCAACGAATAAAAGTCCAATCCGGGTTTAATTTCAGTTAAAATTTAGTTTCTAAAATGTAATATATTAGTTTTTTTTTCTTTTTTTTGTCATTTATTCAAATATTACTATATAACCCAGGTTTATAGAGGAATGACTAACTACTTAGCATCACCTCACGTATCTTTCCTAAAATAATAAAGACACTCACACCTGCTGTCTCACTCACCTGGCATCTGTGCGTCTTGAGCCTCGGCCCTTTCCGTGTATATAATCCATATCCTCCTTTGGACAGTTTTAGCAAACAGGTTGCTGTTAGAGGGAATACGTTTATTTAGTAGCACAACGCAGTGACAGTCTTGGGTACGCTTGCTCACATCATGGCAGGCTTAATTAGTTGATAATAGAGAACCAAGAGCAGTCGAGAAGAACAATGGTATGCTCATGTTACTTGTGGGCCAACGGTTTCACGGATTAATCATCATTTTATCTTTAGAGCAGATCAGTAAGTTCCTCCACTTGGTGACAAGAGGTGTGTTCTGTTGCTCTCTTTGACCTCTGCACTAGACGCCTCTAACACAACATTGAACCAAAAGAGGATGAAGTTGCTATGAAAAATTTATGATAGGGAATAAATATAACTCAACCATTTTAATAGGTTATTAGGTCCTCCCAATACATTTGACACATTAAAACTAATTTTAAAGAAGGACAGGTGATTCCAGGGAAGGTCTTGACCAGTCTTTCATTAAAGTGCACACAGGCAGGACACCCAGAACGCACCAGTCACTGAATTTCTATTCCATGATATTGTGGGCGTTATATTTCCTTAACCAACCTTATATTTTGTCCATTCATGTTGATATTATACAGGAGTTATTAGATCACAGAACAATTGTGATGAGTAGAGTGGGGGGAGTTTGCATGTTCTTTATGTTTGGGAAGGTTTCCTCCTGGTACTCCGGTTTCCCCAACCAACATCACAAACATGCCGGGCGCCCCCTGGTGGTGACTGCCGACAAGGAATTAGGCTACATACTTACAAATAAATTCCTTAGGATTTCAATGTGGCTTTGTGACAATGCACAAGACTCTTTAAAAGTCAACAGTGCACTGCAGTCTGTTCTTTGCACATGTTGGAAAATACCTTTACTCCAGCAAATGCCTGCTATTGTATGATAAGAAACAAATGTAGAGAGGTGTCTGAAAATCCATTTAGAATTAATAATACCAAAATGATTTGTGTTAATGAAAAAGTGTTATTTATCTGAAGAGCTTCAGTATCATCTTTTGAAATGCAAGATGTCACTGAGCTTGTACAAATGCAGCCTTTAATGGATACGTTGACAGTGCTGCAGCGTTGTTCGTGACAGTAGAAAATGATGTGAATAGCTATGCATGTCATTGTTGTGAAACTATTAATAGAACTGTAATTATGTTTTGCAAATTGTTGATTCTTTTCTCCTCTGTGGTATTTGATATGCTCAGCACAATGAGGAGATGAATTAGGACTAATAAACAGGTCTCATGATTCTGTCTCTAATTGGAGGATCATTATATTTCTTCCACAGAGATGCCCACAGCTAAAGGCTTTAACAGCACTATTTCAAACAGGACACAAAGAGGCCTTAATGAATACTCCTGTGACTTTGCACCATCCCTCACAAAGGGAAGCACATATTCTGTTTTTATCTTACACATAGCTTCCTGTAATTGTTGGACTGAGGTGAAACTCTTCTTCCACTGAAAATTACATTAGTTACAGAAGGTTTTATCCAGGTTAAAGAAAATTAAATGTGTAAGGATCTAAAACTTGCAAAGACTTTTAGAGTTATATTATTATAGTTGCAGACGCCATATCTGGATTTGAAACATAGAGGACTTTAAACCAAGACCAGCCAATACTACAATATTATTATTTTAAAACATTTTTATATTTATATTTTATATATCTACATTACCATATTGATGCACCCTGTTTGGCAATGGTGGTGAGTTTAGAACGGTACATACTGTCATTGTTTGGATAATATAGAAAGAACTGGTCTTGACTCTGTCTCATTGACTCTGTCTCATGCCGTCTTGCTCATGTTCCCTAAATATGTTCAAACTCTGATCTCAATCATGACTTGGTCAACGTTCTTATATTCATTTGCAGTAACGTTGTTTTACAGTGTTCTTACATATCAGTGCAATGGAATAAGGAAACGTATTTGCAGAGCAAATGTAATGCATGCTCAGAGAATGTGTTGAAATCTCTGGGTGCCATTTGCTCCCATCAGTGAAGCTGATAGAGTCATTAGAGAGCAGTGCCTGCTTGAGTCTCTCTGCAGTAAATGGCCCTTTGAGTTGGGTGAACAACCTCCCTGTTTCCCCAGAGCTCTCCACTAAAACTAACAGGTCAAACCTGTAAAGACAGGCGACAAAAACAAAAAGTATTAACAATGGATAAAGTAAAAATGTGTATTCGGTTTATTCAGACAGCAAGGTTTTCTATATCACACATATGACCTCAAATGCTAATAAAGGGGCCTTTTCTTTATCTATTAGTGACAAACGTGATCACCTTTGGAGGACCGCAAAAACCAAAAGTGCTGAAACAGTCTAAATGACAAGCTGAAAGATCTCCGGGTTTTTGCATATCACAACTCCTCTATGGCTTTAAGAAAGAGGGTGATAGAGGTCAGCTCAATATGCATAAAATAATTTGGGGTTACATTCAAAGTTTAGATTTTAAGCCTCTTGATGAAAGACAGCTATGAATAAATGTAATCTTTTTCATTTGGTCATTTGCTGAGGGCTATGTAAAAGTCTTTGTATGCTCTTTTACTATTAAAATTCCTTATTACTGATTCAGTAGACACCTTCAGTTAGTGAGAACCAATTTCAGATATTTATTTAATATGTAAGCTGGACTAATTTCATTTATTTAACAAGCAACACAGTTACTGTCATGTTTTGTTATGGCTGGACAAATGAGAAAAGTTTAGGCCACATTAAGAGGAACTTATTTGTTGAGCAAGTGAAAATACAACAGGAAGAGGGCAGACTGACAAAGGACTGAACGCCATTCATCTGCTAACCTGCTCAAGGTGCGCCTGGTTGATGTCCTCCTCCTTTGGTGGGGAACATATGTCCACAGCAGCTGTGCCACTGTGAATAGGCAGTGATTGTGTGCAAGCTAACTGCATTCCTGGGAGCCCGGCCAAGTTTGAGTGGAGTGAGCTGTCCCTTTTTTTTTTATTTATTTTTTATTTTTTATACCAGCATCTCCTACATTCCACCTGATTTACATGTCTTGTATTCCACAGACATTATCAGTTGTTTTCTCAGACCAGAATAGCACAAAGTTTTTTTGGAAGATGCTGAAGAGCAGAACTGTAGACATATTTCAGATAAAGTGCTAAAGGCGTGTTGAGTGGAACAGCTGTGTTGCTGGATGCTCCCCGTGACACAGTTTACAGAATACGTTCTAGTTTATGATTCTTGTTATAATGATGTATGATGTGAGTTTTCCTGAGACATGCAACATTTCCTGTAGGGAAAACTATTTCTGTTTGACCACTCTTACAGTAAGTCCTAGTAAACAGAGTATTACAGTTGTAGTATATTATTGTTAATGTTAGATTTATGTTTATCTTACACACAAAACCAGCTAACATACAACACAGCAGGATGGAAATGTTTATCTTCAAGAAGAACTGACCTCAGTTTGAATTACCCTCTTCGCTCTCTTTCTTTTACTTGTAGTGAACATATTTGAAAACTGATGGTATCTCTTCTAATTTATAAGTTGCTAATGTGATAATTGTACAAGCATCTGTATTAGATGCACAATATCCTTAAGAATTTAATGATTGATAGCATTATTGGGCCATTTTGGAACTATTATTTTCATAAGGACTCCTCAACACCTGTGATTGCTATCTGATAGTCACACAGGAAGTCTGCTGTCTGCAAACGGCAAATGGAAATCACATTTCTGCTCCTCATCTCATGATGATCACAAACAAACAATGGATTCTTTGTGATATATATTTATTTTCCCCTGACCTCCACTGGAGGAACAAGGACACCAGAAGAGCTCCGAATAGGATCCCAAAATAACATGCGACCAACATAACCCCCACACCACCTTCTTTCTTTTAAACACAACACAATCAAAGCCCCTTGCTGCCTTTTCTCCCTCATTGTTTAATTTCTGCTGGCTATCTTAGATATCTCTAGTGCTGTTTCTTATCTTTGACCTTCAGCTTGTTGCATTGTCACACCCCCCCACCGCACCACGCTACCTGCTCCCACCCCTGTACACACTGCACATACACCAGCGTGCTGCGACCTTCAGAGGGGTGTCATTACTCCCTGACCCATTTGACGATCCCCTCATGTGGAATGTGCATATGCCGAATCACTGCGGATCGGCACAGTATGGGGTGAGGTGAAGTACTTACAGAAATATGACTTGACACGCTTTATCAAATGGGGAAAGATGAAGACGAAACAGCTGCTGGTGCTGTCGTAAGCAATCTGGCCGTGATTGAATAAAAGTGTCAGGAAAAGGGCCGCTTGATGGTCTTTTGTTCTCCCCCATCCAGCTTGATGTTAGTTTGAGCTGTCAGGAGGGAATCACAGCTGGGTGATTTATCAATACTTGGAGTGACCTTGCAGCCACACTGTGTATTGTGTGTGTGTGTGTGTGTGTGTGTGTGTGTGTGTGTGTGTGTGTGTGTGTGTGTGTGTGTGTGTGTCTGTGTGTGTGTGTGTGTGTGTCTGCTCCTATCTGTGTGTGGTGCTCATGGATTCAAAAGACACAAAGTGGAATATTTTCAAAATAGTTGGCACACACAGACAAAGACTTGGCTTGACTTGGAACAGAAATCTCTCCTCTCTTATAAGCACAGTAAGTGGATTGTTCTGCCAACATGATAAGAGTATTTTTCTCAACATCACAGCATTCAAAAAAGGACCAGCAAATGTTTGGGAAAAGTGTGGCTCTTTTAACTAACGCTTCTTTGAACTCTAAATCTCTTTACTATTTTTTT
Organism: Neodontobutis hainanensis; assembly: GCA_024349245.1. NCBI lineage: Eukaryota > Metazoa > Chordata > Actinopteri > Gobiiformes > Odontobutidae > Neodontobutis > Neodontobutis hainanensis. The sequence goes on from JALDNG010000048.1 coordinate 75,847, forward strand.
CCCTCCATAACCTGTCCACATTGGCTTTTCACCTCCACTACTTTCTTTGAGATGTACTTTGGGCAGCCTGTTTTCACAGCAGCCATTGACTGTCTGTGTTGTGATTAAGCAGATGTTTTATTGCAGACTGGAACAGTCATTACTGCCATAAACCCATCTGTGGAATTGCTTTTTATGCAAATTAACAAAGCATCTGCATAAATAAAGTTCTAATGAATACCTTTCTGCAAACCTCTTCACTCTTTGATTCCTAAGTGTTCGTAATTGTGTACAAGCAGGTAAGTACAAATCAATGCGCACAACATGAGACACCTTTGTTTTCTATGTAATCCATTTGAGAGTATTTTATACTACTTGTTCTAGTGCAATGAAAAACATTTGTGTTTATAGATTTTCAAAAGCACATTGTTCAGCTGCTCAAATTAACTTATTATTATAAATTACATTTTAACAAAGCAACATGGGTAATTATTGACTTATCTCTGATTCAGAATTAGCTCGAGTCAGGGATAAGTTGCAGTGAGTAGCAGTTTTAGCTGCTGTTGTAGGTTACAAGGGAAATAAAATAAAATCTGCTGCTACCGGTTGATTGGGAACTACTGAAGAGTAAAGTTTCCCTGAGAACATTAAGGCTGCTTTATGGATCCCTTTGTTGTGAGGGTGCCAATGGAAGCTCATTAATTTCCCCAGGTTTTAATGGGGAGTTCTGAACATGTGGCAAGAGTTGTCTTGGTGGGACCCACATGAGTTGCACCTCTGTTGTTTAAGGGATGCCATGTTTTTATTTAATTGCAAAGGTGTCCCACTGCTTTGAAAACAACATTATTTTAGTATTAGTAAAACTGCTCAGATCGACATGTTTACTATTGTGTGGATTATATCACTGACAGGCTTCAATAAGCTGTAAACATGTCATTTGTGGTGTAAAAAGTAAAAAAGTTAAATGCCTGTTTAGTGCAAAGTATATTATCAGATATTACAAGGTGTCTCTTACCAAGCACAATGAGCCATTTAGTGCGAACACGAACTACCATTACCTTGAAAACCAGATTTTTTTAATAAAGAAATTCTTTGTTTAATCATTAAAGGAGATATTTGAGACATGAACGGAGCGAGAGGGGAGGGGCTGTAGTTGAAGAGGTCAAGAAAAAACTAAAAGAAAAAGATTAGCATCAAAGTGGTATGAGATGACAGTAGAGTATTCAGCGTTTAACCCTTAATTTGTAAAAGAGGGAGAGTTGTGGTATTGTTGATAAGATACTAATTATTAGGTCTAAGTCTAATTCTTGTTTCTTTTTTCTCCTTAACCTCATTGTGTGTTATTGTCACATCATCCACTGTCAAACAAATCCCCCGAAACCGGGCTTTCTCAGATTCATTAGGTGTGAAATGACATATTATCATAAGTTAACTCACTAGGTGGCAGTGTGACTTCTTGAACCCATCAACATTAGCACTACATGCTGTAAGCTATCTGTAATAAGAGGGAAGACCCATTCATTCATTTAAGTGGAAATGTTCGCTCAGGCTTTCATCTCCATTGTGGCGCTGAGACAGAATTTCTTATACTGCACAAAATAACAAACAGGGGTTATGCTACTCAGTCTCCCACTCATCACCCAGTGAAATCTAGCAACTTTTAGCATAATGAGTTTAGCAGGGATGCCTTCACTACACAGTCCATCAGGCCAGCCATCTACCAGATTAAATTATGTCTGTGAGCATTAAAGCTTTGATGCTGTATTTGGGCAGCATGCATGCATCCATTTGCAAAATTCTGTATAACAAAATTAAAACATGGACACCTATGGAAAATGGCTTGGCACTAGCACTTAAACCCAACCACTCTAAACAGTCTGCTGACTAATGCATTTGTAATCATTTCTGTGATCAATGTTAGATACTGTGCAGTAAGATTAATCAGCCATATGCAAAACTAGCACCACATTATACAAAAGCAAGAAATAACGGGAGAAACAGAGATGAAAGGGTTGAAAGAAAGTAGTTGCACTCTTCTGTATGATAAGCACACTAAACTGAAAGCACACCTGCATTATTCACATTTTGATGCGGTTGCTTGTGTGTGTCTGTCAGTGGCTCTGTACCGTTGTTCTCCCCTCAGCTGTGCTTTGGCATCTGTGCGTGGCCATCTCGCCGCTGAATAGCTGCCTGATTATTCCAAATCTGAGGGAATATTCAAACAAGGCCGATAATGCATTCTTCCATATGATTCTCCAGAGCTGGGACAGCTGTTCGGCAGCTTTCAGTGCCATGCTCTGAGAGGGACAGATTTTTCTGTTCAATTAATAGGCCCCATTAAAACAAAAGAGAAGTTTGACAAATGCATCATGAGATTCTGTTTGTCTTTGAGAAGAGAACACATACTTAATAATATACTTACTTTGCAGCTGAAAAAACAAATACATCTTACATAAATTACATAAAATAAATATTATGGATGTATAATGGATTTGGCAAAATAAAAAAAATTATACTTTACTTCTACTATTATTCAATAATTATAAAAGACAAATATTGGGATAATGTACAAATACACCTTTAGTCCCTACACTATGAATGTTTTTATTACAATTTCTCGACAATAACTGTCAGTAAGTTTTTCACAAATGCAATTGTCTGAATCAAACAGATTACAAGCATCTCAATTTAACTAACCTGCCCAGTGAACTGATACAACATTAATGACAAGGGTTTGTCAGCTGTATCAGACAGAGGGAATTACTGGAGATCAGTGTCTCTTTGTCCACTTCAATTTGGCCACACAGTGATTTGAGAAGGCTGGGCTGGGCAGCAGCGATGCCGGCGCTTGTAAAGTTTCCACTGGCAGATAAATTCTTTCAGTCTGGCTTCCCCCGTCTCTCCCTCTCTCCAGAACAACAGGGATGTTGTTTGTCCAAGGGCACACCTGTAAGGTGCAGACCCTCAACAGGCTTACCTCAGTGGCCCCTGCTGCTGTACTCAAAAGCCAATTATTGCTCTCAGAAGATAGAGCACTGTCAACTTCAAACAGATGACATTCTTGAGGCAGATTAGACTAAAATTATGTTTTATTATTCCGGCCCTAGAATGAATTGGACTATTTGTTGGTCTTTGTGGTGAAATACAAGACAGTCTAAATTGCAGAGGTATGTTTAGAGTCAGGGTAATACTCTGGTGTCTTTATGAAAGGGCAACAGAGAGGATCAGATTAGAAGCAGAACAGCGAGTGTCTTTCAGTGCGGCGCTGCTATCATCTCTGTCTTCATGTCTGTGCCCGTAGAGAGGTTAAATTAAATGGCTGTAATAAATGTTTTGGTCTTGCTGATGTGGAATGGCCAAGATTGAAACGTAAACACTGTGGAGAAATAGCATGGTGGAAGATCAGAGAGAGGAACAAATGAAGGGTTGGAGAAGTATGTCAGCACATTACCAACATTAGAAACGGACTTGTTTTCACTTAAAGCTCAATTATAATGGTGGCTCCAGAAACAATTATATTGATGAATGCTTTCTAAGTTACTGTAATTAAATTATTCCATTTAATTAACAAATTATATTGAATTTTTCCCCAGAGGATGGCATTAGCCTCATCTGCTGTTTTACAAACAGGAGTGCTCTAATGTTGTGCGCTATGGAAATGATTACTAATGCCTAATGAAATGGTGTCAGATCAGATAAATGCTGCACAGAGACAACAAGCCGGGCTTGTAACACAGCCAAACTTCAGATGAAATAATAAAGCCCAAGAAGAATTATTGATTGTATTTTTCAAGGGCAGGCTTTCTAGTCTAGCAGCAAATACATTTTAATCCAGAGTGCCTCTATAACGATTTAAGTCAAACTAAATATACACAGCATTATGCAGAAACTGGAAGAAAGCAAAACTTCATTACAATAATTAGTAAATGTAACGCAACAATAAAAAAAAAATTATATAGAAGCAGAGAAAAATATGGTTAAACTCACTTTGCGTAGTAGATAATTTACATACAAGGACTCCATTAACCGTCTTACTTTGATGGTTCAGCAGTAAAAAGCCACGGTACAGAGGTGTGCAAACATGTTCAACTGCAGCTGAGCATTGCCCTCTGCTGGGGGCAACAAGCACCTGCTCTGAGGTCCGAGCCTGTTCTCCTTCTGTGTGCATATTTTTAGTTAGTATTGTTATGTTATTGTCTGCAGTTCAGATAATTAAAATCACAACGTGTTGGCGGCAGAGGACATGCAGGCCAGTAGTGTTTGTATTGTCATAACCCCTTGCCACGACCTTAGGGCAATAAGAGGGCACAGTATTCTGCAGTTGTTCGGCATATAAAGTGAAGTTTAACTATAAAGAGAACCAAGGGCTTGTACAGGAAGAGTCACGGCCAAGAATGACAGTTGCTTCTGTTGCAGCTGGGGGCATCCATGGATTTAAATTGCACTGTGAAAGGTCAACACATGACAGGCAATCAGTCAGCTCATAATTGGATGATCAGTAACCGCTTGAATATTTTACACATTTTACTTTAGTAGGCAGAATATTAATGTTGTAAGAATTGATGATGTTCATAAAGCAGTTGTTGGGGGGAAAAAATCATTCAAAATCAAATCAAAAATCAACATAATCATTAAATAATTATGAAGTATAATTGTCTTTACAGTGCTTCATATCAGCATTTCAATAATATAGAATAAATGGGGTTTACAAATTACAATCATCTTTAAACATAAAAAAAAAACAAACAGGCTTGAGTCTGTTGTTCTTATGAATTGACAAAGTGAAGGGTATTTTCTAAAAAGCTTTTGATTTTATTGATTTTTTTTGCCCACATAAAAGAATAGAAAGTTTTAACCTCTGAAGTACAAACATTAAACATGTTCACTCAAGCCTAAACTGAGAAGTGGATTTTACAAACAGAAAGTGCCCGAGAAAACCTAGACCCGGGAATGGCAATGACTATTTTGTGCCTCAGTGTTTTATTCACATGCACACTAGCATTGTGGCACGTCTGCACTTCAGGTTCCAGCATGTTGCACTGGCACTGTGTAATACACCTGTGAGAGGCAAAAGAGAAAAGCCTGACAAGTCAATTCTGTTGTGTTAAGCTGATGTATAAAGCTGCTGCACTGTGATCTCAAGAGGGCTGGAGGTTGGATTACTGGTTCTTTTTCATTGCTAAGCCAAATATCAGGAGTATATATTCAAGGCTATAGAGAACAAAAAGGGAGATAAAAAAAAAACGTTCCCACAAGGTCACATCAAGAAGCCATTCACTCGCTCAGTAAGACTCTCCAGGTATTCCACAAAAAAAAAAAAAGCACACAATATATAAAACAACATTGGTGGCCTCCTGAAATAAAGAAAAAAAAATAAAATAAGGCAGCGTTTTCATGGAAACTTTCACTGTCTTCATTGGCTCAGGAATGTTGGCATCAGGTATGCAGTCCTGACAGTCAGCTGCACTGCAGTGGCGTTTTTAATATGCCACACCAGGACTCAAGCATGCTGCAAGCTTCAGAAGAAGCCAAAAAACAAGACAGGAAAATTATTAACATGTTAAAGAGTGAACAACATAAATGTATAAAGCAGAAAGGGAACTGTTGATTTTTCTCCACAAAAATAAGATTAAACATTGAATAATTAAAATAATCCAAAATGTATAGGTCTTATCAAAGATTCACAAGACAAATGTGATCTGTACAAGATAAAATATACAATTTCAACTGTAGGTTTCCTTTCAATTGGTTATGTTTTTGATGAACTTTGTTGTTTGTAGCACCTTCCACTGAAGATCACGGCCGTCACAGGGAGCGCAGCGTTGGTTCCGTTCCCTGTTTCTTTAGCCCGGGCTGAGCCCCGCCCTGCAGACGAGCTGATACCGCGCAGTTGCGTAATTTGACAAGCCAGCACAAAATAGGATGAGGGTATCTCTGTATCTCTGTGCTGTTTTCCAAATGATTCAAAACCCTTATCTGTGCTTCAGTAGATTTAGCCTAACCACGCTGTACCTCGTGTGTGTATGGCTGCTGCTGTGAGTAATGACGTGTGGGACGCCCCGGGGCGAGATGCGCAATTTCTCCATAACAGCGCACCACTGCCAAGCGACCGTCTGAGAGGTGAGGATCGTGGACAAGTGCTGTGTAACACGAGGGATGCCATTCTGAGAACTTCCTCTCTTCGTCCCTATAATGTGGTAGGAGAATGTTTTAACTGAATGTTTACTGAATCGCTGTTAGGAGTCAAAAGATTGTAACAAGCCATTGATTGTCTGTGAAGCGTTGCACCCCCAGTCCTTGAAAACTTTTCAGGAATGACACAGAGGCTGCACAGCAACGGGACGTGCTAAATTCAGCGGAGGGTGGTGTGTTTACAAGTGCAGGCCCTTAAAATTCATCCCAACTTTTAGGCAGCAGGTTGTTTAGTGTGTGTGTGTGTTGTGATGCTTCAACAGCAATGGTTAGTAAACAGAACATCGGGAATAGGAAAAGAATATGACTTTATTTGTAAGTGTTATTTGTAGACTTTTAGCTTTGTTTAGAATTGGAGGGAGTTGTTTTAGTTTTATACTGTCCTTATTAGATATGTGACCTCAAACTGCCAAAGGCCAACATACTTCTAAACAGACCATAAGTTAACATAGAACTAAAAAAGAAAACTCACTCATGGAAAGTGTTAAACTCTTGATTAAAGGAATAGTTTAACTTTGTGAAAAAATTACTTTAAATTATATATTAGATATGTCTGTTCCTTGACACAAAAATCAAACAGGTGGTACTCTCAGGTCTTGTGTTGGAAAACGTTAATGAGCTTGTCCGACATTAAAGACTTATTTCCAAATGTTGTAATAAATATTTCAAAATAATGAATCTTACATACTGTATATTACACCAACTTTATCATTTTCATTATTGTTTTATATATTTTTTCAGGTTAAATCTGAAATGAGCGGTTACTTTTCTCATAACACGTCCCACGATGCAGTCGCCTCCAAGATGTCGTCCAGAGAAGGTGCTCTAACCAGCTTAGAACCAGCTTTCACAAATGACTTCTCGCCACCTCACAACCTCAATACAAATCTTCTGTTTCCTGATGTCACATACCTGCAACATGGCCTCTGCAGACACATTAAAATAGAGCACTCCATGATACTTCCCACCTGTCAGGGAAATGTAGTACCTCCAGCACTCCCAGAATACCCCGGGATTTTTACTACAGCAGATTCATCCAGCAGTAACCTCCTCTTAAAACAGGAAGTGCCAGATTTCCAAGATGTCCCCTTGTGTCAGCTTTTGAACTCTGATTTGGAGCAGTTTGTTCATGGATCACAGCTAAATTCCTTTCCTTCAGGGATTCCCATTGGGAAAGTCAATATAGGCCCAGTGCAAAGATTTGTTAAACCCACTGGCAACCTACTGACAGAAAGTCTTCAACACAGGCCAAACCTTTCCCCACCTTCTCCACCAAACATACATTCTTCAAGTCCAGAGCAAGGAAAGGACACAGTTCACAATCTTTTGTCGCCTCTGTTTTATGAAGCCAGCATGACCTCCACATTTCACACAACAAACACAGGAGCAGCAAAGTCTGGTGTCACTTTGAAACTTAATCCAGACCAAAAGTCAAGTGTTGGATTAGCCCGAAGCCTTGTTCCAGGCCCAGTGCAGTGTCCACGACCATTGTCCCCAGTGTTGGCTCAGTCAGCTCCTGTCAAATACAGCAGACGAAACAATCCTGAACTAGAAAGACGGCGAATTCACCACTGTGACATTCCAGGTAAATAAATGAGCATGATTCACTGAGCATTTTATTATTATTATTATTATTATTATTATTATTATTAATGAAAATAATACTCAAAGTATAAAGAGCAATATATTTATTTCTTTTGTTAGGTTGCAAGAAAGTTTACACCAAGTCTTCTCATTTAAAAGCTCATTTAAGGAGTCACACGGGTAAGTTTGGAACACATGTAAAAAGTGTTTTGGGGTTATGTTCTGCCAGCTGTTGTCAGCTCAGAGCACACTTGTGAACAAACATATCACATGAGTCTTTGGTGTGTGTTGTAGGAGAAAAGCCATACCGGTGTTCTTGGGATGGGTGTGATTGGCGCTTTGCTCGCTCTGATGAGCTGACTCGGCATTTCAGGAAACACACAGGAGCAAGGCCCTTTCAGTGTGGAGTGTGTAATCGCTGCTTCTCTCGCTCAGACCACCTGGCACTGCACATGAAGAGACATCAGAGCTAGAGACCCCCCTAATGTTAATGGACAAATCAGGTCAACCAAGTATCTGTAATTAAATACAAACTTCTATTTATTCTATTCAAACCCCAGTGGAAGATATGATGATTGAAAAAATCAGGTATTGTTGCCTTATTTGATTTGCAATATACTCAAACTTTTAAGGTTTTATATTGTATAAACGTAAAAAAAAAAAAGGTTTATAGAATTGTTCATTGCAAGCCCACAATATTAATGCGTGTCAGTCAGTCTATATCTGCCTTGTGCAAAAAGACACACATTGTGGGGCCGCAGTGGCTCAGGTGGTAGAGCGGTCGTCCTATAACCAGTTCTATTCCCGCTCTCCCCAGATCATACTGCTGTTGTGTCCTTGGGCAAGACACTTTGCCCTCCTTGCCTCCAGTGCCACATATTATTGTTTTGCCTCAGACTAGGTTTGATTTCATTTATTCTTTTCTTAATTTACAAAATCAGCTATTTTTCTTAAAAGAAGATCAGTATCCACTCGAGGTACCAGCAAGTTGGGGTTGTAAGAACATTTTGACTTTGCAAATCATGTCTATATCCATTACACATAGCAAACCATTAGGACCATTAGAAACTGCAGTGCCTAGTACCTGTGTACCCAGTTTGTGAACAACTTTTCTACCACCTTGTGAAGTTCTTTCCTTTGCCTCTCCTTAGATCTCATTTATTTGTATGACCATATACAGTATGAGCCAGGTTAAGCAAGCGTATCATAAAGTAAGCAGGTTATACAGATGTATTTATACCATTTGGTTTGGTATGGCATACCGTTCACTGCCTGTGTGTAAGCCCTTAAGTGGAATTTTTGAATGTAAGGGAAAATTATCTTGAGTTATGCAAATAAAAGCTCTGCGTATTTGAATTTAACTTTCTTCTATTTGTCACCCAATACAATTTGCATTAGTATTAAAAATGCACATGAGTTTCAGCAGCTTAGCATTTTCTTCTGAATATCATTGTGTATTTGAAAATACTCAACACTGCATTCTGCTGAATCACTTAAAAGAAGTGACAAATGCTCTGGTGTTGCATTCAGGAGCCTCTGAGTAAGTGTGGCCTTTTTAAAATGTCTTCAGGTATAAACTGTATTTTCTGGGTATATGTCTTACCAGTGGTGAACCATCCAGGGCCTAAAGTAAATGGTGAGTGCCCAAACATTTAATCAAATAAAACTTGGTTGTTACTATGAGGTTTCTGTTGTCTTGGAACAGTCTGTTAAGCCCTTTGAGGTGGCTGTTGTAATATTGGCCTGTACAAAAATAAATGTCTTGTCTTGTCTTGTCTTACCAAAGGCCCAGTTCTGTCAGTTCTATAAAACTGTGAATTGCCCAATGCCATATTGTTGGTTCTCAAACACAATATAAAATTGCTGGAAATGTTTTGGGGGATTTACCTTGTATGCTGATTTTAAAACCTTCTTTTGACAGCACTATATAATCCAAATGAAGCATTATTCCCCTCTTGAAACAAGGGATGAGTCAGGGAGGTGCTGACAAAGGTGCCATATGAAAGCTGTACAAAGAGACGTTTGTTAAAAATGCAAGGAAACATACCTCGCTGGATTGTCACTGACCTGTGTGGGCTTGTAGGTTTATTATGTTGTCATGCATGTGAAATATAGCACATGTAAATGCAGGACAATACTATATTTCTGATTATGTTGTGTTTATGATTTTTCAAATTAGATGTGTGGCTGACCCTAAGACTTTTTCTGCTTTCAAATGCAATGTGTACAAGCTACTGCTGAAGGCAACATATCGTGATCAAATGCTTTCCTAAAACCAAGATTAGATTTCAGAATCTGTGGGAATGTGAGTCCTGTGCTCACATGCCAGAGTGATATACTGGAAACCACATACCACCTCAGTCATAGATAGCAACGGCATGTTACATACAAAATGCAACTTTATTAACCTTCATGCCTCCATTCATATTAATATACATGTATACTTTTAACTTATTTTAATTTCACAGCTCCATCCATATGAAAATACAGAGAATAAAAGGCAAAACACTGACTGGATACTTAAACAACTTTGAGAAAACAAAGGTGTAACAGAAAATAGGACAACTTTTTGAAAGTTTTTGAAAAATAGCAGGACTAGAAATTTCTTTTATAGATGTGGAATTCCATGAAGCAGAATCTCCCTTTTGAAACGCAATAATCACAATTTTTGTTAAGGTAAGAATGAAAAAAAAACTCTGAATATATTTACACTACACTCACTTTACATAAATACATGAACAACAATTACTGTACGTAATATCAGCAAACTTGAAACATAGGCATTGGCTTCACTACTTATAAAAAAAAAAATCTCCAAAATTAGGAAAATCAAAACGCAGATGTTACAGAGAAAGAAAAAGATCACGGTGAAAAGCTTTAACATCAGTACTTATTAACAAAGGCATCAGTCTACAGCAGGAATCCTGCTCACAATAGCTTTGCTGTGAGTAAGATTTCTCATAGTAATTTTTTTAATCACTATGTTGGAAAAAAAAAAAAAGATGGTTTGAGCCCCTACAAGAGAATTGACTTATTGCAAACAAAGTAATAATGCATGCTATAAAAATTTGATGATGGGATGGCAGAACATTTGACACAGCGGCATAAGGCTCAGTGCTAAAAGAAACAATTAGAGAGAGGTCCTTCTTGCATATTGTTGTCTGTGCTTTCCGAAATTCACTTTTCTTGTTTGATTTTTATTAATTTGAGCACACATGTTGAAATTCTGCACCAAGCAGGTAAAGTCGTCGTACAAGCTAGTGATATGAGGCACTATTCATTATTATTGCATAACTTTGACCCTGGTTACCGTTACAAAATTATGCTTTAAAATGAAAGGAGAATGCTGAAGGGAAATACAATACACCCTGTCAGTGTGGAGATCTTCAAGTCTAATTGAGATTTTGAAAAGATGTTGGTTTAAGGCATGCAAAGTTATATACGGAAAGTACACAAGTCGTTGATATGTTCTTGATCAATTGTCCAGTTAAAGCAACACTGGGAATTGAGTACCTTTGTATATTTATATGATCAATGTGGATAAATCATTTGTTGGTTATAGCAAACACTGGTTCAGCCTTGGGAGGAAAAAAAACTTTTTGATCATAAGACAAAACAAAAATATCACACACATGATGAACACCATTAGCCCAATTTTACTGTATATCAAATTAGATAAATTACAGTCTCTGAAAAAGACTAGTATAAATGTATTTTCTAATAATCAAAAGCCCTATTTCTCCAATGTATATACAGGCTGTAGAACTTTGCAATAATTTTTATCTTCACTATGACATATATTACAGCATTTTAAAACTTTTTACAGGAAAATGTTATTGTATATGCAATGAAGTGACCCACAATGATACTCTTATACATTATAAAGAAGATAAAATACCATGATGATTATTTGCTTATAAATTGACATCTAAAATAAAAAAATTAAATCATGTTAATAAACAAACAAGGTGCTGATATGCAAACAAAGAAAAAAAAAAAAAGATAATTCAACCAGGCATAGTGACATGTGCACAAGAAGTAATGATAATGTTTGTTCTCTCTGCTCAGAGAACCTGGGTTAATGTAACCAATGGGAATCATTCTCCATGAAACTAAACTGGTGATACGTACTGTACAATGTGTGGGCCTCTTGGATTTGGCTTCTTACTGAGAATGAGAGTCATGTATCTGACTGTGCATGTGAGTGCATGTGTCTTACAGAGTGTGGTACATGCTTTTTCAAGGTGCTATTATCAAAAAGGTTGCCATTTCCTTTAGCTGGCTTCAGTCCAAGAAATGCATTTAGCAAGTGCTATCGGGTGATTCGAGCTGCCCCGGTGCTCTCGGGTTTATGTGGCTCTTACACAGGAAAAGAAAATAATTTAATATAGAAATGTCTTTTAATACCACCATAAAAGCCCTAACGAATACTAAGTGGCGACACTTCTGTCTGCCAATAGTTGCTTTTTCTATAATTTAATGAAATGTTTGCTGAGTCCTATGTTATACTCAATTCTGAACCAAATACCACAAAAATTAGAAGTTATTTTTAACATATACACATCTGGGCTGGTTAAGTGGTGTTCTATATATTCAAACCAAAATGATTAAATGAAAATAGAAACTGACTATGTGCTGCTTACAGGTTGTAAAATTTAAGACATCAAGCGACAGCTTTTTGCTGAAGCTACAAATCAACTGATGGTACAGAAGGTGGTAACTTTTCCACAGTGGGGCATGTATTGACATCAGTTCCTTCATTTTACTTCATTAAAAAAGTATTGCTCTTCTACAGTATAGTTTACATTAGATACCACTCTAGTCCTGTAACACTGCAGCTGGTGTCAGCTTCTTGTGAAGTGCTGCTGTGCAAAACTACAATACCTTTCACTGTCAGCGCCCGCTGAGGAACAACGCTCAATAAAAACATCGCAATCAGGTCAAAATGCAAGTCCATAAGGTGCCTCAATGTCACAAAATCTTCTGTGATTGTTATAATATTCACTGTACATGGGGGTTGTATTTTTCTGTGTTCAACATAGTTAAGAATCAAGAGAAAGAAATGTTGTACTAAAAGTATATTTATCCTTAAAGATTGCACTTTTACTGATTGCCAATCACAGCACAAAATCCACCAAGTGTTTAAGGAAATGAAGAGGCTTAATATAAATGACAATGCAAATTTGGGTTTATGAGTGGGGTGTTTTTTGCTGGTGGGATGATATGCACGCCCAGTGTTCACTGTTTAAACTCAAATAACGAATCTCTGAAACAACAGATGATGGTGAAGTGAATCCATCCAGATTGTTGCTATTTGACGCAATCCCATATTATGGCTGTGGGATAGGTGTAAGTCCAGCCCTCTTTCAGCTTTTATAGAAGATGCCTCCAATTTAACAGCAGTCTCAAAGCAGGCAAAGGAAACCGTACATGGTGAAAGAGCTCCCTCTGCTGGTAATAAAAAAGATATGGAGGCGCAATACTGTTTCTGGTAACTCCAACCAAAGACCTAAGTCCAAGCCCAAGTCCTTCCTGTAGTTCATTGCAGGTCCTGTCTCTGATTCAACAGAGGCAATCCAGTCCAGAAAAATGGGCTATTTCACATTATAAATGCTGGAAAAGCAGCAATTTATTTAAACAATAATGAAAACATACCAAATACAACAACCATTTGATTGCATTTTTTTCTTTAGTCCAAATAAGATTCTGAATTAATCTTAAAAATCTATGTAATATTTACCAACAGTGCTGTAAAAGACAGTTTTCTATCATTATAATCCAATGACGATAAAAGATCCATTCTTTCCAAAATAACTGGGATCTGGGACTGACCCTGTTTGTGCATCGTCTTCACTCTCCGAATGTGTATTTGTGGATGTGTGTCCAGGCCAGCTGAATAACATTCATAGGGAGATCCCGCTCCCCCGGCCGCTTTGCCTGCTTTTGTTGTCTTCATCACTCAATGTGAGTCACACCAGCATATGTCTCCGTCGGTGCAGGGCCAAGTGGTCAGATCTGGAGAAACTGCGGTCACAGTCTGCGCACTTGAAGGGTTTGACCCCCGTGTGCTTTCTGTAATGCCTCGTCAGCTCATCAGAGCGGGCAAACTTCCACGTGCAGCCGTCCCATGTGCATTTGTATGGCTTTTCCCCTGGAGAGAGAGAAAGACAACAAGGTCAGTAGATGGCGTCGCACTGAGAGCTCATTTGCATATTCGGATAAACACAAAAACTGTCTGTATTTTGGCCCTGACACTACGTATATTAGCTTCAAGGTAAAAACAGACTGTCAAAAAATTTGAAAATGTTTAGTTTGATAAGGATCTTAAAATTTACAAGTGACATAAGTACTTATTTGCCAAGAAAGATGATTGTTTTATGTTTTGTAAAACATGTTCAGTGTCACCAAAAGCTATGTATTGTGGCAACCATGGCCACAACATCTATTACATTCGCTGAGAAAAAGCATTGCATTAAGAGAAAGTGCACTGTAAACAAATCAAAAATAATAATTTCCCTACTGCTCTAAAATATGCATATGACATAATTTTACTAAGACTAAGAATATTGTGTGCCACTTTGAAGAATTGAAAATAAATCATATAATCAAGAACACTTGCTACTGTATTAACTTTTCTAACAAAAGTCTTAATTTGTATACAATAAAAAAAATACTTTATAATAAAGAAAGGGCAATGTAAAGGTAAAGATAAAAACATTTAAATAAAATACAAATAAAAAAATACACAAACCTGTATGTGTCCTCCTGTGGGCTTTTAAATGGGAGCTTTTTGTGTAGACCTTATTGCAACCATCAAAGTCACATCTGTGGATTCTTCGCTTTTTGGAATCTGGTGACTCCGACCTTCGAGGGCGGCGAATGCTGTCAATACTGAATGGTGACATGGAGCTGCACAACAGAACAAGAAGGTAGAGAACAGAAAAAAGTTAACTCCAGATTAAAAAAATGGAAAAAATGCTGAGAATTGCTGCGACAAAATCTGCATGTTTGAAAAGCTGAAATTTTAACATTTTTAACACAATATTCTTTCCAGCAGGTGGCAGTGCAACACAGTGTCAAAGCGACTAAGGACAGATGAGGTAACCCAACTGGTATTATTCTGCCTCCACGCTTTCACCAATCAATAATTTAGACTCTTTTATTTCCAAATAATGATCGACTATGTGAATGACTGCAGAGATTTATGTCTTCAATACATTTTGGCATAACATTTCCTTCTGCTATAAATAATCGACTTCACAGTTAATGGTGACATTTGTCAAAGTGGAGCATTGGCTTGTCTTTCGTCAGATTTGTAGTAAATGGTGCTACATTCATTCCCTAAACAAAGACATCCAGGAAAACACAAGGGCAGAATCTCAAACGTGCCCACATTGATTGAAACCTTTTACACAGAAAGAAGCACATGACTGGTGCACTTACGAGTGTACTGTATAGGGACAAGAACATTCTGTTTATCAAAAGGGAGGAGTCTTCTCTGTGGGCTATGTTCTGTTTATTTGTGAGGATATTTTTAAATCAGGTAAGGAGATAAAAGGATAAAAGGAGAATAGGAAAGGCAGAAGTCTACATGAAGCTGTATGTGAAATGGAATTTAAAGGGAGTGGGGGAAGCTAGACTAGCCTTTAGAGTGAACTGTCTTCCACCATGCACAACCCACTTCCTGTCTCTCTCTTTACCGAAACATGATTTGTCAAATGCAGCCCTGGGTAAACATGTATTATCTAAACAAAAACACAGAGAATAACAGAAAAGAAGGCGCATATGCATTGCTTTACAAATCACCTGTTGCTCTTGGCTCTCTGCCAAACTGAAGCTGTACAGGAAATGAGCACATAGGTCAGATATGAAGTGAACTCCAACTCCTCTCTAATTCTTCTCTCTCTTTCCATCCACACTCTGCAGCAACACACACAAATACTCCAAAGAAAGTATCACACTGCAACGTGATGTCAACAGTGAATATTTAAACAAAGACTTGCTTTCATAATGTTAAAGGAACGCTGTGAGTTTATTGGGCTAATCTGTTCTGGTGAAGTGGAGGCTCATGTAGAAGGCTTTGTTGTGGCCTGTGTGTGTGTGTTTGTGAGTCCAAGGGTGTGGAGAAGACCAGCAAGGATTTACAGTGGAAACACGCTGAGCTCAGGCATGTATCAGATGGAGAGGATGTTTACTGACTTTATAAAGTGACTACGTGATTATATTGTAATTTGGGAAGGTTTTATTTTGACAGTAAAGATTGAACAAACAAATGTGTGTTAATCTATTGATGTGCAAAATTGCAACAAACTCAAGAGAAGATTTTAACTGTTCAAATATTTTAGTAGTTAGACTCCATTGTCAATTCAAAAGACTGACTCAAAAGTCATTTCTTTCAGGTGCTTTTACCATTCTAAAATATATTATACAGAAAATGCAAGTGGTATTTAGTAAAAAGTAATAGTAAAAAGTGTAAACAGACAATTAAAATCAATGCAAAATGCTGAGGATGCCATTATATTACATATAATGTATATACTGTATATATGTGTATAAAATGCTCAGTGGGTAGAGCAGTTGTCTTTCAACCGGAAGGTAGGTGGTTCGATTCCTGCTCTCCCCACAGTTCATACTGTCGTTGTGTCAGGAAAGACACTTAACCCACCTTGCCTCCAGTGGCTGTAACACTGGTAATTACTGTAGAACAATGTTAGTCGCTTCGAATAAAAGCGTCAGCTAAATTAATAAATGTAAAATGTTATATGTTATTATAATATTGCATTTAAAAACAAGGCAATGTTAAAGCAACAAAATACACTAAAAGCAAACTGTTTTCTTGAGTGAGAATATTACATAAAAGCTGGGGTATTCCTGCAATTAAATGTTTCCACATTAGGTATATTTTATAAATAGCTTGAACTATATTTGCAGTATCACTGCTCCTAAACTGAATTCTTTGTTCCTCATGTAAACCTGGAGGCTAACTAATGCTGCCTTGAACCATGTGTCATGGCAGCATTACACAGTTGCTGTGTGTGTCTGTTTGTGTTCGTTAGATCAGAGCTGACCAGTAAAAAAGGAAGTACAGCTGAGAACCATGTGCATAGATTTTACCTTTAGGTTCCTTGGTGTTCTCTTTTTGAGTCTTTTTATCCACACTTCCATGTTCACACTCAATAGTGTGCAGATCTGATTAGGTCATATCAGATTTGTTTATGTTAGTGTAAACAGGCCAAATCCAATTTGTAATCTCATTCTTTCAAAATAAGAATTAGACAACATCCACGTGTTTCTCTTCAAATGGTAAATCAGAATTCTCTGAAAAATACTAAAATGCATTTTGTATTTGTTATATATAATTGTGAGGCATTGTATCTGCTCACATCTGATCAAATAAAAAAATAAAAAACTGCAGTGTAAACATGTACATGTGTGTGTGTGCATGCGTGCTTGCATGTGTATACTTATGCCTATCTCACAAGATGTTATATAGCAAATGCATTTTGTTTAGACTTCTCATTAGAAGCCAGATAACAACATTGAGTATATCTCATGTATATTAAGCGAAGAACTTTCAAAAACTGATAGTGGATTTGTAATAAAAAGAGGAAGTGTCTGTGTTGCTAGCTTATTGAACATCCTAGTAGCTTCCTGTCCAGGAATTCTACACCTCACCCTACTAGTATTCACCTTCACCTGCTCTGAGGTTCTCACCAGTCTTTGGGGGCCATCCAGACTTGAGCAGAGACAAGTCTTCCAACACAAACCTCAGCCCTCAGACCACACACACACACACACACACACACACACACACACACACACACACACACACACACACACACATAACCCTTCCTCCCTCTCCTCTTATTCTCTGTGGTTTTCACTCATGCTCTACCACAAAAGCCCATGCAGCGGTCCCTAGGGAAACACATGAATATGGAGGAGGCTGCCCAAGAAGCACATGACACACACCCCTTTTCCGTCTATCTCTCCCTTCAGTCATTTATTTATATATGAATACCTGGAATGGAAGCTGCAGGCACTCCCATCCTCCGCCCTGACATTCCCTTAACTCTCTGTGTACCAACTTTCATAAAAGCAACTCCTTCTAACACAATAGCACATACGACTGATTATTTCAAAGTTATCAGCTTTTGTCCATAGAATGTCTGTGCTGTGTATTGATGCACAATATTTCTATTATAGAGCCAAACCTGCATGTAAGTCAAGGATACTGTAGACTTGCTTCATTTTTTGTTAACAAACGTGCAAGTCTGTGTTCCTGCTAACAATGGTTGACCTCCTTCTGAAACCACTGTGGATGCTTATGATATACAGACACACATAGGATTACAGAAGTGCACCCATACTTTTTCATGGACAAAGCTGGGTAGAGTTTCCACATAGCACAGTTTGCACTTTGCACACTGAGAGTGTGTGGGCAGGCCCTGGCAGCGCACTAAGCTAAGCCTGGCTGGTGATTTATCTCCATAGTGAAAGCTTGGGCAGTGAAAGGTTGGGGCCTGCCAACCTCTGTTCTCTTCTGACCACCCAGTGCCCACGTGTGGCACTCATGGGTACGTCTGTCCCTTTCAATAACCTGCAATGAAACCTTAGTGTTGTGGTGTGTGTATCTTTCCTGAAACAGAGGCTTATACACACCAAAAAGCTAAAACTGTGTTTTTGAAGAACTACCACAATAGATCATAATTGTAACACACACGCAGCAGTTCAAGAACATCATATACAAATAAAGTGTATTGAGTGCAACCTTACTTACCACAAAACAAAGCTAGTCTGACTTGTTAGCACTGATCCATTATTAGCAGGATTCTCACACTCCTGGGATACTGTCCTTAGGGGATTAACGTAAGTCTGGCCAGGATGATAGACATGAGTGTTCTCGGTTCAAGTGTGAATTGGGAAAAGGCCATGGCTAAGGCAAATGTTGCACTGTATACCATTGTCTGCTTTTGATCAAGACACAGTAAGCTGTCATCCACTGGAGAGGAAAGTCTTTTTCATACAACACAGATGGATGGGCACTACAAGAGCTATAGTGTCTGTAGGCTGTGCAGAGTGTAGTGTATGTTTGAGCCATATGTGTACAGGCTATGGATGCTCACCCACGCAGATGCATCCACAGCAGCAACAAACTGTAGTGTAACTGTATGTGTGAGTTTGCAAAGGCTCACACATACAGTTACACTACAGTGTGTTGCTTAAGTTTATATACAAATGATGCTCATATTCAGAATGACTTACAAAAAGAACGTCAATGTAAACACTTGGGATCTTTGGACCCTTGGCTGTAATGCTTGTCTGAGTCTGAAATTTAAAAATGTCTAACTTTTCATTATGTCTGGATGCATTATTCTTTTTAAAAGTCGACAGACTTACATTCTCACTCGTCAAAATGTTTTCATTTGTAATCTTTGTACCGCAGAAGCACAAATTTTAACTTGAATAAACTACATAAACTGTTACCTTGCCAAGTGCGCTTACTTTTCTTATTTGTGCATTTGTATATGATATTTAAAAATCTGAAGTTTTTAATTTATTGAATAATGAGTTAGTTATTGAAACACTCCTGGACTAGTCTTGTTTCTATGGCTTCCTAAAATTTGAGGATGTTTAAATTCTCATACCATACCTTTAAAAACATGGTTACTACATTTCAATTGCATTAGTAACTGAAACATTGTAAAAGAAACATTGCAAACGTGCCACACATTTTGTAAATAAAGTTGAGACCTACTCTTGTACTGCGCGGGCTATAGACAGTGCAGTGGAGCCCGTTTCATTAACACTGTCCAAGGTCACATTTGGCAGGTCGTCGTCATCGCTGTCACTTTTGATGTGCCTTGGCGATAGTCCGTTGTGATCCATGTGTCCTGTGAGAATTGGAAAGACACATGATATTCAAAGATATATAGTATTAAACTTCATTTTTATACTGTTTTAGCAATGTTCAAGTTGATTATTAAAATGAGCTATTGCATGATTGACATTATCTAAAGCTAATAAGGTATGTGCTCAGGGGTTATTTGACATGCTCAGTGCAGGCAGTTGTAGTCAGGAGTTGTCGATTAAAATAAAATCTTAATTTACAGATAGTGCAGACAAGCAAGCCACAGTAGCCAGCAGTCATACTCACAGAGGAGCATGTAAATATGCAGTCCCACATCTGCACACATGCTATATTCTTTATCAGTCCGTCTCCAACCTTGAGATAACATTTTTCATTCTCAGAGCAGTTTATAGGAACATGTATGTATTTGATTTAAAAGATAGGTGTATGGACAGAAGATTAAAAATCTAATTTAAATGTACATATAGCTGAGTAGTGTTTAGGAGTGCCACTCAAACACTATAGTATATCATTGCCAAACATTTCTTAGTTTTGGAATTTTATATATCATTAACATTGATCATATTTTACCTTTCTGCCCCTTTGTATGACAATGTCACAACTGCTTTACATGTTTAGACAGTGTCCCCAATGGTCATCACATTGGACATACTGCCAGAGCAGTTTTCTTACTGCCCCTAAAATAGGTAACATATAAATATAAAAAAGACTCTGCAGCATTAATAATTAAACAATAAAAAGTATACAAATAAAGGATAAAATGAGGCAAACAAGTCTCATAAATTTTATTTTTCCTTACTATGTTATCATCTAAAGCCTCTATTTCTCATTGCATATACCTTTCTCAGCAGCTGTATACCTGGTGCATTTGACTTCACCACATCCCCGTCGGTCAAAATTGTGGCCATAATGGACCATAATAAGGGCCTAATGGTATAGGAGCAGACACAGTGTTATTACTGGGGGGCATGCAGAAAATATGCTGTAACTCTGTCGGAGGTGGCTTTAAAAGGTTTCTAACTGTTGTCATAGACTAAGAAGTGCAGAGTGGTCACTGGCTCGCCTACTCTTCAGAAAACCTGTAATTAGTTAGAAATGCATCGTTTGTTGGAAAGGGGGTATTTTGAGCGAGGGACACAAAGGAGGAGTGGTGAAGAGGTGGGCAGAGCACTGGATTTCTTTCTTCGCTGTTGTTTCCAGTCAAGCCCTGTTTCCATGGAAACCTACTGCCGGAGACAGGGAGACAGCGGTGAAAAGAAGGGTGCCCACCCTGTGCGCGCCCATGTGCTTGTACAGCTGAGTGCGTATATGCTTGTGTGTTCAAGTGGTTTTTGTATCAATGTGACAGGCGAGCATCACTGCACAAGGTTTACATCAAGTCAAACAAGGTAAATCCTAGCCATTTTTCTCAAATTTTCACAAGTAGAGTCACTTCATCCTCAGGTGTTGCATGTCATTATTTTTCCCAATTGTATGGCACTTCCAGGTTCTCAATTAAGTGTTCTAATAGACTTTTTAACACCACCATCTATAAATCTTAAAACATCTCCTCCTCCTCCCCAGCCACCTCCTTCTCCGTTGATTGGCCAACAGAGGTTTAATCTGTCTATGATCTTGTTTGAAATACAGATTTTAGATTTGTTGCATTATGTTAACATTAGGTGCCACTACATCCAATAAATTGTTAAATGTTCTGTTTGTCTCGTGGTTGCTATCTAATTAAAAGTCACAGTATCCACCACACCCAGCATTTAACATTCACTGACTCCACTTCCTTTGTGCTTGATGCCTTCACTTCTGGGCAGAGCAGATATTGGACTGTATCTTTCATGTGTTTGTGCAAGTGCAACACGCCTTCAATATCCATCCACACCCTCTTATGAAAGTCTTGTTTTTCCTGTCCTCCTTTCCTGTGCTCTCTTTGGGAGCTAGAGGTTTGTACGCCCCTCTCCGTGGACCACCCCACCCATGTTAGCCAAGTATCTAGCTGAACATACAGTATGCTCTAGTTGAACGTTTGTTTGTTTGCTCATACGTGCGTTCACAGTTGTAAGTTAAAGTCCAAAAGTGACTGTCTATGCAGCAGGGTGGGACAGGATGCAACCTCTTTTACCACTTTCTCTGTGTACGCAGTTGGACACAGACACCTACTGTAGGGTCACTCCCAGTGGTTGGCAGTAAAACCACACCCAGGAGAAAACCAAGAAGAGATCAGTTTAAGCCAGCAAGTTGGACTACTCACATAAGACTATTTTGAGTTAAGCTGCCACTTGTATAAGACCATCTTAATGATCGTTCAAGTCAATTCTACAACCATAAATAACAATGTGTACTAATAAGCAAATGAAAATCGATTGGGATGCAACAGATTTCTGGCAACTGCAAGTTAAAGAAACCTTGTAGATATTAAATACATTTAAATAAAAATATATTTTTGTTTGTTAGTCCAATGCAGTGACAATTTTCATGAACTGAAGCCTCTCACAAATGTATACCATAATAATCAACATGTCATGACTGAGTAAACGCACCATCCAACAGCTTTGAGCATGACATGCATTAGTTTGAAACAGTCTATTAGTTAATAATAATAAATAATTTTTCTTGTACCATGAAGTTTTAAATAAACCTCTATGTAGACAATATTTGTATGCAGTGCATGCACAAAGCCCAGTCTCACCTTTGCCCTTGCTTTTGGCCTCATCAAGCAGAGGTAGCATGATGGCATTGTTGAGGCTCGAAGGTGATCGAACAGCAGTGGTGTACATGAGGGGTAGCGACTGGACCACAACTGGGATGCGATGAACATGACTGGTCAGCTTCCCTGCTCCCTGCAGGCTTAGAGGGCTGGACGGAGGCGGCGGCACAGAGTGCAGAATGTGCAAATATGGCTGACCTCTCACCCCAGACCCAGGGGCAACAAGCGGACCTGGTGTGAGCACCGAGGAGGCTGAGGTGATGACCGACGGTGAGGAGGAGGAGGAGGATGAAGACGATGGAGAGAAGGCAGATCTGCGTGGGGAGGAGGACGATGTGGTGGATGTTGTGGACAAAGAGGATGGACGTGGTTTGTTAATGGACAGGTCGACAGGCTCGGTCTGTGTGTGGAAGTGCAGGTCGTGTACAAGTAGATCTTCTGTGGGTTCAGGTTTTACTCTGCTGAGGAAGAAGGGGACACCATCCATGGCAGAAAAAGGGCGCACTTTGGGCGACTGTGGAAACAAAAGACACAAAAAAATTATATTAAATATACAGCAATTAATTAGAAGGCCTATTGTATTTATGGAGAAAAAAAATTACAAAAGATTTAAATAAAAGGGACAAATAAATAAGCCCTGGCTCTTGTAGTTGAGATGTTGAGGGGTTTTGTGTTTTAAGTTACGTTGAGGATGAATAAATGTTTTCTTGTTGTAGTACTGATTGTATAATACTGATAATATGAGGGGGCTCTCTAAAAATTTGATTTGCATTTTATTTCTTTAAGAGGGCGTGACTTAGACAATCCCAATTTTTTTTGTAGGGATAAACTTTATCATTTACCTATTATTTTTGTCATGTTACACAAATTACAATTATTAATTCTAGTGTGTGTGTGTGTGTGTGTGTGTGTCTAATGTGTGTTGAGCGCTCCTGCCTCATAGCAAGTAGGTCGTGAGTTCAAACCCCGGCCGACTCAAACATCCTTATCCAACACGTGTTACGGTGAGTTCTCTCCGGGTACTCCGGTTTCCTCCCACCGCCCAAAGACATGCATGTACAGGTTAATTAGTAAATCTAAAGTGTCCGTAGTGAATGAATGTGAATATTTGTCTGTCTGTTTCTATATGTCAGCCCTGCGACTAACTGGTCACTGTCCAGGGTGTACCCTAAGGCCCAAAGCTGCTGGGATAGGCTCCAGTCACCTGCGACCCCTAACAGGACTAAGCGGTAGAAAATGAATGAATGATTACAGTCTGTATGAGCAGGACACAACTGTTGCGTAACACTAAAATAAAAATATGAATTTACTCAATATTCATTAATTGTAAAGAAAGCAGCAATTTGGTTTCATTTATTTTGTCTTCCATAATATTCCACATGTGCAGTCCCTTTGCAGTTTGTATGCTATATCCACAGAATATATTTAAGAGCATTTCTCACACTTTCTTTTACTTTGAGTTGATCTTCTACTTTCTACTTTTCCTTCTGTTTTCCCATCACTCCCACAGAAGAAACTGCTTCCCCCGTTCTAGTATCTCTCCTAAATCTGCTTTGTGACAGTGGAAAAACATCATATGGGCTCAATTTCCTGACCGTCTCTGTGTGTCTCCCAGCAATGGGCCTCCTAAGGTCAACACTGGTGGCACTAGTGTATCCCTTGACGCATCTTTCACTTAACACCAAGCAGACTGTAACATAACCACTTCATCTGTCTGCACAGTTTTAGGAACCTGTGTACTTAGAAAAGATAATAGGGAACATAGAAAAAACAATGTTCTGTCCTAGTCTTTTTTAGATCAACTTTCTTTTATTGAACACACGCTTTCGCTCTTTACTAAGGCTTCTAATTGAAATTAAAGAAAGTTTAAGTTCATGCTTGAAAAATATTTAATACATATATTTATACACTGTTCTGTTGAGACTCACGCTTCCTTCCCCTTATGTAATGTTGGCCAAATCTAAATCTGTAGAGAATTATTCTGAGTCAAGTCTATGTGCATGTCTGTTTTTATGTTGTAGCCTGACTATTTTTACTCCAGACTTGAATACTCAGATTTTTTAAGCCTAGGAATGTCATGACCCCAAGCATGAATTAAAAAAGAAGTCTTCATATACTGGAACTCCTCCTTGGTTTCAAAATAAACCTAACCCAGTAAAACATGTCCACCCATGACCTTTTGAACTCTGGTGGGGTTCAGTGCAAGGTTGGCAATTTCAGGGCAAAGTTCACAACACACAATGGTCTGCTTTTTAATACCACCCAACAAGCAATTGCACCAGGAATTCCTTTTACAGGATTTGTAGTTCTAAATAAAAAAACAAATACACAAAGCTGAAAAAGTCCACAATGTAGTACAGTGTTGTTTTTGTAGCAATGCAGTTACCAAACTTTTAGAAGTCACATGACAGTAATGTACAAAACACCAAATACAGTAATTCACCATGACACTTAAACTTTACTTCTTATAAGACTCAGAGCCACCAGAATACAGCAGGCAAGCCAGGCTATTGCTTGGGGGCCCGAGCTGAGAAGGGCCCCAGAGGGCCATAAGTCGGTCGTTTATTAATAACTCTCTCTGCCAGTGATATTAACGGCTATAGTAAAAAAAATAAAAAATCCGCCAACTTGAGGCAGCCCTGTCCACCTGCACTTTAGTTAAAAGGTCAAATGCAACGACCTTCTGAAAGCACTGTAACCTTGCAATGACACAAGCCCTCACACACACACCCCTAAAGCGCCCCCATTGCTCTAGCTGTCCAAACAATGGTCACATATGTAGACAAGGGCGATCGTATTCTTCAGGCTTTGCAAGGTGACAACTTAAGAAAGAAGAGGAAAAAAACAAAACAATACAGCGGTAAGAAAACCATTATTACTAAATGACATGACTTGACAAAATGCCACCCGGCTTCTTGTCTTTTCTGGCTAACAACCAGCAACAATGCACAGCTCACACCATGTGTTTGAGATAATCTGCTGCTAGTAGGCCTAACGCTACGTGAGTTTGATTCTGAATTTTAGCACAAGATCAACTTATTGTTAGAACCACTCTGACTGCCAATTTGATGCAGCACTGCGTATTCTAGAACGTTTTTTAATGCCAACAGACAGAAACCAACGCCCGTAAAAAAAATAATAATCAAGAGTTGTATTCACAAACACTAAGACGACCTACTTAAAAAAAACGTCACAACTTCCAACAAAATCAAAATTAGTCTAGACAAAATTATAATGGGGTCAAAAAAAAGTTTTCGGTCCACACGTCATCTTTGAGAATATGTTTTCATCTTTGCGGTAGTTCTGTGTTTTTTATTTATTTATTAAATTTTTATTGTAATTTTTATATCTTGACCGTCCACACAGCATGAACAGCTGTTCAGGTAGTAGTTCTGTGAATTCATTGCACATGTAGTTAGACTTCACGGCCATTGCCATATGAGGAGCAAAGCATGTGTGGAATTATGGGAAATGAAGTTCTATAGCTCTAAAATACATACCTCGTCAACTGAATGTGGTCTGTGGTTACTGTTTGTCACATACAGCAGAAAAAATGACCTGAATTAAGAAAATGTATCTTGGTTTCACTTTTATTGCATTGAATTAAGAAAAACAAAACATTAAAACCAAAAACTACTCAAAATACATCTTAATTAAAGTAATTTTAATAGTGCTGCAGCTATTGATTATTTTAGTAATTGAGTAATCTATCAATTATTGGTTTGATTAATCAAGTAGTTGGATAAATAGCGAAAATACATAAACAAAAATAATGTCTAAAAGAGTATGACAATGCATTATTTTGCACATCCATTATTATTATTTAAATTTACCTTTGTATGTTTCAATACATTTCAAATGCCTTAAAAGAAAAAAAAATCTCAGGCGCAGCCTAAAGCATGGCATTAAATACAAATTTAAAATAAAATAAATAAATAACTTTTTGTACTTATTTTTTGTTAATACAGTGAGCTAACGTAATGTAAGGTTTAAATAAAAAAAAAAAAATACTCTACACAGGGCCCCCAATATATGAGTTCATGTATCATTAGTCTATTGTTTCTTGCATAACAATATGTCAAAGGTCTTTAACCTCTAGCTTGAATACGTAACCCTCAGTGCAGATGAAGTTTGGACTGATACATTCTGTTTGAAATGTGAGTGTCACACACACTGCCTGGAGCTGGGTACAGCCTGAAGACTTTGAACCATTAGCTCCACAGAGACTGATCTCAGTGTTTTTAAAGTCTTGTCTTTTCTGGTAAGTGCTCTTTGAGTGTGTCTGGTTGGCTACTTAAAGCTCAGTAACACAGTCAGTTTTTCCTTTACCAGTGAAATTTGAGATAAAGAGGAAACTTAACAAAATATGTAATGTTCTGACGGCAAGTGTGTGGTCTAAATATATTTCTAAACTAGCTCTCTAAGAAGAGCATATAGTTCAAGTTTTGTCAACTGTGCCGTAGGAATTAAAATACAGAAATAACTAATCTCTATAGTCTATAGTACTGCAGACTATAAACTACTATCTATAGTACTATAATGTCTATATTTAATGTCTTTTGATGCAGATGTCAATGTATCTGCTAAATGATTAGTTACTAAACGTATGCCAGCTCTGTTTAGCACTTGTTCAGCATTGTATTATCAAGTAACAAATACAGTAAGCATAAAAAAGTACAAAATATACATCCTTTCTTTATCAATATTATTCAAATCTGTAATGTCATTACATGTTTTGGCTATATTTCATTCAGAAAAACAAGGTAAGTATCCATTGATTACACTAATGAGGAACTTAGTAGCTAACCACCTACTATAAACTGAAAGGCAGTCCTCTGTGGCTTTTCAGTATAAATAAGAACAATTGTGTGGAAAGGTCAAAACAATAGTGTTACAGAAAAATGAAAAACAGAAACTCATTTACATGTTGAGCATTAGCTTCAGCCAGAACAACTCAACCAGCACAAATGGAAAACTTAACCCACCCCCACTTTTGTTTTGACAGATACAAACACTCACATAGCTCTACAACTTAGACTTACACACACATAAAGATATGCTCGACCCGCCCGCCTCTGTCCTCATGCCATTGTCTTTATTAGGGGATACTGGTTAGCAGGGCAGATTTTCCAGCCCCTTGCGGGTGAATACTCTAACAAGGCAGACCATTTCCAGCAAGCCCTTGGCCCCCCGCCACCCAAATGAAGACCACATTTCTTAAGCAGCCTAAACTGTCTGTCTGCAGTCTAAAGGCAAGCTCAGTCAGTCGAGATTGGATCTCAGTGCAGTTCAAAGCATGTGGGCTGTGATGCTGACATCCTGTCTGTGACAGACAGATACTGCACATGTGGAAAAACCTCAGATATTGGGTTGCCACTAAATGTCTGAAACTACGTATAGGGCATCTTAAAGTAACCTCCTGTGTGTCATGGGTGTGAAATGTCAGCATTTGTTTTTATCAACTGCAAACAGCAACAGATAATCCACCACAAGAACTATAGAACGATAACCTGATGTGTTATCAGCAGCTGCCATTTTTCTCATCCATCACACACTAACACCCCTCTCAATAGAAATCTTCACTCCTTTCTCACAAAGTGCCCTCAGTGATATATAGGGGGCAAGCAATTATTGATACATTATGAATGGAAATCAATGAATATACTGAGCATTCATTTATCATGATTACAAATATAAAGTGGCCTGCATGTGCTGGAAACACAGCTGTGGCAGCAACACAAAGCTCTGGTAACCTAGCAACAGCTCCTTCACAACAAGACCACTTTATTTCTAGGTATGTGAGACCACGGCGTTCTGATATACTGTATGTAATAGCTTTGGGGTCTACTAGAGAGACCTGAGGCTAACCGAGGCTTAACAGCAACATAGATAATGTCTGATTGTGTTGCACTACATTTTAGAGTTTGAAAGTTTGAACCTGCTTGTCAGCAGTACAGACCAAATAGTTGGCATTAATGTTTGTGGAAAAATGTCTTTTCTAACTAATTTTCCCTCTAGGATAAATAAAGTTCTGTTTATTAATGAAAACCTGGAAATTAAAAAGTGGATTTATGGTTTGTTGTTAAAAGTCTTGGGAAATTTGTGGTAACATAAATAATTTGTATCAGATAATTTCAATTATTAAATGACTCCATTACAACAATTGTATTGGAGGACCTCTTTCACACGTTTTAATAACTGTTTATAAAAACACCTATGGTAAAATGTCATAAAAAAGTACAATTGTAGTATTATTTTTTCTCATTACAACACTACAATATAAGAAATGGACATTGGCTTGAGATGTGCAAAAGGGCATAGGAGGATACGGGAAAGTACAGACATAAACACCGAGGATAGACAGATGGAGAAGACAGTTTCCCATGTAACCCTCCTCCGTGGAGCAATGACTTCATCTGCACAATCACCCCCAGCTAACATGGACCAATTTTTGGCCTCAGTCACCTCTCCTTCAAAACATTCCTGCTCCAGCTGTGTTTCTCCTTCTCGTCGTCTTGTCTTTCTACTCACTACCATGCTCTCCGACCACTCCTCTTAGCCCCCTCACTCTTTTTTTTTGCTATTTCTTGCTCACTTCCCTAGGCCTGGGAGTGATTATCTGCCCATTGCCAGAAGGAGGAAAGGAAAAACAGAAAAAAAATATATGGGAGAATTGTCTGGAAAACAACTGGTCTCTTACCCCTTGTTCCGATTCCAGGGGCTCAGCTTTGACTCGGACTGCAGGCATTCCGTCAAGCATTAACATCCTGTTTCTAAGGCGGCCTGCAAAGGGACAGAGAGGAAATGTGTTTTAGCATAACCGTGCAAGACTAATTTACTAATAATCATTCATGTATAATTCTCAACAAACAATTTCAAAAGCAACACATTTGTTCATTGGTCTGACACACACAAAAAGATTTGATGCAGTGTGTAAATCCAGTCAGAACACAGCAGGATCCCCTCTCGTTTACATAATAAAGATTTCCAAATTGCTGATGCAGGGCTAATAACACTTAAGATTTTAATGGAATTCAAATACTCTTGTTCATATACAGTACAACAACTCTGCAGGGGTAACAGATAAGTTTCCTCTTTGAGCAAAAATGGTTAATGGTTACATGTATGTAAGCAAATGCAAGCACACAATCTAATTCATGGTTTCCCTGCCTGGAGCGCTGTGTGATGATGAAAGCAACTCTGTGCTGTGGCTTTAAGAGGAATACTCAGATGGAGCCAATGACAACAATGCATGTTCCATATCCCCAGCTGCAGCTGACCTGATGTAACCCCCCCCCCCCCTTATTATTTAGGCGACAGAATAGGAAAGTAGATGAGAGACATCTCTGTACAGCAGGAACCAAGATACCAAGACCAGGTGTGTATGAAGAAAAAAAATGATAATAATTAATGACTGATCTGTAAAAGCTATACTTGGTTGACTACCTGCAACCTTGTGAGGCCAGTCCAATAAGGCTGCACAATACTAGAAAAAATATTGTTACATGTTAATAATTGTAATAACTAGTCTAATAAATACATTTATTACAAAACCTGTAAAACTTACAGGTAGTGTTCCACAAGCTCGTAAATTGAAAAGAAACAAAAGCCTCATCCTGACTCTGGTTTTCAGGATGAGGGCTGTGTACAGGGAGGGAGAATTTACCCCCTCCCCAGATTTTGCCTCTCAGGTCTAAGTCCCTCAGGTACCCAGAGCTGTGCTGCTATTGTATTGTTGTCCAGGATGTCCTTCGGCTTTAGGTCTTGGTAGGCCCAGATAGTGTTGCCATAGTAACGGCTGGGCAGGCGGGTGGAGCTGCAGCCTCAGTCCAGCCTCAAGCCATGTGTGAGGAGAGGAGAAGAAGAGATGAGAAGCACAAAGTGTGCTTTTATTTCCTGAAGGGTGACCACTATTTGACAGCAAAATCTACAAGAGTCATTTACTATATAATCTTGTTTGGTCAATACATTCATTTGTTTTTCTTGGGGGTTTTGTGCTTTGAAATTTAAAACATTTTACTCTCAACACAAAAAATGTCAAATTGTTCCGCAGATTGAGTATTTCATGTTACAAATCCTAAAGCCTTTGCCCATGTGCTTACAGTCCTGTTAATCCAGTTGTTTGTGAGCACCTTCCTAATGAACTGGCCTCAAGCAGGCTATTCATAGGAAATCAATGGCGAGTGCATACCTCTGCTTGTGGCTGCGATGGCCTGCAAGCAGGGAAAAAGACCTAACACTGAGTAATGACTGAGACAGGTTCAGCACAGGGGAGGTCAAGGCAAATACTTTGTCCAAAAAGCCCTGTTAACTGCTCCCATTAAAAAACAAGTACCTTTTCCATTTTCTGACCCAGAGAAAAAGCATGGCCAAAGATAAGGTTTGAAATGAAGAGGTAAAAAAGCAGTGTGGTTCCTATCGGTGTGTTGGCAGCAGGCGCAGACAAGCAGTAGTGCGCTGTCCATCAGCAGTATGAGGCTCTGTGTGTGGGAGATGGAACGAGGGAGGGGGTTAGAGGGAAACAGGGTAGATTAAGATCACCTTTCCATTTGCTGCACTCTGAAATGAAATGGCCATCCCAGGTGTGTGGGGGAGTTGGACGGAGAGTGAGGTGAGCAGTGGAGTGTTGAGGCATCTCATTTCCCACCGATCCACCTTCCTGTCCCCATCAAAATCCTCAGTACAAATTCTAAAAGAAGCAAGTTAAAGCTGATGACTGGATTTTTATGTCTCCTCTACTTCTTTTTTCTTTCTTTTTTTTATTTTTTTATTACTGCTGCAGTTATGACTTGGAACACCCACCACATCGCTGTGACCTCTGGTCCATCATCGGCTGATACCCTGATGGCTATCCACTCAACTTTAATGAAGGTGGCAGAGAGAAAGGATAACAACTAGCAATACCGACATGAACAGAGCCACTGGATCTATTAGAGGTTACCAGCCTTTATAGAAAACATATGACCTTCTAGATCAACTGCTGATCTACATATTAGTGACAACCACAGATATTCATAAAAGCATGCACATTTAGAAAAAATTAAGACTTTAAAAAAAAAAAAATAAAAAAAAAAATAAGACTTTAACTTTTTTGTCTTTCAAGGGAGGCCTACATTTTTTTATTGATTGCTACACACAATTTGTCAAAAAATATGCAGGTCAGAGAATATTCTCAAGAAGAAGGTCTCAAAAAAAATATTTTTTTGCTTCATGACCATCAGATTGTGTAAGGCCTGCCCTCAGTCCATAATTAGCCCCAGCACTGGTCTTTGTACAAGTCTGCTGTACATTATTCTAATGCTTAAATGGTGAGTGGACAGATATCTCAGTGTTCATTGGGTGGGCGATCTTGTTATTGGACTGTGATGAAAAATCCTGCTCGACACTGTCTCAAACTCAAAACCAATAACCTGACCATCCCTTTAAATTAAATCAACTATGGAGCCCTGAAAGAATCTGTACATGTTCTAATTTCTCCAACCCCTCTTCCACTCTCTCTCTTTCTCTCTGTGAATTTTCTTGCAACTATGCACACACACAAATACCACACACTCTGTGACAG
This sequence comes from Neodontobutis hainanensis, assembly GCA_024349245.1. Classification (NCBI taxonomy): domain Eukaryota; kingdom Metazoa; phylum Chordata; class Actinopteri; order Gobiiformes; family Odontobutidae; genus Neodontobutis; species Neodontobutis hainanensis. Next base: position 107,734 of record JALDNG010000048.1, read on the forward strand.
ACGGGCCCCACCAATGCTTTGTTCCCATGTCGAACGCCCAGAGCTACTGGGTGCATCTGTGTCACAGAGGCTGGACCTGCTGCCGCGAACCAAGATGGGGAAGAAAAAAAAAAAAAAAACAGCACAGAGGGGTGAGGGGTTTAAGAGGGGGGTGCATTATGGGAGATACATAAGGCAGGATTAAGGAAGCGGATAGCAAGAGAAACAGGCTAGAAGGGGGGCTTGTTGAGGGACTTGCTGGCAGAAGCAGTGGTTTGGGAAGCTGCAAAGGGGAGTTGAAGAGGTTGAGAAGGGGGAAGGGTGTTTAGTGGGAAAGAGGAGGGGTGGGAGTCAGAGAGGGTACAGAGGGGATATGGACCGGAGCCAAGGCTCGGTCGAGCGCAAAGCACACGGTGCAAGAATGCCAACAGACCCCCTCACACCCTGTGCTATAGCAAGGGGAGAGCAGGAGAATGGCAAATAAAAGTGAAACATTTTTATGCATGACAATAAGTATTAATAGTGCTCTAAATCTTTATATATTTAAAAAGGGGCAAACGTTATGTGATGATTGTATTAGGTGACATCAAGTTTGTGTATTGTATCCCACTGGCCTCTCCTCTGCAGTTCACTTCCCTTTTCTGTGCCCCTTGACAGTCCAGTGTGGCACATTGGCCTAATAACAAGACTACAACTGCATGCTCACATGCTCACATGCTCACATGCTCACGTCTCCCTCACTTTAGCTTTAGCTGATGACCATGAACAATACAACGGATGATTAAAAGAGGTGTTTTAAAAAATAAAAACATCCCGTACATGACCATTTTTCTATTTTTTTTTTTTAAGTGCTTGCAGTGTAGCAGTGTAGATACTTGTGGTGAAATCACTCAGGATATTTTTAACCCTCAACCTCAGTCAACGTGTTATAAATCTGTGTATGGTTATGACCTCACTGTGTTGGCCCCATTCTGTGTTTAATCCATTTAAATATTTTCCTGTAGAGTCAAGAACATTTGAGCCAAAGCCAAGTGGTGAAAGTATAAAGGTAAGTAAATTTACTAGAGTATTTTTATCACTTCCACTGTAACCTTCATAGATTCTACATTTCCAAATCTAACTCTATCTAAACTCTCGAAGCAACTTTATACACCTTGAGTTTTCTGTGATTTTTCTACCAACGCTCTTATTTGCATGACAAGTGATCTTTCCTTTACGCATAAAATCTTTTCTTTTCATGATATTCCAACTTCAACCTGGTTGCTGTCTGTGTTTTGTATGAAGGTGAGTATGTGTTGTTGTCCCTTTGACTTTGCTCCTGGATGTACTCAGATGGACATAGGATTTTTCTAATCCTTCCTGGCACAGTGTGAATGGTCTCAGAATTTCCATTTCATAAACTGTATATTTCTTGGCAGGAGCAGCAAGTAAAGTCATTTGGATGCTTCTGGGACATTTTTGAACGGGGCTCAAGAGAGTGCTGCTACTTTCCTGCTAATAGAAGCATGACCGTCCAAAACTCAGACAGCCACAATGGCACCCAACCATAGTTTATGTTCATGTATTAAAAAAAAGCGAGAGAGAGAAAGCACGAGAAGAGAAAAGTTCCCCGTAGGGTTAAAAATCCCTTAGAAATGCACTCAACTAATGCACTCAAAACAGCCTGCTTTTTTTCTCCTGACAATAAATCAAGTCCACAGATAACTCAGCTCTCCCCATGCATCATACTGTTATCTATATTACTGTCTTCTACAACTGTAGGCACTTATCAGGTTAAATCAATATACACTCACTGTCACTCTTGAGGTTGCAGATACTTTTTAGATTGTAACGTTTTGGTTAATCAATTGAAAATCTGTAAAATACATAAAACCATTGTCAGTGTTGTGGTTTGCAAAAAGTAACAAACTGGCAAAATGATAACCCTAACTTAAGCTTGAATCTCATTGGAAGGAGTGGGGTAGTATATATAATTGCCACAAAGGATACACATTTAAACTTAGCAGTGTTAATCACTCATGCTTGATAGATGTTTCTGCGGTCATAATCCTTGAGAGACTAATGTACCGAGTGTGGAGATGAGCACAAGGAAATAAGATACCTGATTATGAAGGAGGTGGTACAAGATGCACTCTAAGAATGAAAGTACTTGTACTGAGTTGTATGAATGGATGAGGATATAGTAATCTAACCTTACAGAAAATGCAGAAGTTGGATGTCATTAGGCAAATTATAGTGGCAAGCACCGGAGCGAAAGTTCCGCTGACCTTTAATTTCTGAAAACCATACATAAGAGTCAGTAGACTGACTGCTCCAAACACCGTGATGGTGAAAGTATCCACCCAAATTGAGAGCTGATTATTGATTTTTACTTAATTTTTACAATGAAACTATATCTTTAAGATATTTGTATAAAAATGAAGTTATGATGTTTATTGTACACAGCTCTGGAAGGTGCTTTTTGTAGGAGTACACAGATTTAATACAATGAATATTATCAGAACATCATTAATATTAATACAAAGTATAAACAAGTCAAAACTTCAGAGCGCAACACTGAAAATGTAATTTCATGTGAACATAAAGACAGTACACACATTCAAACACAGGTGACAGAAGTTCCCATATTCTGGTGGATTGCCCTTGGGTCCTTGCTATTTCTGCCAGGGGCAGGGGGATCCTGTGTCAGTAATCCTGTCGGGATGAGGGGGATGAGGTAGCAGGAAGTAGCTTCAGTCCACTGCCTTCACTATACAACACACATACATACACAAAATAAGAAGCCATTTGCTTGAGCACTATTCTGAGTGGGCACTTAATGCAGCGCCACAATGATGACAACATGTACAAGACAGTGTAGTGCTTCTACTAAAAAGAAACAGGACTGTAAGGAAACAAAAGAGTGGCTGCTATATAGTTTGATTGTTGAAAAAAATATATATATATTTATATTTATTTATTTATTTATTTATTTCTATTTATATATATACTTTATTTGTTCAAAAGAATAAATTGACAAATCTGGAACGATTTATGGCTTTTGTTTACTTTTGTTGCAAAAATTATTGCAACTACTGCCCCTTTACTAGATCCGTGGAAACTGTGGTAAATGAAGAAGCTATTTATTCTGAGAGGACACACTCAAAGCGAAAAGAAGAGTCAGTGGCTGTCTGGTTTACACTTTTTATAAAGCGGACTTCCTGATTCTCGGCTCTGTTTTGAAATCTGCCTTTCAAACAGGAATACCCAAATACACACATAGACCTTATGACCTCTACCCACTATAAAACATACTTATTCACACTTATACACAATCTCTGTGTCTCGATATCACATCTTTGCTCACAAAAGAAGTCAATTCAACATAATCACCCACACACACACCTACAGTATGCACACAGGAGCCCATACACACATACACACCCTCCTCCACAGTGCAATGGAGAGAGGTAAACAGAAGAGTCTGACATCCTCTTGCATCATGGGCCTCAAATGCAGCAGTGAAACAGCTAAACAAGCTGTGACTGTGACAGCTCTAAAGTGAGGTGGCATTACTCAACTGAGCTTCCACTGAGAAGTCAAAGCAATTTGCAACACTGTTCTAGACAGTTTCTTTTCAATTGAAGAGCATTTTGATGTAATCGTGAGAAAGAAAAAAAATAATCAATATTCAGTAAGAAGGTTAGAGACAATTTACTGCTGGTGATAAACACAAAAAATAGGCAATTTTACTTACTTGTGAGCAATACAATCTACATTCACCATAGTCACGTGACCTAATGAACAGCCTTTAAACACACATGCACACTTCAGTAAATGCAGTTGGGTCAGTGGCTGTGCATTTAAAATAGCATCTGACACAAAAACCTTGCTTGTACCAAAGGGGATGGGTGTGGGGCAAAGCAAAACAAACCAAGATAACTGTAGAGATTTTGGCATGGCCTTAACAGTTTGAATATGGAGTATTGAAGTAAATATGATTGCTGAAAAAAACTAGAAAACGTACTTTATTTAGAGTATATTTTGTTATTTCTTGATCAGGATATAGGCCTATCACTATCTTCACAGTATGTATCCTTGCAAAAATGATTTTTTTTAAGTTAAATGGATTGCTTTACCTACAACGGTGAGTTCTACTTGTAGTGCTGTAAAGTAATCAAGAAAGTTGTATTAAAATGCTATAATGACATATGAATTACAAATCTAAGAGGATAATATGCAGACCGTAAGCATTAACAATGTGTCAATTCTCAAAGTCCACAGTTCATTTACAAAAGGGTTACTTCTACATTCTTTCTGTTAGAGCAGGGTTAGAAGCACACAGCTCACATTTTTTTGCCTTAACAGAGAAGTGTTATGCACGATAACCTGCATCCTACCCACCACCGTCAACAACCACCCACCTCCTCTCAATCTTTCACCGCCTCCCTCTGGGATCGACAATACTTTCCTGCCCTAATGGGGGAGTCTTTGAGAAGGCTACTGCCTTTTATCCCCCAGGCTTGAATATGTGTCTATATACTGTATGTGTGCTTTTTACCAACATAACTGTCTCAATGTGCGTGTGTGAACAACCCCAACATATGCACTTTGTACATGCTATTTACAATAGGTTATCTACTGCATGCATCAAAGCACATGTAGACTCACATGCACTCACGATCGACCTAGATGTTTTACATTGGAGACATGCAGAGGCACCAGCACTACTGACTCATCTATAGTATCTACTGTAACACTTACATTAGGAAAGATGTTCAACTCTGAAGCACCTCTTTTTCTCACTATCTTTTGCACTACAAACATAGGCGTACAGACCGGCACATACACAAGTGCAAATGTATTTTCCTAAGTGTTACAGAAGCTCCTAATGTCTTGCTCTACCCCATATGACCTCACTTTATACTGACACAACCAAATCCACTCAATATACAGGTTAAGGAAAACAATAATGAGCAGAGAATAATGACCAACCAAAACATTCCAGCGCACTGACACTTCTAACATCAAATGGATGCTTGGTTGTTTTCATTTTTCGTTTTTCCCTTGGATTGACCCACTCCATTGCCACTTAATAAAAAACAGAAGCTGTGTTTACCTCTATGACTGCACATGCCTTTTCTTTGATTAGTTTTCTTCCTAGCTGTTTTTATATCCTTTTTTATGTTATGCCATGCTGTTATCTGGTTTAGCCAGCTATCAGGGAAGCCTTTATGACCCATAGCATAATGCACCATTTGATTGTGTAAAAGCCAAGGAAGAGAAAAAGTAAATGCTACAGGCCCCCAAATGGATGCCACATGTTGTTTGTATAATTGACTCTCCTAATAGCTGACCTACGGTACCCAGAGTTAAGAGTTGCAACAGTCTAAGTTTGCTTAGACCTTTAACAGGCAAAAGACAAACGTGTTTGTACGCCATGGTATAGATAGATTATATTGACTCTAAAATATTCAGAAATATTAGTATTGTGTCTTTAAAGTATTCCAAAGACAGTGGTGTAACAAAGATGGTGGCTGCACAGAGGCAAGGTTAGCATTGCATAACTAAATAAAATCAGTGCCTTATAAACGAAAGATAGAAGTAACCCAGACAGCACACAGATATCGTTTTGTACCAGTAGAGTACAGTTGTGAGCTATTTAGTGCGTACATCCTACATGCTCTTAGACCAGCAGGAATCAGAATTTGGCCCACAAATCTCATCTATGGACAAATAACAGATATCTGCATTAACCTGGAAACATGAAAGAGATATGTAGATGAGAATCTTTAGTCATGGTAATTTGTCCTACAAGGATATAATCACTTACAAGTGTGTAGTGTTTTATCCAAAGGTTTTAAAATTGCCTTACACACATTCGTTTGCCAGTAGATTAAATTTAACAATGTAGGTGGAATATTTAATATGTGTATTCTTTTAACCAACCTTCATAGATATGGAAACTTGGTGCAAATAAATCAGAGTCTGGGGCAAGCTCTAGTAAATGAGTCATTTCCAGGAAGCAATGACTGAAAACTCTAGAGATGGTGCCAATACATTCCAGTTTTCACAGATAATGTAAGACTTCTGTGACATATGTTTTACTTTTTAAATATGTGTTACTTTCGAACCACATAAACAAATACTACTCCACAGATCAACAGTTGTTTATGTAACTACAATAATATTCTGTTTTACATTGAAGTTTGTTCTGATCAGTATTTGGAATATCCACTGGTGATTGCACAATATTTTCCATATTATCTTTCATTCTCACTCTGTGTCCCTCTCTCAGTCACAAAACACACACACCAGCACTCCATGTACACCCTTAACTCAAATCTGACAAACAAACATGGGTTGGACACTGAGTTCGAAGGTTGAATCCATAGCCAAAATCTCCAAGGGAGAGAACATTTTGTCATCTTGTGACATGGTAAAACAACAGGATGGGGAGACTTTTTTCAAAATAACCACCCACAAATAATATACTCCAGGCAATTAAAGGCATATATGGCTATTGAGAAATAAATAACAAGAGAAAGCAAAATATTTCAAGTATCTTTTTTATTTATGACCTACAGAATTTGTCCGGTTCATACAGTATTTTATTCTCACCAGGTATTAATACACACAGCTATTCATTATTTGAGTGCTAGCCCATTGCATTTCCTTGACAATCCGGCATTTAGTAAACACCAACCACAAACACTAATGAGCCCAGATATCCCGCAATGTACTTTAGCCATGCTCTATCTCTTAAACTGAGATTTAAATTACCCCTTTGACTGTGGCTTACTCTTTGGGTTTTAAATTAATCCAGCCTTCTTGTGCGTTGCAGCCTATCTGCAATCAATGACCATACACTGCATAACACCCACAGGGATCAATGATACAGCACTCAGTCAATATGCCAGCAGTTAACCCAGCTGATTAGAGCCAATACTATGAATTTCACTTATCCCTGAAAAAACAGTGAGCCTAGATGTTGTTAGAATGTACATTCTAAAGCATAGCACTTCCTCTTGAAAGATTCAATCTGTCAACACATACCCAATTTGTTCATTGTGATCTGTAGCAGACAGATCATGCCTTTAGTCGAGGAATCCTGCATGGCCATTAATTGTCCTGCGCAGAGCAGTGTTGATGGACAGATAGAGTCTGTCCGCTGGTGATTGGCTTTTTAATTGAGTCCCCCAGCTGCACTGATCACTATCATAAGCCCTTGGACTGTGTCTGGGGTGGTGAGCCACTAAAGAAATTCAGGAAAGGCTTAATGCCGGTGACGGCGTAATTATAGGGTGGATCATATGTATTTTTTATGAAATTCTTCTTGTATGTTTAATGACTTGGAAAGCATAATAAAGAACCAAAAAATATGATCAGTCTTAAATCTTTTTACCTAAAGTGAAGGGCCTGCGGTTCATAAATATGTTAAATAGTATTATTGGATAGTGCAGGTATAGCATTATGGGGTAATGGAAAAGTTTAAAAGAAAGTAGTCTCAACCCATCACAAGCATTAGGCTATTGTTTTTATGTAACATATACTGGCTGAAAGTATACATTACATAAACAATGTAAACTCGACAAGGCAATATTTACTGTCTTTTGGAAAAACAAGATTTGTCAAACTACTTTCAATACGGCCTGATACAGTAAATCATGAGAACCAAAGGGGGTCATTTACATTTTGGGCGAAATTTAGTTATCAAATGAAAGCTCTTGAGATGCTTCTTTCACTACCATAACAATCACAATAATCTATCTAGAGTTATTCAGTCAGGGCTAAAAGGGCAAAAGTGCATATAACTGTTTTACTTTTCTAAATAAAAATGGGATTAAACATTGGAGCCAAAAATGTGTATGTGAAAAACATTTATAATTAATAAATTATACAAAATTGTCACAGAAGAGGTTTGTCATCTCTGAGCATGTATATTTTATGATTTTAGACTAAAATCCTTTCACAAAGTTAGATTGAAATATAGCCATTTTTTGCTCCTCCTGAAAAGTTAAATGTCACTTAGGCCTTTTGGTTCTAAGGGGAGGTTTCCAACAAGTCTGCACTTTGAGCTACAGTCACAGAGCACAGCGCTTAGCAGCACACTGAACACATCCCCGTTTAAAAGGGCAAACCAAGTGCACATTGAAAGTCTCTCAGTTTATGGAACTACAATAACAAGGACATTATTGTTTTAAAACAAGAATTCACAAATAAATTGAAGAATTTGGCTGTCAATATTTTATGATTTACTGTAAAATAAGTAAAGAAAGCATAATCCAAAAGTCTGTTTTACAGAATGTTATAGTTTGTCAGGTCTTTAAATAATGATAACGTTTTGGTCATCAGGTCTGGTTATTTTTAGTACTTATCTTTAACATGTATGTGATGGTTTCCATGAGTGGATAATATAAACCAATGTACTATCGATTGTTATAAATGCCACAGAATTACCAAAGTAAGCAAATTCAAATTTTGAGTTATTATAAATATAAGTATTTTATTCTTTCCACTAGGGGGCTTAAACATAAATCATAAACTAAAGAGTTTGATAAACAGACAGAGTGTAGTTAATTGTTACAGAACCATCCTAGTCATGTAAAGAATTCACTGATATATGTTGGTGTTTGACTGTTCACTTGCTAATGTTAAATTTTATTCTTTCTCTCTTCCTGGAAAACCTATAATGATTCGTCAGGTCTGTGTTGTTCATTCTCACTATGCAGTCCTCTCAACATGTGTGGTTAGATCATCTGGCTTGTACACAGGAGGACTCTTTTGTTAAAGGCTTTAAGTAAAGACTGTAAATGGATCCCTAATCTCACTGGATAAACATCCAAGAGCTGCAAGTGGGTCTCATCTACACACAGCGCCCCTCTTCCTTGACTATTTTTTAACTTCTTTCCTCATTGAAGCCCCTCCTTAAATACACACACACACACATATACACACCCCATGGCTGTCACAGCTAAAGGCAAGACAGGGCCTCTCAATAACACAGGGGTAAAGTCACAGAGGTCAGTGCTCAGTTTCCACATCAAACCGAGGAGCAGAGGCCAGAGTCTCACCCCCCCCCCCCCTCCAACTACACACCCTCCCACCTTTCCCCCTCCCAACCCTCCCCCTTTTCCCTGGCTGTACAAATGCCTTTGCTGTCAGCTCTGCCCTGGTCCCCTGTAATTGAAAATAACAGCCAAGGGCCAGCCCCCGGCCACTCTGCACCAGCCTGGTGGCTCTCTGCCTCTCTGACAGCCAGCCATCAATACCAATGACTATTACCCTGGAAGTGAGAGCGCTGCCGATGACATCCAAGACACCACCCCTGCAACACTCCCACTCACCCCCCCCCAGTGTCCTTCCTCCGCTACCCGAGCTTCTAATGTTTAACCCGTTGCTAACAGACATGTCTCTCTTGTTTCTAAGCTGCTTTACTGCTCAAATTTTTGAAAAAGACATTAAAAAGAAAATCCACAAGTCTGCACCTAATATATATTATTTAATAACTTATGATCTAGTCTTTGGGGTTTCTGATATAACAATATTGACCATGCTGAGAAAAGACATTGCATCTTTAAGGGATTCTGGCTTATATATACAAATATAAATATTTAAGTTTAAATACACAAAGCTTGAAGGCAATAAACAACATGAGACAATCAGTTATGGAAGATGAGGTTTGTGAATTTGGATTATTGGTAGTCACATTCACGATACCATGTCCACTGTCTGACACACACACACCACAACGGTTTCAGACATGCACGAAAAGTCTTGACAAGCAGAAAAGTTTTTTTTCCTGTGAGAAGTGCTGAGAGAGACTTTGGTGCGATGCTCTCGTACTTCACACTCTCAAAGATATTCCCTCTTGACATATCCACAATCACTCTGACTCTAATACACCGCTGAGAAAGTTGATTTCGAAGTTTGTAGAAGGAAGGCAGATCAGGCAAATGTGTGCAACATGAGATGCCACCGATGCTAACAAATCCTTCAGTGTCTAATCACTTTTTGGACATGACAGCCTGTGAGTTTACATTGTGAATAGAGCTACAGTCAGCAGTGTGCAGTGTTTCAAGTTTGCCCCTCACAACAAACACAATGCCATAGGTGATCTGAGTTGTCATCTGCTTTGACACAGCAATGACAGCTGAACTAGACGCAAGTGAACACGAGCACAAAGCCCAGCAACGTGACAAATGAAGCACATAGAAGGCAGCCAGCAGAGGAATGGGACGAGAGAGAGGAGCAGGAGCAAAGAAATGCACAGACCTTGTCAGTAGCTGCAGAGCCGTGGAGACTAGGAGACTGTTTTCCTTCCTACAGTCCTCTCTGTCTCCTCTCCTCCTCTGCCTCTCTTCGCCGCTTCTCTGTGTGTATTTGTGTGTGAGAGAGAGTGTGAGCAGCTCCCTCCCCTTCTGCCTCTCAGCTGCTCGGCTCAGGCAGTTCTCAGGAAATGAATGGGGAGCGCACAGAGAACTGTTGTACTTGCAAATGACTTACCCCGAGTCACATGATCCGCCAAATGTAGGGTGGGCCGGTGGGTGGAGGCTTCATAAGCAAAGGGAAGACAATATACTCTAAGCTTTAACAGCATGCATCGAATTACACGGGGCCCCACCGGGGAGGTTTCCGACAAGTCCGCACTTTGAGCTACAGCCACAGCGCACTGTACAGTCCTGGCACCGGAGCGCTGCGCTGAGCACTGGGCGTACTAACACCTCCCAGTTTAAAGGGGCGGACCAAGGTGTGCACATTGAAAGTCTCTCAATTTATGTGACAACACTGACCATAACTTTATTGTTTTTATACAACAATTTAAAAAAATAATTTGTAGAATAGGCTATTAGTAACTTACATTATTTCCTAAACTGATCAACTCTACATAAAGCACAGCATGTAAGTTTTGGCCTGTGCAAGATCAGTTTGTCCTCTTACTGTATTAGAAGTCACTGCTGATGCTGTTTAGCACCCATGTCTTTCTCCCAGACAACTCTAATTAAGGTAAAGGAAGCTCAGCTGATAAAGCCCTTGGACCACTTTAGATGGTGCAGGCTCGTGGGGCTCAAGAGCCATGATTGAGAAAGGTAAGGAGGGTTGATAGAGAGGAAGAGACGTGAGTACAGTACAGTAAGTGGTCCCGCTCAGTTAATATTCATTGTCTTTCACTCCAGATGTAGGCCTATCCCTTGCGTGTGCAATGAAATGAAATGGTTGGTTGGAGATGAAAGGATGAATGTCATGGTGGGACTTTAGTGGATTACTGTCAGGTCGGTTGGTGATGTGTTGAGGCCTTAACTTAATGAATACAATACTGTACATGATGCCAAGTGTTATGTCCGAGCATTAATGAGATCTAAAAGAAAGAAGAGAATGGTTTGAGTGGTGGAGAAGTTCAGTTAACTGTTGGTTGGTGCTTTGAGCCGATCCTCCATGTGCACATTGTAGAAGTGTCCTTCACATAGAAACTGAAGCCCAACTTTTTGGCTTGTTTTTTTCATGACACCTACACTATTACTCATCGCAAAGGATGCATTTCTAGAGTAGAAAAATCCACACACAGGCAAAAAAAGAGAAATTACTTGTTTTGCTCATATTGACTTGACAGTGCTCGTAACTTTATTGACACAAGAGGTGTTTATATATTTATTCCTATTTATACTATCTATGATTTATTCATAACCGTATAAAAATACAAATAAAAATTTCCTTCACAAAATTCATTTTCACCACTACTTCACATTATCTCCCAAAGGCAAATGACAGATTATGATCTTTAACATATGAAACACATAAATGGCCAATTAGTGACTGAAATTTTCTATCCCCACTGAAAAATCTAATTTGTATGTTTAAGAGGGCGAACTAGTTAATAGGTGCTTTGAATGGCGCTCGGTGTGTGACGGAACACTAATGTAATATCAGCCATAAGGCCTGTTGATGATCCTTATAATGACATCCTGAGGAGCTCTTTCAGATGAAATCTTCACTCAGTAACTGGTGCCCCAGGAGGTTTGGCATGTGGTGAAGGGAGACAGGCACACCAAGAGGCGCTATGAGGAGGTGGTGGAAGGCGAACGGGAGAAAGGAGACAGGAAGGACATTTTAAGATGGGTCCTCAAGACGGGAGTCATCTGTTTTTTAGCTGTCGATGTCCCCCCACTCCCCACACCTAAAACCCAAGGGGACTGCCTAAACCATCTGCATAGAGGTTTCAGTTCAAAGGGAAAGTCTGCCTGCTGGGACTGTTTGTTGAGTACCATTATAAGCCGCAAGACATCAAGATGAGAATTATCATTACACTCTTCTTTCTTGCATCATCAAGCCCAATCTCATCAAATTATTGTAACACCATTCATCATTTAGTCACACAGCACAAATGTCTACAAGGAGTGGGCGAAGATTTTTACCACGCAAAGGAAGCTGCATTGAGCAAAAAATGTTGTCTGTGGCTTCACTCAGAACACTGACAAGTATAAGTGTATGTCGATGGAAAGGTTATAACCTAATTAGAACTTTTTAGTTTCACATAATTTAATAAAATATGATAAGAATAAGTGGATACAAACACAAAATGAAGTGGCTGACAGGAATCTGAAAGCAGGCTCAACTTGAACTCTTGAAAGAAAAATGGAGAAGAATAAATATTCATACTCCCAGACAAGCCTGGTTTCTAGGCAATAAAGTGCTCACCTCAGGAGTGTCTCTTCATGCCCCCGCAGTCCCATTGTGTTCTTGCTATGAATTCCTGGACAAAATAAGTGTACGTTCATTACAGACAAAACATTTTTGCCCTCAACTTCATAAGTTCACTGATTTGTCCTTAAAAATGAAGTTGGCAAAGTACAATGCTTAGCAACAATCTATTGTTTTAGGGAAGTAATATCCGACTTGTCGACCCTCTGGGTTATGGTTATTATGTGAAATCATAGTAAAATATCATCATTTGCCTTTGTCAAAGGGGCTTTAGCTCAGTTCTAGGTTTGGCTGGAGATTCTTGACATAACCCCTGCAGAGTTGTTCATGTTTACACTTTTCCGACTAATAGTTTCTAGTGAGTGCAATTATCCCACCTGTGAGCCTCAGTCTACATGAACTGTGTTTTGAATATTATTTCTTTGTCTACCATGCATTTGCTTGTTAACGCAGATGGTTGGACTACTCGCTTTTTTGTCAAAGAAGTGTTCATCCAGAGACAGACTGCATTATGTGTATGAATCTCCTGGTAGATTTGAATGGGATATGTCAGACATGATGCAATGCCTTGGTGGCTTTAAATAATATGATTTTGATACTTTTTTAGGTTAACTCCTACAGTTCCATAGTGGCTTGAATAAATTTAATATGATACTGGTGCATTCAGTATACCTCATCAGTATGTGGCTGTTCTCAGAGTTTCATTTCCACAGAGACTCGATAAGATGTTTCCCAGGTCTCGAATGACCTCTCCTAAGTCATACACTATATGCTACATAGATTATAATAAGGAACACTCAGATACAGGCATGCTAAGTAAATTATTGATTCATACTGCATCTGTGTTATATGTAGGAATCATCTCATATGCATATGCAATTACTTAATGTATTCTATGCATACAAAATATTGGCGCTGTAGTAACAGGTAAAAGTTATAAGAAAATATGTCAAATAAAATAGCAACGCCATGTGAAACACAATGTGAAAAACAGGAAGCACATAAGAGCAATGCTAAGAGCTCAAGAATAACCATGGGAAAGGCAGAAGAAAGGTAAAAGTCAGAAATGGCTGTAACATCTGTTAGCTCAGGGGGCCTCCCCTGGTCTAGTGGCTCTATCTGCGTGTGTGTTCATGTGTGTTTGTCCAGGCGGCAGTACACCTGCACACTGAGTGGGTTGGCTCAGTGGGCTGGCGTGAAGCTCCATGGATCCCCCTCCAGGCCAGTTCTCTGTCAGGCCCAGCCAAGGTCAGCCTCCTGCCAGGGGGGGAGCGCGGGGGCGGGGAGGGGGCTGCTTCAGCGTGACCATTGGTCCATAGCGCACTGTGTCTAATAGCAACTGCAAAAACTCTCTTTTCCTTATGCATGCATGACCTTTATCACCAATACAGACACAAACAAAAAAGAAGTGACATCTGGAAAGTTTTAAAGAAGAGGATGCCCTGAGCACACCTCTAACATAACTTTACAAATAGGATTTGACAAAGAGACATTTATGAGGAGAGGTGATAGTTTGGATTAGTTGATATAGCTATAAGTAATATAGCTGCTGAGCTTATGAGAATGAAAGGCTAGCTGGGAAAGTAACAAGAAGACTGTGTGTCCCTAAAGTGCTTGCATCGTATTATGTCCATTCCATAGCTATCCATTACCGAGATCATCTTACCTGCTGGCTAGACGCAGTGTAGAGCCTGCAACACTGTAGCCATCCGGTTTTACCTGACTCACTTATGCACATGCCGCGAGGTGAGCACAATTGTTCCATATAAAAACTTTACAATGGTATAATAAATTATAAATTTAAAATGACACATTTAATTTTTGATGGACTGTATGTTAGCAGCAGATTTATCAGTGTATTGTTTCATGAAAAGGAGTAGACAGGAGTAATGTTGCTGAAGATAAGCAATGCATTGTTACAAATAGTGAAAGCATCTAGTCAGTATTTTTGTCTCCAAATAACCAAACAGTAAAGCATAAGTTCCTATATTACCACAAAGAAATTTACCAATAACAATACAACAGTAATGCCATTTGTGCATACATGTGCAAACAATTCACAACATAATAATAACTAGTTTAGTTTCATTACATTAAACACATTGTTTTTGCAAGTCACTGAAAAAGCTGTGATTTTAAACCAGAATGCTTTGTGGCCAGTTGAGCCTAGTATCTATCTAGACTTCCATTTATTTTTACATGTCAAAATTCAACATCTAATTTATCTTTAGTAAATTGTCAAATTATGGCAATATGAGCATTCTGGTTCACTTGAGGACTAGATTGCCCTGGGTTTTGTGGTAGAAAACACAGTGGTGAGTGAGGCAGAGATTAGCCTCCTTGCACTGCTGTGGAGGCACCTGAATTGTATGGCAGTGCTAAAGCAATTATCCTCTGCCACTCCTCCACATCCCCCCACAGCTGTCAGCCCTGTCATCGACACTGCTGTGTGTGTCGAGCAGAAGCTGATCAGCCACTAGGGCCCTCGCTGGAGCTCCTTTATTGCACTTTTTCCAGCCATTGGCCCTTTGGTTTTGTGGCCGAGAGAACTTGGGTTGTTACCCTTGGCAGCGCGACCCCTCCCTGAGTTCCCCCCTTCCTTTCCTCCCTCACCTCCTCCGGTGCGTATATTCCTACCCAGGCGTTGGATAGAGAGGGAACAGCCAGTGCTCTCCAAACACAAGGACAGAAGCTGCCAGCAGGTAGCCATGGCAACAGCTTCTCTCTCACCCGCCACTTCCCTGCTCAGTTAAAGAGAGTGTGGAGAATCGCAGGGCCCCTCTATCCCTCGCTTCACTCTCACACAGCCCAAATTAGACGGGTCACAGTATTTTTCTGGCACCCGTTTAAATAATCATAGCGATAGATGTGTGTCGAGAGAGAAGGAGGATGAAAGAGAGGTGAGGCGGGGGCACGCCAAGGAAGTAGAATGGGGGTGGTAATCAAAAAGACACAGATTGCTGCACAACAAATGATTTTTTTTTCTAGCCTTAACACTCTAGTAGGTGGAGACAAGGATGCTTAAGATATTTGCAAGCCGCTATGCAGAACTTATCTCACTAATGCGAGCGTACAAGGGAAGGCTGAAGTTGTAATCATTGCTTTTGTTGCATCTCAGTTAGGAAGACAACATATAGTTTTTGTTTCATGTTTGTGTAATGTGTTTTGAAGGTTCTTTTTTTTTTTAGATCAATCTGTGTAACTCACAGCAGACATAGTAGTACATAAACAGTCCTTATCCCTCCTTCTCTTCTTAACCTGGGTACGTTTTTTCAGTGAGCGTATGCTATTTTGCAGTAGGCTGATGTAAAGTACTTGCTGTCCTTCTGCAAGTTTATGTAAGTAAGTAAGAGGTGATGATATTATGAACAAGGTATAGCATGATGGAAAACTCTGAATTGTTTTCTTTGCATGAGCGCCTGCCACTGGCCTACTCAAGCTTAATAGCACACTGGCTTTTGAAAATAATTCAACACTGCTTATTTTCTACTTGATTTACTCTGTGCAAGCCTTCCCTCATCAGACTGGGGTTTTGATATTAAGCCAAAATAAACCAGTTTCCCTTTTCACTGATACGTTGAGCCTGCACCAGCAGCACAAAGAAAACTTTAGGATACAGCCATGGGATTACATCACAACCAAACAATTTCTATTTTTAGTTAGATGAGTTTTTCTTCCTTTCAGGAATTTCCAAAACAGGAGAAATCTGAAAGATTGAGGACAGTACTGCAGAAAATGAATAAAACTGCTGTAATAAAAGCAAGGTCAACACAGGGATTAAACAGAGCACAAGAATGTTTGTAGACAGACTTTTGGGCTCAGTTAGCTCTGTTGAAGCTGCTTCTTTTGCGATTCTTTTTAATGCATTTACAAGATCATACCAACATGAACAACATGAGGCAACCAATGCTGATTTAAAATATGATTTCATTTATCATAAATGAAATCATAAATATCATGAATTACAAAAGTAATACTCTATATACTGGTTTGTAACCTCTAGGATCCAAACTAAAGCTTGCCACTCCAACAAACCTTCTCTTGAATGGGTTGCTTACATCACTCAGTGGGGCATGTTGAATGAGGTGAAAATGTGTCTCACCAATGGCAAGAGGCGAGTATGACTTTGAAAGTTCTGAATAAAATCCACCGACATGATGTTCAGGTGATGGGCCTAATCTGTGGGAGAATAAGAAATCCATGTCTGCCTTGGGACTGAGAGTGTGCGTGGGTGTGAATGCATGCACACAGTTGTAGGCTTGCTTGACTTCCCCGCATTGATAGCAGATGGCCCTTCCCATCACGGCCAATGGAGGAATTCAGCTGGCAAGACCTCTTCTTGTTCATGGTCAGTGTGTGTTCCCTCCCTCCTCTCTTGCCACACACTGACCTATTTGTATTCTGGGCAGAGCAGATGAGGCTCCAGGCCTGCTGCCCTGCTCCCCTCAAGCTTGTACCCTTGGGAGGGCATCTGTGGGTCTGCGCTGGGCAGATAGGACAGACCCATCATGGCAGTACTTTAAAGAACACCTCTGGTCCGCAGAGAGGATGTTTGGATTGGGGTGTACGGCCCTCTATGTGTGAGATAACTGCTCTGCCATGTCTTTGTCTAATGTGTCTTTTTTCTGATGTTTATTTATCTGACCTGATAATGTGTAAAGCCAGTGTCACAAAACTGCTTAAAGACAGGTCTTTTGATAAGACTTATAAAAGACAAATAAAAGCCCTAAAATGCTGTGTGGACTTGGGAGGAAATTATAGAGCTAATTAAAATCTTTCAAATCTTGTGTTTTCCTTAACTAAACTGAATGCCCTAACACTAAAGATTAGTTATGGAGAAACCGACCACCAGAATCGACCAATAACAGGGACAGAGACAGGTGTTTGTGTGGTTGCTTACACTTCAAATCTAATTTCTAATATTTTGTACAGTGAATCAATGCTGTTAAAATGATGTGATAATTGAATGCTAGTGGGAGTTGTTGAAACTCACCCTGAGTCGCTGCATAGGGGCATGTCTCAGACCTCTTCAGGAGGATGCACGGTCACCCCATATGCCTGTGTGTATTCCAACTTAAATAGACTCATTTAAAATCAGCCAAGCATCTCTGATAGACCCCTATTTACAACCCCCATCTCCTCACCCATTTAACTCACAAACATTATTTGTTGATCTGAGGCAGCACATACACACAGATGCAGACAGATGTGCACATGTATAGACAAAAGGTGTCAGGCCTTAAAGGAATGCAGAGCAGTGTAATCACAGCATCATCATTTCTGTCCTCTGAGAGAGTGGGCCAATAATGCCCCTCTAATTGAATAACTTATCCACAGCTATTTCCCAGGGGACGAGCTCCAAGGCACACTCAACTGAGAGAAGGGGGCAGATGGCGCTGAGAGAAGATCAGCATCCTCCTAGTGCCACAATGAAGGATGGAGTTAGGCAAACAAAGATTATGCTCTCAGTTTATATCTAATAAACAATTCAACTTGATGTTAAATCTGACTATTTTTTAAATAACCAAACACCGAATTCTTCATTTTGTTAATGCTTGGGCTCAGCTCAGTCTTTCTTTTTTCTCATCCTTTCAGCATTGTTCAGTCTCTTTGCTGATTCTGATGAGAAGGGCTTCTCTGTTATGGGAGGCTAAAAAGCCTTCTATATCCCAGGCCTGAGGGTGAGGATAATTCCCCTTAAGACCTACAAAATTCTGGTTTCTTATTCTGCCAGCCTTGGGCTCACTACAGGGGATAACTATACATTGTGTTTTCTTTTCTCCCATCAGACAGCATACCACCCTGTGAGAGAACACACACATGCAGTACATAACACCTTCTGAGTTATCACTGTTGCGTTTCAATCCTTGTATACCTGTGATACTGCACTATAGTGGGAAGAAAATGTAACTCTAAAGCAATGAGAACTAAAAAAGAATGAGAGCTAAAAATAAAATAAAAAAGTTTAGAAGATATTTTGCACAATGCCACAAGTTGGTATCTCAAAACTGCTTCTTGGTCCAGACAATCAGTTTTCTGCAGCTACCTTGCCAAACTTCTCTCAAGTACTTCATCAGTGTACATGATAACTAACCTAAGGTGCCCATAAGCATATGTGAAGTCAATGGAACTTTTACTGGGAAACAATAATGGGAAAAGAAGTAAGAGGCAGAAAGAAAAAAAAGTGAGGTGTTGGGAGAGGTACTACATTGATTTACCCTTCATAGTTCGCTGCACTACATTTACCCAGCAGAGTGCTCAAATTAGTGCCCTCCAGCTCTCTCCCAATTAGTTTCCACAGAGACGAGGTGTAAAGCCAGTCACTGGCCTCATTACCTCTCCTCTCTCCCCCCACTCCTCCCTCCTCAGCGTAAACCACCCTCCAACCCTCAGTTCCCCCATCACTTTCTCTCCACTCCAACTCTCTCATCTCTTCCACTTTTTACATTTTCACATTTTCCACAGTCTCTGTTCTCTGCGTGTCTGTCTCGACATTTCAACATTATTTTCCATGTTTAAAGTGCAAAAGAGACTGAGGAGAGTGTGTTTATCTTCAGGAACTTGAAGTGGGGTACTGGCTGCCAGAGACTCAACTAGCTGCGAAGAATAGATGATGTTTCTCTTTTGTAGGCGAGACTCTGCAAAGCACTATGGTTCAGTACACTCAATAACAGCGTTCGCTTTTTCTGCAATGGATAAATCATTTCACCATCCCTTTAATCATCTTCAGACGTTGATTCTTCTAATATCTGAGCAGGTCTAACTATAAAGAAGGGGCTGCATTTCCTTTGCCCAGAACACAGTTGGTACTGACAATGTTCTGTGACAAATTTGGGCACAGAAATGGTCAAATTGTCATTATTACACCTTGTGTTGAAATTTTAATTTGAAATGCAGAAATGTTGCAGCTATTTAGATGCATAATTAATGTTACATTATACATAAGTTCTTTTTGGGACAAAAAAACAAACCAAGGCGTTTGAACAAACACATTTTTGCTTCCAGTAAAACAAACACCTTTCCTGTTCAACCACACTCCGGAGCATTTCTCCTCTTTCCCTCACTCCCTCCTTATTGAGAGCAAGAGAGAATCTGGGTGAGGTGTCAGGGCAATGTACTGCCTGCAAACAAAAGCCGTCCTATCCACCCCAGACCCAGATGTTCCTTATTGATCCCCCTGTGGATTTGTCTGAATGTAACCGCTCCAAAACATTCTGTTTTCTCTTGCGTTATCACTCACATAGATTTCCGCACAGCCCTGTGTTTATGCTCACATCACACGCAAATGTGCTACTTTGTGCTTATGCTTATGGCCATGCCTGTCTAATAACACATGTCCAGACAATGGCTGAAGTGAGGTTTGAGTTACAGTGAGCAGCCGGCAGTTTGGAATAAGTACCCCCAGTTTTCTGTCGTTCTGCTTCCCTCCCACTCCCTCCTGACCACGCTCCTGTCCTCAACAGCCCCTCTTGGCTCGTTCTGCTTAATAATGTAGCATGCTTCACAGTCTGATGTTGCACTGGGTTGCTGTGGCACCACTGAGAGGCTGTCTACCTTTCTGAGAGACGCAGCAACTGGTTGCCAAGGAGTTGATTTCAGGGAGGAGGCGAGAGAGGTGAGGCAGTGTAAAGTAGAAGTCTGGCAGAGACAGAGAAAAAAAAACAAAAAAACAGTGAGACCAAGACTGCGAAGGACTAAAAAAAAGGGAACAAGAAAGAAACATTTATACCATATTTAAATTTTGCTTCACTTTTGCAATATATAAGATAATAAAATTCAGGTTACAACCGGGAGTGAAAATAAAAGTAAAAAACAATACACAAATAATAATTTACAGAAATAAATTACCAACAATAGTTTGATAAACAGAGAACAAAAAGATATTTGAGTGCACTGGTATTTGCTGAATCATGCCGTATTTCAATAGCAATATGCCACTTACTCATCAGTCAGGCCCACATCTTCCATCTCACTGGAGCGAGGTCAGATGAAGAGAAGAAGAGGCCCATCTCTGCCTTGTCATCTGCTCCACCATCAACAAACCACTCAAAAATAAAAGTAAATACTACATACAAAAAAATAAATTGCAGCTCACATTCTAAGTACAAAATGACCTAAACCTGGAGGAGAAATTTAAACATCTGATATCTATTCAGCTATAATCCATGGAAAATGATTGTTTTGTAAATGCATGTTTAAAATTTTACATTGTTCATTTCCACCTCCGCCTTAGCTCTCTGGAAATACCAGGTGCAATTAGTGTAATGACGAGTTACATGCCCAAACATGCACAAACATGTACATTGTGACTTCAAAGGCAGAACGGTGGCAGAGTGGTTAGCACTACAGCCTCACAGCAAGAAGGTTCTGGATTTGATTCCCAACCAGGGCAGGACCTTTCTGTGTGGAGTTTACATGTTCTCTCTGTGTCTGCGTAGGTTTTCTTGGTGTGCTCCTGTTTCCCCTTCCACTAAAATCATGTACAGTAGTCCCCCTCCCTTCCCAATGGGGCCAGCACTCCTCTGCAAAAGAGATTTGTAATCTTAGTAGTCCTTTCCTGGATAAAAAAAGGTTAAATTAAAAAAATTTTTACTTCAATTAAGTAAGAAAATGTTGCTGAGTTGTTTTGTATGGTGGGTGGAACAGCTCCTTGGCTTAGCATATCGTGTGTATTTATATCAGAACAAACATGGATTCTAAAGGAGCTGATAGCTTGAGCTGCTTGTCAATGTTTCACATAAAGGTATTTCATTACAACCACCAGGTTTATGGCCATGTACACACAAATATACACGCCACACGATAACGGATTTATATCTTTTTAAAAGCTGACTCTATGCCTTGGAGCCTAAGCACAATATTTTTGCGGTAGTTAATCTGATTCGTAAGCAATGGTAACGCAAGCAGAGTTGTGTCAGAGATGTCTCTTTTACACCAGTGAGCTGCTCCTACATCAATGAGATTGTCTTTATCTGCCTGCTTGCAGCTTGGGCTCAAATTCTGCCCTCTATATACGGGTGCTGGGTTGTGGGAGGCATGTGGGCGAAAGTGCGTGGCATCTGGCCTAATGCACAGCCTGGAGAGAAACACTAACACTTCATATTCACTGTGACTTCAACAGCGCCACAGTTGAGGCTCTCACATTTGGATAGAGAATTTCAGTGAATGAGTCACAGGTTTGGAAGATATTCCCTGGGATGTGGTCTTGTCATTTGAGTATGAAACTGAACTGAGTTGAATAAAAGGGTGTTTGTTAATGTTTATCACTGCACATCATTTATCTCATTGTTGAAATTGTGTTTATAAAAGTTGCCCAGTGCTCCTCCCCAGACCCCAGCTCTGCCTTGTGTTTGACTCAGGATATTCCCTGCTGTACCACATTCCTGTGTTATTCCGTTATTCTGGACAGGGTTCCTGCCTTTTCCTGCCAAAACACTCCCATAAACACAAATCCTACACTGAACTTCTCGCTCTGTAGGGGGCATTCCAGAAGTGTTCATTTTCAGGGATCTCTCTTCAAAAGACACATATGCACACAGTAAAGTTAGACCTCATGTTCTGCCACAAATATCGTGCAACTAGCACAAAAAAAGCCACGCAAAACGTCTTCTCTGTTAAGCATCAACTTCTGTACTCGTCAGACTGTGTATCTGTGATGTTGTGGAAAAGTAACGCCTCAACCAGGAAAATGTGTCACTCCGTCAGGTCATAAGTTTAAGGAACAGATTGGCAAAGAGGTCCAAAAGTTTTCTTCAACAACTTCAAATAATAAATGACGAAATGCCATGCAACATGCCCACCATGACATCATCAAATACTGGTAGCTTTGCTATTGAGCAGTGTGTTTTTTTGCTGTTAAACAATATCAAATTTCATAAGTTATAGGATGTATCCAAGTTCATTATTGCTTTATTGTAGTAAATATGCTGGTTGGTAGATTTGCGTTTAATTTATCACAGCTATACCACAATACAAAAAATACAATATGTGTAAAAGTTTCAACCCACGCACCATATTACCTCAAGTAGCTCTGCACATACGGTGGTCATTGTGCTTTCAGAAAAAAAAAACTCTTGAGGTGTTCAACAGTGAACTCAACACATCAATTATTCAGTTCGATCACCTAGCTTAGTTGCTTTCTCCATCTTAGCCTTCGTCTTGCTGAAGAATGACCTGTGCTGGCGTACAGACAGACAACGCCAGGGAGGAGGGGGGCAGCCCTGTAGATAGCCTGACTGGAGCCAGAGGAGGACTGCAACAGGAGTGTTCATTAAAGTTGCCCCAAGAGCACATAGGAGAGGATAACAAGACCCAAGGGTAGCTGATGTGAGCCCTCACTCCTCAAAAACCATAAATGTATTCTTCTTCATCCAGACAAATCCACAGTCTACTGTGTCAGCAAAAAATACACATCCAATGTTGCTTGAACATAGACGCATCACTTTTTGTGTTATATTACAGTTTGTTCACAACTTGCACTATTGAATTGTCAGTGTAATATTGGAAGAAACATGTCTTGAGTTGTTCATTTTTTAATGAAAATCCAAACTTTTTTTATTGAAAACACAAATGTTAAAACACTTGGGTCTAGTTGAGACATTTTTAGCATCCATGTAACAACGGCATTCACTTTTTCATCAGTGCTATGTACAGTTCAAGACTACTTAAAGTACTTAAAATGTTCAGTATAAATACATTTTCATGGAGAACACTTTTTTACAGCCTCAACAGTGTGCTTCATTACCTTTTTTGTCAACACTACAAAAATAAACACAAACAAATCAACATGAAGTCCACTTAACTGCCACCTGTTATCCAAAAAGAGATCAACACAAAACCATATGTAACAAAGTTTTGTATTAAATGTATTTTCTAATCCACATGTATGTCCAGTTTTTAGCTATTGACTATCCTGCCACAACACCTCCATGTGCAAAAAAAACCCAAAACATTTAAATAAGCCCAACTGAATGGGCCCTGGGAGATGTGCTAACTGACATATATGTCTCCTGGGTGTGTGAGCTTCAACTGCATTGGGCTTTTGTTTTCCCCGTCTGCCTGCCTGGCCTGTTGGGCCTCGAACAGCAGCTTTCCAAAAAGACCCCAAGCAATGCTGAATTCAGCCAGGCTGTGCAGTAAGCTGGAATTAAAGCTGTTTCACTGCGGTTAGTTAAATAGTTGGACAGTGAGAGCATGGGGTGGCCCCAAGTCAAGGCTAAGGCTGTCTGGGCTACAGAGTGGAAATCTCAGAAATAAGGATAAGATGTGGGGAGGGGACTGAATGCAAAATAGAGACCTAAAAAGAAAGTTTTACAACAACCTGCTTAAAGAGAATTTTGGAGTCTGATGAACGAGGAAGTTGAAAATATATGCGGAAAATCTGTAGAAATGGAAATACTCTGGAGTATTATTGATTTTAAAATTTGTTTTGTTTTAGTTTTTTAGTTTCATTTTACAATTAACAAATGCTATAGAAAAGCATATTTAAAAATAGCTGGTAGTAATATAGGTAGTCACATGGCTGTTAGCTGGCCTGTAGAGTTGGAGGTGTTCACTTTATATAAGATATACGTAAGTCTGTTTCTATTTTAAGAATGAACCAGATCCTCTCCATGGCCTTCTTTGTTTCATTACATGTCGAGAGCCACATTGTTCACTCTGTTAGTTCTATTAAGGGAGGTGTGAATGCTTTTCTATGGTGATAATGTGAAAGTGAGTCTATCCAAAATGAATCAGCACACTTAGAACTGCAGCGGGTTACCTGATTTTATATCTTCAATCTCTTGTCCAGGCTACTAAAAGTATCCTGGAAAGTCATAGGAAAGCGATCTTTTCTTTTACTTTCTATTTTTGTGCAGGTTGGATGCTGCACAAGAGAAACATTTTCCCTAATGTTTCCAGACTACAATGAATTGGCCATACATAATGACTGGAAAGGGGGAGAGTAAATTCTTAAGCCAAGTTCCTTTAAATCCACAGGGGTTCATGCAGCATATGGATCAGTCTTCCAAGGCGAACAGGAGCCAAGACATCTGTGAGACCAGCAGAGATTGATCCCCTCTACCAGAACACTGGGAATAGAGAATCCTGGGATTATCTGGTCACACTGCATATCACATGCATCTATTACTATATGCCATGTCTTACTGTGTTTAATACATAATGCAATTTGAATAATGCTCCATAATTACCATACACTGTTGGATGAGTGCACATATTTATTTAGCTGGAAATCTATTGTGGTCAAACAGTCCTAATGTTATCGCAATTCTTGAGACAAAAGCCAGAAGCAGAGTGAACATATCTTTCCGACATTAATCTGTTATGAGGTTTTTATTTTCCAGTGTGTACAGTGTCCTGTTCTGTGGGGTCTATGTGCACAGTTAGGAGTGTGACTAGCCTCAGGGTGGAGGGATAGTGATGTGAGTGCATGGCTAAAACATTTCAATGTATTATATTTTGCGCTCTTGCAATAATGCTGTAAAACTGGGAGATTATTTCATCACTAGTAGATTATAATATCCAGAATGCTTGTAATTTGACATTGGAGGGTGAGTGAATTGAATATTCCTGCAAGCAAAAAGACGAGCATTACATTGATAATGACAAAGCTGCACGATTTATGCATTTCAAAATAAAAATGTTAGCGGAGCTTGCACTGGATGACTTTATGCAATGTTTTACTTTGAAAGAAACTGTAATAGCTGTACATATAATTTAGCTATGTGTTCAGTATGATATTTTACTGAACAATTACCAGTCAGTGCAGTCTCTTTGTACCCATAGGCAAAGTTGTGAGCTATATACAGCTTTGAGCCCTGATGATGTACAGCAACTTTGCAACTTTATTCCAACTGTCTCAGTTTGTGTTACCAATGATATGCTTGGACATGATCGCATAATACTCAAGTATAAAACTGATTGCAGTCTTCTATTGATGCTTCTCGGGCACTATAAACTAATTTTTGAATATGTGCAGAATATCTTCAGTACATTGTGAGCATATTTATGATACAGGAGACTACAGGAACAAAACCTTATTTTCCCACATATATGACCTCCTCTGTCCTAGAATGTAGCCTCCACCCAACCACACCCCCAGCGCACACAGACAAATGTACACACACACACGTATTCCACCCCAGACAGACCAGGTTGCCAGAGCTACACAAACTCCCACCCATTAGCGGCAGGATTCCAGGATAACCATGGCAACCAGTCTCTCACCCCCGGGGAGACGAGCAGTAGAACTGAAAGGCTCCATTCAATTTCCACATCCCAGTACAGCACACACAAAATGACACACACGCAGGCTTTTTTCACACAGTAACACACACTGAGTGACAACCCCACACCAACACACACACACACACACACACACACACACACACAGACATGGACACGTCCAACGCAACCCACTTGCTCTAACAGCCTTGCAGTCACTCCAGCCTTCCCTGCCTGCCTCCACTGGGGTGAGTGGGAGCTTGTTAGAGAGGCTGCACACTACATCCTCTCACCCACGGCCCTTGGCTGCACATACACGCCGCACCAGAGAAACATTAATTATACCTCATTCATTGTAATAAGGCATACTTTGAAAAGGAGGTTGACAGATGAATACTTTTTTGCACAAAGATTATCTAAATCTCAACAATCTCAACAACACGCCAGTGGTTCTTATCAGAATAAATGGATAACCAGTAACAATATGGCATGTACATTCTTGTTTACTGTGAGCATGATATTTAAAGGTTCAGATTGGTATCATGTAGGGCCTTATTTGACACCTGCAGCATTTTCACACTTAATGCAAAGGTTGGACAGATTTTACGTAAGATATAGAGTGACAATAGTTGCGTATGATGGGATAGCAAAGAGCTCTTGCAAGATCATTTCAGTGGTTAATAAGGACGTTGTTATGATTGCTGGTGAAACTCCAATCTCACTTGAGCAAGCGCAGCGTGTGGCTCCACAAGTCTTCACAATCTCAAACAGCAGAATGTACTCACTGGGTTTAACCAAGAGTAGAAAGAAAAGGTTAATGAAGCACAGTGGGAACTCAACCTCAAAGTATAATAGATAGTTTTATAGGAAATGGAAAAGAGAGGGATAACGTAGAAAAGAATTACTAGGAATAGACTGTACAGTGTGAGGAGAAGAAGATGATGACACCCTGGGAGAAGAATAAAGATCAGGGCAATGAAAAAGTATGAGGTTTAAAAAGTATAAATGACTGGTACGCAGAGCTTCTAAAGGCAGGGTGTTGATTATTCTGCTCTCACATTAAAGCCCACACTGACCATTAGAAATGTGTGCAGCCTGAATCAATTTGAAATTATCTATTCAAGATAATCTTGAGTGGCAGGCCTACAGCACTCAGCCGTTACCCAACAATGTTGCTCCTTTTTGTTACCTTGGTGACAGCCTGGATGTGAGGATTTTAAAGGGTGAAGATGGAGGGACTGGTGGGAGACCAAGAATGAATGAGATCAACAACTGGTGTAAAAGGGCGCGGTGATGTTTGAGAGAAAAAGAGATCTGGCCCTAAGGACAGTTGTGCCCCATGCCACATAAGTACTTCTGTCTCCCCTTTCAACGTCACCTGTCAATTTTAGTGTATTAAACTCACGTGGTTGGTGCGTACATCATGATTATACATCACCAATTCATCTCTGCTCGGAGCTTAGAGAACAGTTTTAAATTCAAATCAAGTCAACACTGGACACTTACACTGCAATGTCAGCCAAAGTTTGGACAAATTACTTTGCGTTCATCCAATTTCCATAGACAAAAATCAGGGTATACTGTAGTGAAGAGTAACTCTTTTACTGGCTTTGCCCACCAGTATGTACATTATCTGTGGTCTTGTAAAGGAGATGTACAATGTACGTTGTCGCCTCAAGTGTCTCTGAAAAACCTGACATCATGCACTCAGGTTTTACAGGACATAACTCAATACACACACACACACACATATATAAAGAAGAGGTCAAAATGAGAGAACTTGATCTGTATGTTATTTGCACTTATATTTGATGGGCTTTCATGTAGGTGGATGTCTGACTCACAGCTTGTCTGTCTGACCACCCCCTCCTTAGGCCTGCCAGTACTCCTCCTTGTGTCTCTCACAATCTTTTGCCAGTGTTTGTCTAATCATTGCTGAGGTGGTGTGGGCCAGCCAGAGCCTAGTGGATAATTTGATTAGAAAATGTAGTCTGTACTGTGATCATTGCAGTCACCTGGGACTTTGGTCACATCTTTCTGAGATTTCTAGGTAGAAAATTACCTCAAATGTTCAGACTTGTTACTTATGGTTACTGACTATGTGGCAGTGCTCCTAACCCCATATGTCAGAAGAAACTGTAAGGTTAGACAGCTTGTTATTTGAGGTTTAACGTGCATGTAGGCATGAGTAGAAATATATTTGTCATCTTCATGTGTGGGTACTGTGTGCCTTTGCAGGCCTCCTGAGGCTCCACACATGAATGGAGCATTGGCTCAGGTAAGCCAGGGTGATTCTCAGCAGCATGTGCGGCTGTTGCCCCCCGAGGGGATTTCGTCTCTACTGCTAGGGGCAGCAGGCAAGGGGGCTGGGGGAGCGATGGTAACAGCAACGTAGTGGCTCTTGTCAGAAAAGTAGATGAAGACGGTGTAGACATGACAGACATATCATTAATCACAAGATTCTCCCAGGCAGTGCTCATGGATCTACCTGCTCTCACCGGAACTAACCAAAGGAATAGACCACAGTGGACTAGCATGGGAGAAAGCAGACAGAAGTGCCTATGTGTGTGTGTGTGCATGTGTGTTTAATTCTACACCCGTTCTGCACCTTCATTATTGTCCTGTTCCTTCTGTCGTTCCTGGCTCTTGCTGAATAGCACCAGGCCCTCTGGCAGATACATCCATGACAGGTACAGAGATAGTAAAAGCACTCTGTAGGAAGCAAATCTGTCACTGTGCTAACTAAAACCTGTCAGTGAAAGGTGAGGCTGTGTGTCTAGGTGCATACGTGCACAAAACAGATCACTGATTCGAATCCAAGACTGCCACAGTTGAGAGTTTATTTTATGGCTTTAGAAGAGGAAGTCAAAAAGAGAGCAGCCTTGAAAAAGCTGGAACAGTATATGGGGGGTTAGGGAGAGAAAGGGAGAGAAATTAAGGCATTGCTAAGCTATAAGACAGGGTAAAATGTGTGTTATTCATGGCCTCAGGGGAGCAAGCTACTCTCTCTGGACTAGACAGAGCCCACCTGAGTCTCCCGCCAACCCTTCCAGCTGTTTCATTTACCACCCAGCTCCAAATCTCCGCTTGTTCCATTTCATTCCTGTCTGCACTATAAGTTGTTTCTAGAATCAATGAGACTGACAAGCTGATATGTAATGTTTTTGTATCTGCAAACCTCAAATATTCGTCTAAATTGCGGATATCCAGATTACAAAGTAAGTTTTGTGCAGTTGCATATAGATATTCTGAATAAATGACTGAAGTTGTTTGTACATTTGGCTGTATCACAGTGCTTCCACTGAAACAACTCCAGCTTTAGGACTCCACCACAAGCAGAGCAGTATGAAATTCCATATAAGGCGGGGTACTCTTTCTAACCTCCTCCTCCTCTCTCTGTTCTACCCCATGCTTCTCTTATTGCAACAAGTTCCCACTGCAAACCAACTTCAACATGTCAGATGGGACTGGGCGGGGAGGTGTCCAGTCAGGGAACTTAGGAAGTAACGTTGGGTACACTCTTGATAACTAACAGTCATTTATAGGACTGTTAGACACCAATTCACTCTTGGGATGTCATTAATTTGCCAAGTTAGGAGACATCTGGACACAAAGAGAACCCATGGAGGCCTCTTTTTAGCTGTGAGGCAGCAGAGATTACCAACATAGCCCCACCCATTCTCATAGTTAATTTCAATTAATTTACAATAAAGTATGTAATGAGACTATTTACCTGGCTCTGTCGCAGCTGGGCTGAGGTACATGTTTTGAAAAGGCTTGAGTCTTGTGATTCCAATGGGAGGATGAAGAGAGAAGGCAGAGCGGGAGGTAGAGAAGGACTGGGGGATGAAGATAGGATGAGGGTGATGAGAGAAAACACAAACAGTGCAGATAAGACTCTAGGGCAGAGGAAGTGTCGTTCTCAGCCCAGTTCCCAGTGGAATCCCAGAATCCCACTCTTCCCTCGGCAGCAGGATGTATCCTCGTGTGGGAATACCCCTGGAATGTGACTCCTTTTGTTTCGCGTGATGGGCCTCTGGTTTTGACAGTCACTTGTGTGTCTATAGGCGCTCACAGGTTTGGACCCACTTAGAAAAACAATAACTATGACCGACAAATGTCAATCATTCATTATCCTGGTGACTCTGAAAGCTTCTCTCAGTGTTTCTGTCTGTGAAACCCTGCCGTTCTCTTTTCTCGGGAAATTAACAAAAGTAAGACCATGGAAGAAACTTCTAAAATAGACAGTCTAAAACTACTCAGACTCACCATGGCCTTTTACGCAACAGTCTACAGAGCTTTTCAGCTCAAGGCTACATCCCACACTTGCAGTTAGCTTTTAGCACAGCAAAGGTACATGATTACTTTATAAGAGCTTACAGGTTAAAGGAAAAACATTTGGACTAGGGTCAGACAGAAAATAAGGACAAGGTGAGGTTTATTGAACAAGTCAAGACAGCATCAGTGTGTGTAGCCCTCATGTTAACAACTCACCTTATCTTAGCAACTTTACAAAACAGAAATAAAGCAAAAGCTCTAAGTAGAAGTCCATACTGCAAATAAAGCCATCAAAGAGCACAAAGATTAGTTTTCAGTCCCATAGCGGATTTCTGTCATTACAGAGAACAAAGGCCATCCTAAACAATTGGCACTGGTGGAAAAGTTCTGAATGCATGTGTGGAAAGCCAAGCAATTACCAGTTTTTTACATTTATTATTTTTTTTTATTTCCATGTCCATTTCTCACTGTAGTAACCAAGATGCACATTTTGAATATAAAAAAGTTTTTTGTGTCATGTTAAACACTTCTTTGGTTAATCTTTTACATATTTGATTCAAGGGAAATATTGACAAAAACATTAAGAAAATGTGTCAATGCATATATCAGTGGTAAGCGTTACGTTACTCTCCAAAGTACAACTGCTGTTCAGTGGCAACTATTTCTCTATTATTGAGAAGTTTGGTGTGAAGGTTTGCAATTTCCCCTCAATTACCAGAAGAGGATTGCATTTTGAATGCAGACGTCAGGCTTCAATTAGCTGTAACCAAATGAGGCAAGTGCTATGTGTGATTACACAAACAACAAACATATACATGCAGCTTTGGAAACCAACATGTGTGCCCATGCAGACTTAAAACTGGTGTGAGGGTGAATAATTTCAGTGCAAACTGTTGTCAAGGGCAGGGACACTGGTAGAGTGCTATTTCATGACGGCTATCACTTAGCTTCTAATGTTAGTGTAACTTGGACTTCTCTTTTATCCAGAACAGGCACTAGTCACTCAGAACAAAACTGTCTGCCTTTACAGTCAGTGTGTGTATCTGTGCATCTGTGTATGTATGTATGTATGCATTTTTATCAGACTATATCTATTTCCTTGAGCGATTTGCATTAAATTTAAAAACATTGAGCCATATGACCAACAGTGTTGAAGATATGGTTAATCTTGAAATGTATTTGCACAATTAGCTCTTTTCTTGTTGAAATAAATGTCCACTTTTCAAACGGAATAGAAATCTTTACATTTAGACTTGGCATGTAAGGTCTGCATTTCATTCATTTCTCTGCATTCATGTGTGTGTGTGTTTCTTTCTGTGCCTCCTGGGTAGTGTGAACTTTGTGTTATTGTCTGAACATGAAGCTAAAACAAGGCGACATGGCGGTCAGTCACACAGGAAACCAAGACTGCAGACAATCTCACATCCTGCCTGAGCTTTGGAAGAAACACTTCCTCCTTTGAAGCAGCACATACGAGTACAGTGTACTTTGTGTACAAAGGCATTGGTGGGGCGCTAAAAGATAAGCCACAAGATAATATGTCAGCTGAAACTGTGAGCCTAAACAGGCTGATTTGCAGACAGATTTCTGAATAACCAAATGCATACAAAACATTCACAGAAATTTTCAAGTAATTGACTAAAAAAACAAAACAAAAGGAAATAAAGCAAAGCAACATTGGTAATGGCTACAAGTTGACCCTGAAGTCCAAGGGATTGCTTCTGTTCATTGCTATTGTCGTGCTACTAAGACGAGTTTTCAAGGCAGTGTTTGCAGACTCATTTCTTACTTGTGGCTTGAAAATTCCCCAAACAAAAGTTGGGAAGGACGGCGTGCACACTCTGTTTCACACTATAAAAGTAGCTTTGATTTGAACAATCTGCTGATAAAACACCTGAAAACATATTTTCAATTCTTGTTATGTGTTGAAAAATATCATAACGATATAATGCATACAGTCTGGACATCCCAACATCAGGCTATACATATTTATGAAAACTTGACATCCTTGTACAGCGCTTCAACTGTAAAAACCAGCAGCCTTTTATAATACAAGCTCTATTTGTTCACTTCTTTGTGTGCATCTGCCCCATGGTTGTCATCAGGGCTTCTTGGCTGCAGTTTTGGCTTTCCCATTTGGTCCTGTTTTGATCTGGGTCATCTCAACATCTGTCAGGGCGTCAGGGGGAAGGCACGTGCGCATGCGTTCAATGGTCTTCTGGTAGGCTGCCCTCTCCTGCTCCAGAGTACGAATCATATGCTTCATTTTGCTCTCCCGAGAAAGAAAGTTATCCACGCTCGTCTCCAGTGTCTGAATCTTCTGACGTGCAGCCTGGTCAACACAACAAGTAAATCCAAGATATTTTGGTGTAAACAAAGTATAGGAGCTACTTTAAAACTAAAATAAAGAATGACTTTATGCAAGGCCCAAAATAGCACCTCCTAAAGTACGTAATACTATGAGATGAATAAGACTGTATACTACAAGTTAACCACTGTCTGGAAAACTTTTTAAATGTTTGGCTTCTGGATTTTTATGAAAATTTATTATAAAAATGAATTCTCACACAATAATAATCTTTTTTTTTTTTTTTGGAGGTGAAGTATAAACCAAAGGCCCTCGCATGTATTTTTCAATTAGAGGAATGTTTTTGAGAATGTAGCGCTTAGCCACTTAATGTTCCAAAAATTTTAATACAGCTAAATTAAATGACAGGCACCTAAAGTTCATTCAAAATCAAAAGTTAGCTTGTATTTAACTTTTACTCAGTGATCAGCAATAAAAAAAATAAATAAAAGAAGGGGGCACTGGTCAGTTTTGTTTACTCGGAATCCTTCCTTTTTGTAAAACATTACTATAAAAACGTGTAAACATTTCCATTTAAAAAGTACATTATTAGAGAAATACTCTGGGTCTTTATTTGTTATTATATTCTAAAGTTATACTTTAAGGCCATCTATTGGCCACCTGAGGTAACAACTTGAAGGATTACAAACTATACTACAAAAAACCCATATACAAATATTTAAATGAAAGAGTCAATCTGTTCTTTGAATTGTACCTGTAGTTTTTCCAGCAAATCCATGTTCTGTTTCTTCAGCTGGGCATTTGTCTTCTCTAGTTTGTCGAGGCGCTCAGAATCATCAGGCAATGGCCCTGTATCCAACAGCTCATCCTGCAGGACATGGTACTCTACCTCATAGGCATGCAGCTGCTTGGAGATGTCCATTTCCACTAACTGAAACGTCACCAAACAGCCTGGTAAAAATTACTGGTACAAATTATGTTGACTGCTCTGTAAGACATCGCCACACATATATCTGTAGTATATATATCTTTAATTAATTCAACTTTGTTTTGCTTGTTATACGTGTCATACACAGTGACTCGACATGACTTTAAGTTAATGTTATTTTAAATTAAACTTTCTATAAAGGTACCTTTGCTATGGTCTGCTCCATCTGCGTCTGAGTGAGATTGGGAAGTGTAATTTTCAAATAGTCCACAATACTCTCAAAGTTGTCACACTTGATTATCTCGCCCTCATTGTTGCTTAGAAGACACAAGGCCACTTTAAAGATCACCTCAGTCCCCTGCGCAAACACAAAATCTGGAAAGAAGATACTATGTGGTTACTGCTTCCATTGAAAGAGACAAGTAATGAGGAACACATTTCCTACACAACTTACCAAAGAGGCGTGAAACAAAGCCAAGTGGGAACTGTGAGGCAAAAAGAGTGAGGAACCACGGTGCAGCATAGAGACTTGGGCAGACCTCGTGTTCTTCAAAGTGATTGTACAGCCCACGGTGATAGTCGTGCAACAATCTGGAAAGCTGGAACATCTGAACCTGAAACAATAGGCAGACAGGATACAAGATACACGTAGCCACAACATAACAAAGATGGAGTCGCTGACACAGGTCATAACAAGTAGAACATTGCAAACTGGTATAACTGGTACTGATAGATCTGCGAGTGAAGGACTATTTAATCTTGGCATTAGAGCCCAACTCATTAAGCAAGACCTGAGAGACAGTTAAGATGTCTAACAGAATTGTTCTGATGTAATGTAGCAAACATTTATAGAGCTGTGCAACCTGAAACTAACTACAAGGCACGTCAAAGAGAAAAGCAGAAGTCAGTACCAAAACAGGACAGCTTACAATTTCTACAATTTCCTGTTAAAAATAAGACACAGAATACATTTACCTCCCAGTGATAACCAAAAGCAAAATAGACGCTCAGTGCTGCAGATGCTGGGTTAGTCTTCAGATTCAGTATAGGGAAAGTGGTGTACTACAAGCCTGCCTCATGCAGATTAAACATAACCACACCTGCTAATGCATGTACCCATGCTCATGTCAGCTCACTTTCAACCAAAGCTAACAGAGCGTGTCTGGGGGTGTGGTATCAATAAAAATGGAAAACTACTACAGTTTGCTGTGACAAATAACTCACAGATACAGAGAGTTTTCCCATTACAATAAATCCCATATAAAAGCTAATTTTCTAATACATGCGTGTGAAAAATATTGAACCTTTTTAAATTATTTCAAATAAAAATCTATGAACTGAGTTGTGTTCAGTGGAGGGTGCAAAAGTTCTAAGTTCACAGTTGGTAAATTTTTAACAGCCTAGTTAAACCTAACATTTAGTTTAGAGTAGTTTAATATTAAGTTATACTGCGTTTGTGTCTGTGATACTGACCTGTAGAGAGATCATGTCAGGCTTGAACTGGCGTCTGATGCCAAGGTCATACATCAGGAACTTAAGCATGTCAAAGGCCTGTTCCTCACTCATGTGCAACAGTAATACTCCAGCCACAAAGCTGATACCCTGGCAATAGCCAACCTGCACAGTGGAAAATATACAATATTGCACAAAAATTCACTGACCCCCAGCATTGTATTGTGGCATTTGTAAATGATCATCAAGGTTGCACCTCTGTGTCCAGCAGAGAGTAAGCTTTTAAAAGATTGTACAGGGAGAGCTGCCCGGCACCAAGCTGGGCTGAGAAATATTGGTGGGTGGGAAATGTTCGGCCTGAGATAGAGAAAGGCAAAAGTTGGGAACTTTAAAACAAAACTGTAATTAAAAAGTCCTCTTTTGTTAATTCTTTAGACATGGTTCTGACTGAATAAAATGAAAATGAACAACCCCTTTTAGGTTATGTACAAATGATTTAGTGCATACCGAGATCCACCAGAATGGCATGCTGCTGTGCTGTGAGCTGTTTCAGGAGGTCACGATAGGGGATATCGGGGGCTTGTTGACGTTGGGGGAGTCTGTGTCGCAGCCGGTGCTGATGAGAAAGAAGTAGCCATACTTCTCCACGCCTGCTCTTTGGAACACCTGTGCTCAAAGCATCAGGACAAATAAAGCATTCAAAATACAAGACAGCTTAATGGAAAGCCTACATAATAGATTCACAACAGTTGGTTTGCTACCTGTTTTTACACACATAAACATGACTGATACATCACAGACCTTGGCAGAGTGCACGATACAGCTCTTCCTTGTCTTGTGGGACTGTTGTTCTGCCAGGGGCAGACAATTTTTTCTCCCACAATGCTTGTGCATCTTTGGAACACTGGCCCACCTCTTCATAGTTCAGCTTCATCTTGCGGATGTGCAGTTCATCTCGGCTTGCTTCAATACAAGAATAAAGTACGAGACAACCTTTAAGTATTCATATATTTCTATTACACCACTTTTTAAACTATACTGGTAGATAAAAATGGCATATTTGAAAGGAAGTGAGAGAATAATCTCTTGGATATCACCAGTTACCATAAAAAAAAAAAAAAAAAAAACACACACGAACACCAAAGACACATTTATATTACAGCAGAAGGCATGAGGAGGCTATATAAGATGATCTAACAAAAGGGTAAATAAAAAATATTTGATTTACGATATGATTGTCTCCAACGTTGACAACAAAAAGGATTTACTGAATGAAAGCAAATAAATTAATAATGCAATGCATCTGCTTCGAAACCAAAGCACGCACAGATATTGCTTACCATCTATTGAAAAAGGTTATTCACAATTAGGTCCTCAGACCAGCAGTGGTGTCAGAGTAGCACAAAAGAAAGAGATATTTTACAACATAAAACCTACACTCATATGCACATTCCAAAATAACAAAACGGTTTACAGTTTAGTATTTCAGTGTAATCTAATTTGATTTATGCAGTTTGGCACTTCCCCATTTCCAGCCCTTCTCTCTTAGAGTTGACTTTCTGTTTATGAGGAAGGATTGTAAAACGATTGGCACTTATATAACATGAACTGAAAAAAAAATTATAAAACAAAAAAAAAAAAAACGCTGTTACTAAAAGCCTCCTATGAGCAGGTGTTGCAAATTAGTTTGTGTGCAATAACAGTCAAACAATGTATCTGGTATTTGGTCCAATGTATTTGTGTTAGTAAATGATAAATAACTGTATTCTCAACTAGCAGTGTTTTAATAGATAATCTCCAGCCATACTTTATACAGACATACTGTTAGTGTTAATATATTTTGTAAACAATGAAACACAGTGTGTATGAGACATAACCTTGTGACAGAATATGCTACAGAAAAATACCACACGTGTTAACATCAAGTACACTTAAATATATATACACTCCAGACAGAAGACATTCTGTTCTATATATTGCCCATGTGACAAAAATGTTCCAGTGCATTTATCTGCACTCAATCTTCAGAGCCGTTACTGGAACTTACCCTCAAGCCTTTGGTTCTCCTTTTCCATACGTAGCAGTAGGATCTGTTGGTGAATTGCTGTCTTCCAAAGGGCCCTGTAATCGGCTGCAGTCCTCTTAGGCCTCTCTCCAGATATATGTTCACTTCCTATGGGCCGTAGTCGACCCAAAGGATCCAGACCAGGGGCCAAAGCACATGGCGATAGAGGCAACAGCTCACAAGTGTCAGGGTGGTCTAAATGACAACATTTAAAAAGATGAAATATTTTATTAGACATAAGTCAACTGAAAATAACCAGCTTTTATTAAACCATCTTCAAACAATGCAAAAAAAAAAAACACTAAAGCATGTGTAAGATACACACCAATCTAAGTGAAAGAAAGGGCAGAAACACATACACATAATACAGAGTTAATTGAACAATTTGTGAATGGATTTCCTCATGTCTCAGCACTTGAATGTTCTATAATTTAGATCTCATTTAATGTAATGTGTCATGTTACCAGACCTGGGTGCTCCATAGACACAGTTGGCTTGTTCATGGGTGATGCTACCCTGAGGAAGATCTTCTGTCTCCAGGACACTCTGCGTGGGGTTATTGGAAGAGCACCACTCAGAGAGTCATTGCTGCAGCTGGACAGCGTCCTCCTCCTGCCTTCCCCATTGCTACGAGACAAGAGAGCAGTGTCACAGACACCGAATGACAGAGCCAGGTGTCACCTTACAGAAACACTCTTTAAGCACCTTTTTACAAATTCAGCTGCAGAGACACCATTTAATGCATTTAAGTACATTGAAACCTTTGACTGTACCAGGACAAAGAAAACAGAAATGTTAAACATACTGTACAATAACTTAAACCATAGGAAACTTTAAAACCATTTATAATTTACATAATAAAAATGTTTAAAACACTAAACCCGTATACATTATCAGCATGTTAAAGAAGCAGTGGACAGTGTTGCATTTAGTATCTTAGATATCAGCCACAAACAGCCAGTTGGGCACACAAGCTCTCCTTTTTTGTTAGAGAACAAGACATTGTGAGAAAATGCATATTTCTTGACCCATTCAAGAGAAATTTAAATACAATGCTTACTACTCTTTTTGTTAATCTGTTAGGTGTGACTTCTATTTGTATAACTAAATATTGTCCTTTGTCTGCATCAAGTAGGGACAGATGCTGCTAATTAATCAAGTGTCTACTGACAGATGACTAGCTACAATATGAAGAAATGTTTTTTGTCATAATTGAGGACCCTTATTCACAATACTTAATAATCACGGCCTTTACACAAGTGGCTGCCAACTCATGGATTGAGAAAAACAGGAAGGACAATGATGTGAGGCAAGAGTAGAAGAGACCTACATATGTTTCCATATTTACCATAACATTGCTCTTATACTGGACAAACGACAGAACAACTTAAAATTATATTTACTTTAAAAAAAAGGGGTTAAACACAAATTGCAAGCCATACACTAAACAAGTGAATTATTCAAGTTTTTAAACAAGCTGTCTTTTAAACATGCACAACACATGAAGCCCAGTGTGCACTAAAAGAAGTTTCTTGCTTTATTAGCTGCTACATTATCAACACAAGCACTAAACAGATTGGACTTCTGTCAGAGAGAAATACATCCTGTGGAAATGACATTTTACAACAGTCTGCACAGCTGAGTCTCATTCATAATGGAAATATTAACCTTTACTTTCTGCCATTCAGACACCACAACCAGTCTTGTTAGAGCTGCTACACTGAAGTGCAACAGTCTTAGGTTACATCTTCTCATTAATTATCAAAACTTCATAAACCATGAAGTGTAATTGAAGAAACATTGGTATAAAAAGGCACAAATTAGTTTTGTAATGTTAGTTAGCCATGCATATTAACATGCAATTACACAAAGACATGGGTTATCAGCATCTACTTCAAAATACAGTGGGTCCAGCTGCATTATTGCTGAAAGTTGTTTTTGACTGACAGAAAAGGGTGAATGTAGATTTTAGAAATAATAAAGCTAGTTGTTAAATGGTTTGGACAGCCAACATATAAATGGCATCTGCTTTCCCAGCATAGAAATGCTACACCCACCCAGCCATGTCATCCCAGTGACAGGTTGGTGTCAGTTTTGGGGGCTATGTGCAGGGGGGTTTCTCTGTTGACCCCCTCTCACCTCTTAAAACTCCCACTGTCTGCCAGAGAACCCAGGGAACCCAGTGAGCCCTGGTAAATGCTTTTCAGGAAAGTGGGAGCGGAGAAGGAGGTGAAGGTGGACTCACTCTCCGAAACACTGCGTGTTCTTGTGACGACCACAGGACTGAGTAAAAACAATTACATTACACAAAGAAACAACTAAGGGAACAAAATCTACGGAAGAAACAAAACAGTGACAGGAAACATGTGATGCTATTGTTTTGGGAGTCTGGGGTAAGAGTTTGAATGATTTAGGATCAAAGTGATAGATGGCATTGTCTGTACATCAAAGTTTCTCTAGACATTAAATTTCTCAGATTTAAAGCAATGTTAGCTTTAGTCAGGTGTTCCTACAAAACCCAAAAGCTGTGCAGTACAAAACAACCACTTTTGCTCATTCTCGTTTACATAAAGAGGACATTGAATGATGGGATACCTGCTCTGGAGAAGCTCCGGGTTCACAGAATGCTGTCTGCGCAGTGGAGGGTGTTTACTGTTAGTGGGGAGGCTCTCAAAGGAAATGCGCTTCTTCACAGGTGGATGGCTAAAGGTGTGAGCACGTCGACGAAACTGTGTCCCAGCTTCTGGGTCGTCATCTGAGGGAGGTGGGGAACCTGGAGGAGATTGATCAGGAGACTCCTCATCCTGCTGAAGATGAAGACATAGAAGAAAGTGGATGTCAGGGCTGATTACCATTTTTATTCATAAATTGTTTAAATAGATTAAGATTGAGTGAAATTACTTCAGTCATGTGCTTAATTCTAACATGATTAAATTATTTGGGTTACTGGAAGAAAGGACTCAAAGTGCCATCACCCTAAATGGCTCAAGGTAAACCACAAAATGCCAGTAATTCAAAACTGAAGGCTATGCCAAGCCCAAAGCCAAGTAAAACAGCAGCTCATATTTCAGATGTGCACTCACCTAGACAACGTAACCCACAGCCAGACTTATTCCAGGCTCAACTTTCTATTCAACAGTACTCTGCTGCCTCTTGTCTCATGCTGTATAACTCCCACATCTATTGTATTCTAATGGGTCCTGTGACTCATGGCATTAACACACATTGGTGGGAAGGACTTTGGTGCAAGTCAACCCTCCAATCTCGTCTCTTTATGCTTTTAGTGACCTCCCTCGCAAAAACTGGTAGGTAACAACAGCTCTTAAAAACACAAAACAGGTAAAACTAGTACATATTCTTACAAAGTTGGTTTTAGTATAAATCAGGTTAGTTGACAATCTTAAAAATTACATAATTTTGATTTGTTTAACAACACAAAAAACAGTTTCAAAGATGGCACAAGCCCTTGTTTTCATAAAAGAGGAAGCCATGAAAGGCATGGCTCAGCAGTCACACACTCAAATCCTGACTTGGATTTCCTGCTCCCTGACAAAGTACCCTGTAGTGAACACAACAACAAAATGTAAATAACAAATGTACTACTTTTCATTTGTAAGTTAACTGGTTTAAATACACGCCACTGAATTATTTTATAGCTAGTTCGGAGCAAATTGGGAAAGATACAACAGTAATGATTTTGCAATTCAAGCTGCAATTTAGACAAAGCAACAGTCACATGAGAACTGGAACATACCAAACCTTATAGGGATTCCCAGGTATTTAACATAACAACTACAAATCACTGTGCTTGTTATGACTAATAGGGAGCTAAAGAAACTTCATGACACATTCATTCTACATTCTGTGCAACAGTGGCACAGTTGTGCAACAATTGTAAACACACTTTGCTGTAGTGAGACATCTTTGGTCTTTATGATGTTATGTGGCATTAAGTCATGTGCATAGTACAACAATGTTGTCCTTTTATCTTCTATTGCCAATAAAGGGCCATCGGTTTGTTTTACTCAGACACCGGAGCTGGAATATAACATGGTTTTAAAAGTCATTGATTGATTGAAAATAGAAATTCCCAGAGGCTCCTAGACAAATCTCTAAAAATTCTCATGTTTCTTGTCAAGGACACTTACTCTATCAAAACTGCTGGGGCTCCCCAAGCTTCCCATACTTCCCAAGCGGCCCCTCATCCGACTGGCCCCCTATTAAAAAATAATAATAATATATAGGTCAAGAAATTATAATAAAACACACACTGCAACAACTAATGGTCAAGCATGTTAGAAAACAATGGGTGGCAGTTTTAGTACACAATATAACATTACTTGCGATCAAATATATCTGATAAGGATGAAACACGTTTTGTCCATATGTGTCAGTTTTTTTTTTTGGACAAAAATGAATGAGAGATTATTCTAGTATAGAATTACTGTGCTGTGTCACTAGCAGATATGGGTCAATCTAAACCTCTGCATTATAATGACACAGAAAACATCTTAAGGAGCAGATGGACAAATAATGATCGACACCACAGTACTATGCAATCATACATGAATTTTTTTTTTTACTTAAATTGTGGGGCACCACTAGCTCAGTCAATAGTGTGCTCGGGTCATTTGCCCAATGCCCTCCTCTCTCTCACTCTGTTTCCTGTCAATCTACTGTCTATCAAATAAAAGCATAAAAGCCAAAAAACGAATATACAATATACAACGAATATACAAGGTGAAAATATTTTTATTTGTACCCTTGCAAAGATGTTCTCCAGAGAACTGGTGAGAGAAGAGCGAGCTTTATTCTTGAAAACATCAAGTTTAAAGCGACTACTGCTCGTTGTGCCATCTCCTGCTGGTGAGCTATTGGCTGCATTCTGTTCAAAACAATTAAAATATAACCAAAAGGCATTAAATGTGGTTGCTAAACTATCAAAAAAGTAGAAACACTATAACTGCTTATAATAGCCATGATAATACAGCTACATTTAATCCTACACAGTTGACCTGAGGTGTCTCTCCAATGTGTAGGTGGGTTTTTTGTTTGGTCTCACACAGCTGTCTCAGATGGATAATCACCAGCTCATTCTCCTCTTGGTCTGAACATGGCTTCAGTCTCTGTAGACACAAATGCATGTAAAAGGTTCAATGCAAGCAAACAAACATCAGATTGTTCTTTTCCATTTATAACTATGATTGTTACATGTACCGCCAAAAAAATATTTCTTACCTGGACTCGCTCAAAAATCTCAGCCTGCTCATTGTCATTCAGCTGGGAGATATATTTTTGGATTGCTAGCTTTGCTCTAGGTGGATAGAGACCTGAAAGCACAAGAATGCTATTTTATGTTGTCTCTGTAGAGGAGAGCAGACCATGCATCAATACATTTATGATGCAGAGTGAAGTGCCGGAAGTTCACTTGGTCTACCTTCGATCCTCTCACAGAGCTTGTGTAGGTCGTGCATGGGGCATGCTTCACACAGCTGGATCGGTGTCTTATTGCTTTGTAAGACAGCTGCTGTACTAAAGGCCTGCTTTAGTGTCATCATTACCTCGTCCACCTAAACCACATGGACACATTTTAGTTACAGGGCTAAACGCTACGACTAGTTTCTCTTCTGTGCATGTGAGACTCACCAAGGACTCACTGGCACATTGGAAAACATAGCACACATACTGACTGGGACCTCCTTCACATTGGTCCCGGCAAATAAATCCAAAATGGTCAGTCTGTTTAATACCCTGTAGCAAGTCAAAATAAGTCAGTTCAATTCAACATGTTCATACGGAGTATCTTATAAATAATCCATCAGGGAATAAAAATCATTATTCATCACCATTATCAGCAGCACAACAACATATACTATATGTACTGTAGTGCTTTAGATAGTTACTTTATACAGTTATAGCCATTAATGGCAGCCAGAAATACAGAATGAGATTATCTTTTTATGTAAATACTGCAAGTAAAAATAAACTGACCTGACAGCAGGATGAGATATTTTTGAAGTTCCTCTCCAGCACCACTGTTTTACTATCTGGACTTATAAGGTTTATTTCAAAACGCCCTACCTGTAAATCACAAATGAGACAAGAACACAGGATGGGTAAATAAAAGTGTAGAACAAAAGTTTCTACTCAAATATCTGTACGGAGATAGTTTTGAAACACGGTCAATGACAGACATAAACAGAATCAAGGTCAACGAGGCGGCACAAACGATTTTTTTTCCCCATAATTGACTGCTATGTAGAGTATCACATTGAGCGTTGTGCTCTAGTTTTTAAATATAGCTTCATGAGTATATTGACATGGTGCATGAGTCAGCGTGCAAACACTGCAGCCTTTCATATGGCAGTCGCCCTCGATATTCACATTTGCATAGATCACAAATTCTATTCAGAAGTTACAGCCTGTTTAGCTGAAGCAGTAACATGGGGCAAAGCTTGCACATAAAAATTATTTGTAGCAGCCAAGAGTTGCAGAGGACTGAAGGCAGCATGAGTTTCAGAAGCCAACAGCTCTGATGCAAGCAGACTTTGTGTGCCAGAATCAAGTTCAAGGCAAATTATGATTTTTTTTTGAGACGATGCAAAAAAGAGCCATCAGTCATAATGAATATATGCAGACTATGGCTTACATACTTTACAACAGGTTTAGAATTACTGCAGCATATTAAATATCCAAACATAAAAGTGTTTGTAGATGGTTTATGGATACTTATACATCCAGAGAATAGTATATCTACTAAAACAACTGTGATTTAGAAGTGACACAATTAAAAACCTAAACACCAACTAAAGCATAGCCTACTGTTTTTTGTTTATTTTTTATGAGCATTGCAGTTATAACAGATTCCTGCAGTGCTCAAACGCAACCCAACGGATTAAGTTTCGACTGTCAGCTGGACTCACAGATAACTGACCTCTGAGCAGCTGTTCTTATCAAGAGACTGTCTGTTATTAGTTTTCATGGAAAGAACTTTTTTTCCATTTCTCTTTACCTGGAAGAGCATGGTCCGGTTTTTGTCAGTGTCAGATGGATGAACGTGATTTGGAGCACTAGCATGTCTGCGCCGTGTGGGTCCCACAATAACATTTTCCCCGGGTTTTCTTTGAAGGCTTCCTGCAAGGCTGCTGCATCGTGTGCGAAACTCCTGGGGTTCCTCAAACCCAGAATCCTCAAGGATACACTCGGGGAACGCTCCTCGCAGACTACTTTGACTGGCACCACTGGATATGACTTTTCCTGGAAAACATATGACACATTCAGTTAGATAGTACAGCTTGCAAGTAAAAGAAATATACATCTGTATGTCTGCATACAGTATTCTGAGACTATTTTATAAGCAAAGTTAACATTTACTACATGCAACTGCAAATTGTAAC
This sequence comes from Neodontobutis hainanensis, assembly GCA_024349245.1. Taxonomy (NCBI): domain Eukaryota; kingdom Metazoa; phylum Chordata; class Actinopteri; order Gobiiformes; family Odontobutidae; genus Neodontobutis; species Neodontobutis hainanensis. The sequence continues at coordinate 152,043 of JALDNG010000048.1, forward strand.
TACCATTAGCTGTTACCTGCTACTGGTGTGTTGTCTACTACAGGCACTTTGGATTCCTCGGTGTTTACATTTACAACTGAAGACAGTGGCTCTTCCTCTCCCCCCATGAAAAAATCAACTGCTGTGTTGTCTGTTGAACCCCGCCGACCATTAAGCAGCCGTACCCGCTTGCGTTCAACCTCATGCTGGCGAAACTTATCAATGCAGTCATCAACGAGGGTAAGGGAAGCCTTTTTGTGACCAACTGTCACCTTTGGAAAAGGTGCACCAAATTGTAATTCATTATTTGTGCAATATCTATATATAAAAAAAAAGTTATGGGATTAGATTTTCTACCTTGCCACAGTATAGTACTTCAAACTTCTGGGAGTTGTAGAAGGCCTCATCAGTTTCGTGTTTGGGCTTAGTGTCTTCCTTTAGGACTGACTTAGACACTTGGCGAATTCTGTTGATGACCTCAGGAACCTGACACAAAGGACATTGAAAACAAAGGAAATGACAAATGGGAATATAATCCAGATAAAAATATATAACGATAAAAAATTTAACAACGTGACTACAACCACTGGCTTTGTTATTTCCTTTTTGTCTGCTTTTTTTTCTGAAAAATGTTACGACTTTAAATGATTCAAGGCTAGGAAAACAGAAGCGCTAACAAAAAGCTATGAATAACAATAGCATCCAAGCTGTAAGCACCATGCCAGGAAACACCCACCCTCTAGAGAACAGAAGATAAAACAAGGATGAAAGAAATCAGAGACTTGAAAGTCATTAAGCTTTTTACTATGTTGCCTGTTTGCATCTTTTTAGGCACCTGCAGCTGCCACAGGAGTAACAAACTCAGAAAATATAGCTTAGTAACTTCCATGCATGAAGGACAAGTGAAAACAAAACTTTCCCAGGAAGCTCTTGGGCAATATTTTTGGAAAGTGAGAGCAATTAAACTTGTACATACATCAGAGAGGAAAGATTCTAAAGGCAGGCTATGGCAGCAATCTTGGCAGTAGCATTGACAGTTTTAGCTTTACGAAAAGGCCCTGGGCTGCAGCCTCGGCAAGGTCAGCCTAGTTAAAATGCACTTGGCACTTGCTCCAAAACAAATAGTGGTTGTTTTGCACACCTCACCTATCATATCTGATAAGTGTTACTTACAAGCTGTTGAGCAAATACTGTACATTTGCAATGCAGAGAAAAGCTATGCAACTATTGATATGATCAAAACAGTAGGATATAAGCATGAAGATGACAGGAAGGCTGTAAATAAAATTATATTCATGTTTCTAGGTGACTGGCAATTTGAGTTACTGTATTTAAAATTTGAGTTGAACATGGCTGCTACACTGGAGTTTGGGGCTGATCAAACCTACAGAACTACAGAAGAGAGAACTGTACATGATTGTAGTAAATGTTTGTGTGTGATTTCTGATTTTGTTTTTGCAACACTACTAAATAAAAGCTAGAAAAGTTAAACAAGTTTATATTTACGTCAAATGTTTAGTTACTATAGGGTTCCCCATGATTAATGTTATCAGGAAAATGAGTCATCTCAAAAACGACAATGAGTAAGATGGTGCTTCTTGTTTTAAAAAGGTGAAAGTAGGCTCTATATAAAAAACTATAATACATTTTAGTACACTTGCCACAGTCACACACTAAAATTAACCAAAATGATATATGTTACATGCACATAAAAAGGTGATGTCCACTCCATTGTTTTTCATGAGCCTGAAGACAACAGTAAACTGTTAAAGTTCATGTTCCAACTCAAAACAAAACCATAACAAAGGCTTGGCCTAATGTAGGACAGAAGCTATTATACAATGACTAAATTACACAGCCCAGCCCTCTAGTAGTCCAAAAGAGTCTGCTGTTTTATCTACCCACCTATTGTGCATTTAACAAACTCAAATATTCACTTCAGCTCAAAAGTTTAACACATTTATTATTATTTTTTTGTTGTTTTTCATTTAGTTCCGAGTAATCCTGTCTTTGCATTAAAGAGTCACTGAGCTCCACTCACAGACGAAATTAAATTTTCAAGACAGTGCAGAGGTGACATACACAGCCAAGTGGGTTACATTGTACAGGCTCATGGTGCCTTTCAACGGCTTCAGGAGTTAAGCCAGTGTTCTATTTGTGCTGGTCTGAAGGAGGACATTACTGAGACTCTTCTGGGTAAAAGGTTACATTTAAACTTGGAGTGTGTTTAACTTAGCGGTTGGTAATTTCAAGGATTCATTAATTGTTTACACGTCTTAAAAGGTCACGCAAGCTGCATTAAAATCTGTTTCCACCTGGCTGTCCATCGGGCTCTGAATGCAACTATTTTGACAAAAATGTACTGCTTGTATTTTCTGCAGCTTAAAAGGATGATTAAAATTGTAGACACAGCCTTTATCTGTTTTGTTATTTTTCCCATGCTTCAGCTGTCCTTGAGTTTGCTTGATCTAATGTCCTGCACTTTTCAATCTTTTCCATTTAGTATTCCATAAGTCATGTGTTTACATTATAAAAAATATTTGGATTTAGTAGAATGATGATTAGGCTATGACTTTTTTAATCTCAGATGGGCCAGTCTAAAACGAAAGTAATGTGAAAATAAATGTATAATAGAGAAGTCATACCTGGCTAATAAAGATCATCAATGACAGCCTTTAAATAGTTTGTACGCCATGCATTCCACATGATCCACTCTCTACATGTTGGGAACTGCTGGCTGCTAAACCAGTTTACTTTGCACAATGAGGCTAAGAGAACTATATTCAAGGTGCAGTTTTTGATTAGCGTAGTGAGGCCTGACAACTTAAACATGCCTGCCTCTCCAGTTTTACCAGCACACAAACGGCCTGCTTGAGCGACTCACATACCACAGAACACATAATACAGTGCTGCTTGTGTGTGAGGGGATCAATGCAAGTGTGAGCTTTACAGGACGAAACATGTCCTCCCGAATCTCATTCCAAATACTGCTTTCTTGATTTTTCACTCTGTTCCTCATTTTGGTTTAATGGTATAATGAGGCATGGTGATCTCAATAGCCTATACTGTGTCATTTTACCTCAGCTTCTTTACTACAATGAACATAAGATCCCTACAGGAGGAAAACACAAGGAAGGATTAATTGTGCTATAAAATCCAATGTGCTCAAATTATCATCCCTTCAGGGCACTGGCCTAAATACTTAAAACCAAGTAAACATGTTTTTAACCATTGTCATAATCTATTGTGTGTGGTTTAAAGGGAGTAAGGTGGTTGAATTAGCTTTCCTATTAGGCTTTTGTTAGGTTCACTAAAAGAATAAAAGCTTACAGAACTCACCCTGTCCTTGTTGTCAGCAAAAGACATCATACAGAATATGAGCTAGGGGTGCTTTTTGCAGCAAAGTCTGGATGTGTCATGTGTGAGTAAATGTTTGACAGTGGTTGAACAAGCCTACCTGGTTAGGGTCGCAGGCTTTAAAGACGTGACAGGACATTTCCGATTCAGGATTGTCCGGTTGTCCTCGGAGGAGATAGGCGAAATATGTGAGGTCATTGCTGTTGTGTATGAAACGAGAGATGAGCTGTACTTTGTGCTCGAAGATAAACACAGAAGAGTTGCTGTTGTTGGAGGGGACACATCGGACGAAGGGTGGGTTGAGGACCAGATGGACATCTCTCGGCTGCGCTTGAGGGCCGCAGTCGCCTCTCTCACTTCTTTTGCGAATATCAGCGACGAGCCAGGGCAGCATGGGCAGAGTGGTCCGCCTGTCCAGGGAAGTCCAGCCGATGTAACTTAAGGAGAAGCGCTTGTCAGAGGTCGAGGGGTTGTTCTCCTGCTCATCCACATTGCTCTCCATGTTGACTTTCTGTCGGAAAGCTTCTTGACAGCAGTGAGGTACTTTCAAAAAATATGCCAATTTACCATTCCTTTTGGTCTCAGAAAGCAACAGCTCAAAAAAAAACACATGCACCAAAACACGTGTTTCTCCGCGCAATGTGCTTCGATGTGAGCCAGATGGAAAACAGTGTACTGCACTGTCCCAGGCAGCCGTGCTAAGTAAACCGTGGCTTTGGATCCTTTCTGTGTAAACAAAAGTCACCTACAGAAATCAGATTTCTTTGACGCGCTTTGTGTTGCTCCTGAAAGCGCTGTTGGGCGGCGCATTTCGAACACTCCTCAGCCTCTAAAATACCCAGAGCAGTACTTTCCTTTTTTCCATGCGACTCTTACTTTTTAATCAAAATAATACACAACGCTAGGGCAAGTTTGTCCTTCTCTAATGCAATCCCAGGACTAAAATCCTTTCTTCCACACAACGCCTTGGAGGAGGCGGAGCAGCAGTGCACGTCGTCGACCCGCCCAGCCGTCCCATGTGCTAAGAAGTGGGCTGGGCCGAGGCATGTGAAACGTGACAGGGACGCTCCACCTTACCCCCCACAGCAGCCCATAGATGTATTATAAGATCATCCATGCTGTAGCCTGACAGAAAAGTCTTAGGTATGATATTATGGAAAGTGCAGCCACCGTTTAAACAGTAGTCCAACATTTGTTTATATTTTTACTCAGTTTGTATACCACATTACGACTAATGTTTTTTTTTTTAAAGGGCACATGTAAACATATGTATTGTTAAGATTATGCTACATCAACATTCAAGATAGTTGTAATCACATTTGAAGTATTTTATACTCTAAAGCCAAATGTCTGAATTCCAAGAACTCCCCCTATCCCCAAAATAGCTGCTGTCCCATATTTAACCCCATAACTGAAGGACTAGCAGTGATACTCAAACATGTGTGAATATCTCTAGTGATATCTAAACTGAAGAGCACAATGTGTTGTGTAGGGACTGGAATAAACACTAGGAGTATTGTCTATCATTAGTAAATGTTATAGCTGATGCTAAGCTACACACGATAAACACCATGTTTTTAAGGTTGAGGTTTGAGTCAGATACCGTGCTGTTAATCAGTAAATTGTTTATGTTACAACAAATAACAGCGTATAATTTAAATGATGACAATATGTTGGGCCTCAAAGAGCAATGATTTATTTGATCATTGTGAGATAAGTGAAAAAAGTACATTTTACATATATAAAAGATTACCATGCATTCATAGCAGTGCTAACACAACCAATTTATTTTTACCATTTTTAAATTAGAAGATGACATAAGTAAAACGGTGTCTCTGTCAAGCGTCATGTGGATCCACATTGATGGCAATAGCAACTAGAGTTTTCCTCATTTTATCATACAGTATCCATTACTGCTGCAATATCCTTGAACTGGCTTTGCAAGTTCTGCAGTAATAACCAAACACATTAATATCAAGTATCATATGCATGTATTTCAAGAGAAATTAACATTTGCAATCACATTGCAACTTTTACAAACCTGGAATTGTGGAATGGTCATCTCGAAAGATTTCTGACAAATGTGACCGGCGGGATCGACAACCTTCAGCATTAAAATGACATATGGAGAATTAAGCGACCGACAGGTGTCTGAGCTCACAGCCATGCCAAGCTTCCACTGCAAGTCAACTAACTGCAAACATAAAATTACACTCATATATAGCAATAAAGATCATGTTTGGAACCGAACCATATTATATAAAGTACCTGGCCAATGCTGAGCATCCCTTTGCTTTCTTGCTGGCATTGTACTAACGTATTATATTCACTCCATAACTTGTGCAGCACTTGAAGAGATGTTTTGGGCCATTTGCTGCTAGATTCTTCAATCTTTGACACAAAATCATCACTAGAAAGGTTGTGTTTACCAGCATATCTGATAAGGTAAACATTTTTTAAAGTTATTACAGGATTTATGTTATGCATTTCTAAACAAAAAAAGAAAGCAGAGCAGCCCATCAAACATAATCTTTTCACAAATAAATAAGAACTGGGTTTTGATTCTGATTGTTATTTATGCATTTATACAGACATAGTTATGGCCATAATCACATTCATTTTTTTTTAATAAAGCAAAATGTACCTGAATGTTAATAAAAGATATCTTGTAACACTCTGTTGATCTGCACTGCCAAGAGTGACACCTGCTTTTGACCATTTCTTTTCAGAAAAGAAAAATGGATATCAAATCAAGTTTCTAAAAGGAGCTATAGCAATGGAGTTACTGAGTAAAAGGAAACACACTCACATCAGAGATTTCTGTTGCATCAACTCCAGTGGAATGCCCACAAAGATAACTCAGAATATGCACACACTGTTTATAAAATGAAGAACATAATTAGCAGAACCATTACCAAAACGTTGCTTTTGCCCCTGTGCACATTGGGGAGATCAAGTTTTGTTGACAATTTGGCACAGGCTCATGTGTTGCTTAAAAAAAATCTAAAGCCTAATAATATATCTTATGAACCCTAAAGGAAACATAATGGAAATGGAAATTCTTACTATTTCAGACAACGCATCTGGCGATAGTTTACAGATGAGATCCACGACATTATTCGAACCTGAAACATATAATGATGTGTTTTCTAATGGCCACAAAATAACTATTTTAGAATACCAAAATTATTAACGGAGATACATGCACACCCTGTTTATTTATGTATTTAAATCATAGAATGTAAATGTATATTGTAAAATTTAGCTCAGAGCTCTTTAGCATAAACGTTTAGTAACAATGCTAAATAAAAGCCTATCTGAAAGCTAGATTAGCGTTAGCAAATGATTAACTTTGTGACATTTTTACTGCAACACAAATACTCTGCTGGATGCTTTGGATTAATATTCAAATTAAAATAAGTCCCTGGTGGAGAGTTAAAACCAGTTATGTTTGGTTAAAACCAATGATTGAATATGGTTAAAACCCACCACAACACAAATCCTCTGCTGCCGGCATCTTCTTCCCGTCACCTGCTTCGAGATGTGGCGGAAACTAGAGCGCCATCTTGTGATTGGTAAGCTATATGTCACCGTAGCACACTTTACCGCTTGTTTTTTAATATAGAGGTGTGAATGACAAAAATACCATTAGGACATAGTCATAGTGAATAATGTAAAGCTGGTTTTCCTAAAGTCTTGATCGGTGCGTACAACAATGAACTAGCTAAACTTAAACGGCTATGATGCAGGATGAATAGGACACGCCCCCGACCTTGGAAGAGTCCACTGTTTAAAGGTGTAGGTGCATTTAACATCTAAACACCAAGAATTTAGTGAAATATATAATATGACAGCTATCAATAGTACACAATTTATTAATTGCGACTTTGACAGCTTCACGAGTCAAATTCACGATTCAGATAAGCAATATATTAAGTACTAGAAGTTTATAAACCGTTATCGTCCTTTCTCCTAGCCTCATGCAATTTCCAAACGCGGAAGCGGGTTCCAGCTGTCAAACCAACTTGCAAAAACACTTTGAGCTGACGGGTTCGTCTGGAAATAAAGTGTGTCTATAATTCAAAATGGACTCCCCACGATGGTTGCCATTGGAATCTAATCCAGAAGTATGTACACTTTCTTTCTTTCAACCACGTTGCTCATTTATCCATCAACATGTGAGGGGGGCTAATAGGTTGCTAACAGAGAACAAAAGCTGTGCTGTTAAATCTTCAACTTAATTGATATGTTCTTCTTTCTTCCCATTTTAGGTCATGTCAAAGGTGAGTATTGTGTTTCAGTGTTATTTGTTTACATACGGGTCAGACAAACTGACTAAGAAGTGAAGTCTAGTATCAAGAGGCCTATCAAGAGCTATGCTAACGGTTACATTTAGTGTCCCATTTAGGAAATGTATGGTAGATTACGTTTTGTAGAATTTGTGAGTTAGTGTGAATTTGTAAATCATCATAATATGGAGCCTACATCTCAAAATGCATACTGACCCTCAGCTTTTGCATAGTTTCTTAATTGTTTGGGTATGCAACCAACCTGGCAATTTGGAGATGTTTATGGTTTGGACCCAGAGCTTCTCAGCATGGTGCCAAGGCCAGTGTGTGCAGTACTTCTCCTCTTCCCTGTGACAGAGAAGGTATGATAAGATTATTATGCCACATTTTGTAAAATATAAACATTGCATTGTTTTGAGTGATGTCTCATTATGCACATTTTGCAACTACTTCTTTTGTGCAGTATGAGGCGTTCAAGCAGGAAGAGGAGGAACGGCTCAGAGATCAGAAACAAGAAATCTCTCCTGATGTCTACTTTATTAGGCAAACTATTGGAAATGCCTGTGGAACAATAGGATTAATACACGCTGTGGCAAACAACTTGAAACACTTGGAATTTGGTAAACATACTATAGGTTACAATATTACAACTATGTTTATGGCAAGTTTTAGTCGCAAAATAGTTCTAATACATTTAATGCATTACATAAGATTTCTGGTTGATGACAACAATGTGTTTCTTTTCCTCCAGATCCCAATTCCCCTCTTAAGAAGTTTCTTGAGCAAACCTCTAAAATGACTTCAGAAGAAAGGGCTGCATTCCTGGAAAAAGACGAGGTATAACAAATGACAACTACGAATTCCAATCATAACAATAATGAATATATGCTGAAAATGATATATATTTTTTTAAACTTTGTACTACTAGAGTATACGTGTTACCCATGAATCCAGCGCTCAAGAAGGACAAACTGAGGTGTGGTATTATCATGGAGATGCAGTTTTATACTCTTCTTAATAGTTATCATTGTTCCCTTTTTTTTTTTTTTTTGTAGGCACCAAGCATAGACGAGAAAGTGAATCTCCATTTTATAGCTTTTGTGAATGTTGGAGGACAACTGTATGAACTGGGTAATTGGCTTCTGCAAGTGTACAGTGCTTGTAATTTTATTCAAACTAACAAATTAAAATTGTTCTCATTTTTTATACATAGATGGACGTAAGCCTTTTCCTATAGTACATGGCAAAACATCAGAGGAAACTTTCCTTGAGGTAAAAAGGGCAAATGTGTTGCACAACACTTGTTTGTGTCTACTAATACATATATTTATTTGTGACTGTTTGATGACTTAACAGGATGCTGTAGAGGTTTGTAAAGTCTTCATGGCTCGAGACCCAGATGAAGTTTGTTTTACCATCATAGCCCTCAGCAAAGATTAAAATAAATATGGGAAATCAACAAAACAGAACTGCCAAACATTCGCAAGTGCTGACCACACTACTACAGGATCTCTGTCTCTTTTCAAAATATTTAGGCAATTGATTTGTCAGAAAATTAATACAAAAGTAATGTTTAAAAATAATGGTAGATTTGGATTAACACAGATTATTGAGATTTGAATGGAATCAAAGTTTCTGAAAAGTTTGTGCTAAAATCTTCCATTTATGTCTTTGAACTGTATTCCCTAGATACTGCACTAATCTCTCTGTTTTTTATGACTGGCTTTAAACTTGAAATTGGTTACTTTTGTTCATTATATGGGAAAAGTAGAAAATCCACAAACCAGTTAACCTTTTTTTTTTTTTTAATGGAACTTTAATTTCTATTTCAATAACAGCTTTGAAGCCAACTGAACTAATGCACTTGTAACAGTATTATAAAATGGTAACAAAGATGTCTCCTGACGGGGGAGGATGTGGCAACGGTTTGTGGAAACATTCTTCAGGGATGTGCCTACGTTTTTGTAATTCTGATAAATAAAGTAAAGTTACACTTACTTATGGGTCACCAAACGGTTCAATTATGTTCCACATAAACTGGCTGTATGTAACTTGAGTAAAATCTACAGAAAAGAAAACATGTTGCATACTTGTTTGTTTTTGCAGAATTTAAAAAATGGCACATGCTCACTTCTTACTAAAGTTTGAGATGGTGCAGTGAGAAGTTGTTATCTTGAATTATCACATACTAAAAATAATTAAAAAGGTAGAAAACCGGACTTTATAAATGCAATGTGTGGGTTCTGTCAGTGTTTACCATCCAATATTTGTTCTCTGTGGTGGATTCAAAAACTGAGAAGCCCTTTTATTTCAATCTTCACTTCCATTTTGACATCTGGATCTAGATGTTTTAATTTTGCACAATGCGTTTTGTCCACTAGGAGGTGGTATGTGAAAGGAAAGCATGTAACATGACTCAAGTAGCTTATTGCCTTCAGTTTCAAAGATTTCTGAATGTTTTTTTTTTCTCTTGTGACTTAACTAAAGGAATACGAAAAGCGCGTTTATCTTTATTATGGTTTAGAAAATGAAGTGACGTTTGTTTTTCGAAAACTCAAAAATGGACCTGTTACAAAGAACACATTCACCTGGAAGTTGTACAAAGGACCTGTGGTTAGTCCCCAGACCCTCTTTAGGACCACCCTTTTCCGCAGCCACAGCCAAGCCGTAAACTTTATGAAAGGACAATCTCCTCTGTTACTGCAGCCTTTCCTCTGCGCTCTGATGGGTTTCTTGACAGCGTGTGATCGGACTAGTTGGAGTCGTGGAGATAGTCAAGCGGGTGGTGATTAAAACTAAAAAGCAGTGATAACAGGCGTGTCGGATGAAATCTCAGGTAAGGGTGGCAGCGTACAAGGTGATGCAAGAGAAACCAACCCTCCGTTCTCACACTAGGGATGTCAAGATGTTTTGCAAGTGAAGTGTGGCATTACATGTTCCTGTAGCTTTGTTCTCTGTGCGTCCTTGTGCTGGCGCCTTGTGTGAACTGGGCCATTTATGCCATTGGACTCTCGCTGTTGGACAAAAAGTTTTTGTGATGGAGTGGCGTGAGCAGTCCACGCTCAGCTGCGACGAAGCCTACTTGGAGGCGCAGAGATGGATTGAGGTGAGTGACTGGCTGAAATAAGTAGGGTATATTTAATTATTTAAAGACTGCTGCCTTAAGTAATGTCATAAGCTACAAAGGTTCTTATATTGTTAATACTTTTAGATGAGTTTAGTTTTCTTTTTTTTTCATCTTTCAAAATCATAAATCATTATGTTCCTTGTGTTTTTGCTTGAAAGTTGATCATTTGCCTCAGGTGCATGCCCTCATACCCAAACCTGTCTACACACAGGGGCATGTGTCACCCTTGACCCCATTTGTCAGTCAACTAGTAAGCTATAATCATTTTCATTTTTTGAGTTCTAACTTGGTCTGTCTCCTCAGAAGACATGTACTTGACCCATCCATTCTTCACTACTTTTTCCCTTCTGCTGCCTGTGTCAGAGCTTGTCCAGGCCTGCTCATTATTTTGCCGTTTCTTGAACATGAAAAGTTCAACACTGACACTTAGAATACTTAGCAGGGCTTTATTTCAAACGAACAATTAGGCTGCTTAAAGGACTTAGAAATTAAGGCTTGCATCAGCCTTAATTTCTGTAGGTAATTACATTCAATTTAGATCATTTTACAAACCATGTCACAGCATCAAAATATAACTTAAATCAGTAGTCACAAACTATGAATCTATATTTATTTATGTAGGACTATTTATTTATCCACCCGTCCTTTCTTTTTAAGGAGCTGTGTTTTCTCATGTAGTTCTCATACTCTTCATGACAGGCTTCAACTAAACAAATATTGTTCTAATTTCATGTGGGGTGAATCTGAATGCCTTCAATGTGACATCAGTGTCTGACACATTCTCACACTGGCCCATTGTACAGACGTGAGCTGGTGGTCCAGTGTGGCCATGATCTCACACAGGGGTGGGCAGATTAGGTAAAGTAAGTGGGCGGGTAGCCTGAATAAGTTGTATTTAGTTAAGGTTTTAAAACAAGGGAATTATTATTTTACAGCAGGGGTGTAAGCGTGGCCAGTACAAAAGCAATCAAAGACCAACTTCTGGCATGAGGTTAACACTTTTCCTTCAAAGAGAATGTGTCGTGCCCGTTGGTCTCTGCCACTGAATGATTAACAAGCTGCCTGGCTTTATAGCACTTTAAACAGAGGCATGTGTGCATGGCAAGGTTGGTGGTGGAGCTGAAAAACTAGACTAAATGGTCTGGAGTCTGTCACATGGACACATTCCTGCTTTAGCTACCATGGCTGTAAGCGTAACCCCTTCAGAGTTGGCCGGCTCTCAGCACAGGCCTCTACGTCCTACTACCACAGTGCACTAGCAGAATAATGGAGGTCATTGTCAATAAAAGTGAATAAAGTAAGGCTTTAAAGGTGACACTTGCAACAATTAGAAACAAGTGGCTGTGTGTGTAAGCAGCTCGAGCGTCAGAAGATGGGTAGAAGGCTGTCAATCAGATCTAAAGGGTGTGGCTGGAAAAAATATAGGAGGAATATTGATGAGTTTGTGCAATAAGAGGAACTAAGTGTTGAGTCTACTTCAGTTTTCAGATGTTTGTGACTTTGTTCCCTCTGTAAAGACCTGCTGTGTCTAACCAGTCTATTTAAATTTATCTCAGAGAGCATGAAATACATTTATCTAAATATATTTATTTTATAAAGCCTTTTTTCTCACAAACATGTTTTCAAAAAACTATTTAAGAAGTAAAATTCTGTTCAAACAAGTTACTAAATGTAACAGGTTAGACCTACCATGCCACATAATGTCCCTTTTGCTTTACTATGTTGTATTTTAAAAAGAGTTGAACAAATAAATACTATAAATAAATAAATAGAAACATTTTTTGGAAGAGCTTTATTATTATTAATACTCAGAAGATCCAGTCACCAGACCAACTACAGAGTAAATTCAAGCTCTGCTAGGATTTCTTGTGTATTGGGGAATGTACAAGGGATTTGTCATTTAACTAGCATATTGTGGTTAAAAAAACAAAGATAACATAACGATAACGTTTTGGTGCTTACAGCAGTAACCCATAAGACTTAACTTGGAGTCATATAGTGTAGATCATTGTCAGATAAAAAAATTGCAACCTATAAAGTGTTTTATTAAATAGTAGTTAATCATCACAAGGCTACTTTTACTGAACCCTGTAGTGATCAGTAGTTTTTTTGTTTTCAGGACTTGCATATATGAATTGGCTTTTGTGACCTCTGCCTCTTACTGGACTGATCATTAGTGACCTCAGTGCAGTGCCATTGTGGGTTGCTTCTGTTTTGGCCGGCAGCAGTTAGAGATAGGAGCTCAAGTGAAGCAGCCAGCCATTCAGTTGCAGTTACATGATAGCGTTGTTCTATACTGATATGTCAGTGGTGTCAATACTAGTGGCTTCTGCAGTGTTGTTGTTTTTTTTTTTTTTTTGTGATCCAGAAATATTTTGGACAATGTCCAGTTTGCACTCTGATGACCCATTCCCATGTAAAGAAGGAACAAAGAATTTTTGGAACAATTAGAGGGGGGTTGTATCCACACAAACCTTGAATACTGATTTGCCCTGCATGAATAAACAATAACTCTGGTCACAGATGCAGGGTCTATCATTCCTTAGTTTTCATAACCAAATTTTACTAGATCAAAACATTTACTGTTATAATAATAATGTATAATGATATGTAATCTAAATATGTAATGTCCTTTCATAAATCTATCATCATTTTATTAAACTCTGAGGATTGTTATTGGTTGATGTGCACATAGGGTAAAGTTATTACTAAGCTCACTTCCTTAACAAGTTCAATAGCACATTCTTGAGGGGAGCGTTGGTGGGTTCACAGGAAGGCAAGCTGTTTTTAAAATCTGTGTTCCTGCCTTAAATCTCCCTGTTAAATCAGAGTAGCTGTGTGTTGTTGCAGATTAGGGTTATTATTCCACATGAGGGCTTGCACAGGAGAGAGAGGGCATAGCGGGCTGGGAGTTAATTCCTCTGATCGTGACGACGGAGAGGAAGACAAATATTCCCTTACAGCAGGCTTAGTTCCACACCCACCTTCCACACTAAAAGATAATATCTACATGAGCATTCATTCTGTTTGGTTATTAATTCTTAAAAAATGTGAGATTGAGCGACATGTGAAGAAAATACATTCTAGATACTTTTATTGTGTGTTTGCTTGCATGTGTAGTAGTGCAGTTGCCCCGCTAACTTGGAACAGTAGGGGTCAGGATTTCTTATGCCAGCTGCCATGGCTGACAGTTTGTCATGTAAGTTTCATGCTCTGTATCAGTGTTTTCTGTTTTCACTGTCTGGTTAGAATTATACTATTACCACTAAAGAAGAAATTCGTAACAAGACTTGGTTTGATAATGCATACCATGGTGTGTCAAAACTCCAATTACGTTTGTGATTCACGAGGACTCACAGGTATTAAGTTTCCGTGAATGTCTTCTATGTAGTAAATTGCTGAGGTTGTCCAATCACCTTGTCTAATTCATCTAATGATAGCCTTGACTCAGCTATGCTATAAAAAAAGTATTTTCTTTTGTTCTCTATCCTTAAAAGCAAAGGATAAAAGCTTTGGAACAAGGCACGCGTGACCCAATGGGTTGGTGTGACCCGTTCAACTTGTTTCAGTTTGAGTACTGTGTGTACTTTCATCTAAAGCCAGCAGATTCCTATAGTGTGTGTATAGCTGTGTTGGGTTTAAACCAGAAACAAAAACAAAAGGCAAACTAAAAAAAATCAACAACTGCATGGGTAAGTAATTAAAAATATTATTAAATTTTATTTTATAAATATAAAATTATTATAATTAAAAGATACAAAAACAGTTGAATTTCTAAACCTTGCGGTGTCTACTTCTCAATAAATACTGCAAAATAAATACTACAAAATAATTATACATATGCGGGCTTTATCTTGCAGTGGGCAGTATAAAATTCCCCTAGGGGAATGAACAATGACTGAAACTTAACCCAGGCAAGACAGATGTTATTATCTATGGCCCACACAAATAAAAGGAAAAGCGTCTGCAGTCACCACAAGTCACTTTCTCTAAAGCCTAAAAATCAGGGAGTAATAATGGACTCTGACAGCCATCCAACATCAACCCCTTTCAAATAGTGTCTACGCCAAAAACATTGCCAGAATCAGGGGTATTGTGTCTAAACTAGACTTAGAGAACTTTATCCATTCATTTATCTCTAGCAGGTTAGACTACTATAATAGTATGTTCACTGGACTCACTAAGCGAGCTGTAACAGCTGCAGTACAAACAGAACGCTGCTGCTCGAGTCCTGACTGAGACCAGAAAGTACAACCATATTAGTCCTGTCCTCAGGTCTCTTTACTGGCTTCATGTCTCTCAGAGGATAGACTTTAAAGCAGCTGTCCTGGTGTATAAGGCTCTCCATGGCTCAGCACCAAAGTACATCTCTGACATGTTAGTCTCATAAGAACCATCTCGGACTCTGAGAACCTCAGGGAAAGGTGTCCCGCTGGTGCCCAGGGTCAGGACTAAACACGAGGGAGCGTTTCAGTTTTATGCAGCTAAAATCTGGAACAGTCTTCCAGAGGTCTTTAATCTGACAATGTTCAAGTCCAGGCTGAAAACTGGTTAGTTTACCTGTA
Source organism: Neodontobutis hainanensis (assembly GCA_024349245.1). Classification (NCBI taxonomy): domain Eukaryota; kingdom Metazoa; phylum Chordata; class Actinopteri; order Gobiiformes; family Odontobutidae; genus Neodontobutis; species Neodontobutis hainanensis. The sequence continues at coordinate 167,360 of JALDNG010000048.1, forward strand.
AGCCCGACATTTTATTTGTTTTGGCTATATTTGTTTTAAATCAATGCTAGTTAGGAGGTTATCTTTGCATGTATATATGGAAGGAGCTCTACTCTTCATGCTGTGTACTTATAATGGCTCTTGGTGTTTCTGAACTGGTGGTTTGAGATCATGGGAATGGCATGAGGCTATAACCCAGCACTGTGTTCTTCCAGTCATCCAGATGCTCCCAGAGCCTTGTGGCTTGAGGCTGCCTGGCTCTGGCACAGTTTCAGCACAGCTCTACCATTTACCAGAAACTTTTAGCATTAACGACCGACCATTCAAGAATCACTGAAGGACTCAGGGAATACCTGATGAACAATTCCTCAACCTTGTCCCAGAGACACTGCAGGACCTCAGGAGGAAATACCTCTGACTTCCTCTCCAACTGTTCTCAACATCCTACCTTTCTTTTCCAAGCTCCCCACCCCACAGACACATATGCACCCGCCCTCTCTCCTCAACCAGCCATTCTTGCAACTTTTGCTCTCTGTTTTTATTCCATTTTCCAGGCAGTAACCAAGAAAAAATTTGGGAGCACCGACTTCCGATCAGAGCTTGAGAATGGCGTGCTGCTGTGTGAGTAAGTACCTCTCTCCTAAGCCACTCATTCAAACAGGAGCACTTTTCTGTTACTGATACTTCACAAGCAGTCCTTGTTCTGCATCATTGTTTGTTTGTCAGAAACAGAACGTGAAGCAGTGTTTCAATACAGTACAATAGAGACTGTGAGTAGCTATTAAAATGTTTCCACTGTCAGTTCTATGCTGACTGCTTGTTTAAATATGTAATGTAATCTATTTCAGGATGACTTGTATTGCCTGGTTGACAGATGTTACAGATTTGTGGATGGGGCAGAGTGCCATCTTGGCTTTAATGGGAACTATGAGAAGCTGTGTAGTGAATGGAAACCTTCTAGTTTACACCACATTGCCAAGACAAGGCACTTTCTCATTAGTCAGGATGCATCAATTTTACTGACAGAGAGAGAGATTTGTAGAGATTATACATATAATGTATATAATGATAATAGGGGTCCCAACAGCTGGACTCCGGGCTGAATCCAGGCCTCGAGAAGATTTGATCCGGACTGCAAGACACTTTACATAATTACAAGCACATTGTTGTGGAAAATATATTTTTGAACCGGCATATCTAGGACAACTATGTATACATAACTATGTATACATAACTCGGGTTACTATGGTTACAGTCACAGACAGATCATAACATACGTAACATATGTTAATTTGGGGGATCAAAAATCTGAAAATGTGTAAAAGAGTTTTTGGAGTTGAGTGACAAATAAGTCTGCCTTAGTGTCAGTTTCTGTGGGAATCCATATAATAAGCAGGATTTCAGACTGATGTTATTAAACAGACCTGGTCCTGAGTCTTATCATTTCTGTCAAATACATTTTTTGTGTTTTTTAATGAACTCTAGCCTCTTTTTATTTTGTAGCATGTTCCTTTCTTCTGTGAGTTGTGTCTGGTGAACGCTACCTACTATCACAAAACATCCCTCCCATGTAAACAAAGGAAAAAATACAGAGGAAAGTGGATTACCTACATTTATCTTCACAGTGTTCAAGAGGCTGTAGGTGTGGAATAAATGAGACTTCACTTAAATAAAAGGATATTTAAACACATATCCTTTAATTACAATTTTCCGGACCCCTCACAGTGAGTAAAGTTAACTAAGCAGACCTGGACTGATTTTAGTTGAGGACCCCCTGGATAATAGCATCACATGCATTTAGACATGTTAATGTGGGCTCAACTGCGGGATGGACACAGTGATGTGATTTGCTTTGAATCAGCAGAAAACTGTAATTAGCAGCCGTTCATGCAGACTTGTCCAAAACCTCTTCTGGCAACGGTTCCAAAAAGCTGCTCCTTAATCTGCTGATTTGGACCTGACTCCACTATTCACTCACTCTGTGAACAACACAGACATTTCACTTAAATAGCTGTCCTTGTTTTCTCAGTGTTTGAGGAAGAAGAAAGCAGAGATTATATCGCTTTCACTTAGGACCCCAGCCCCAATTGCCATTGTTTTGTTGTTATCACTAAATACTTGTAAAGGAATGTTTAGTGTAGACGGCACATATGATTACATCCTACTAAGCTTACAGCATGTGTTTGTTTGATAAAATCACAATAGCTGTATTGTTTCTGTGCTAAATGAGTAACCTATCACACCCAGTCTGTGTGTTGAGAAAACAGAACAGCCTCAAAAATACTTATTTACTGTGTCCATAGACATCTTTTTATTTATTCTTTATTTAACCAGGTAGGACAATTAAGACCCAATTCTCATTTACAATGACGACCTGGCCCCATGAGAAGGGGGTTTGTACATGCTTTTTAGTGGTAGGGGAAACTGGAGTACCTGGAGGAAACCTTTTGCTGTCTGACCTGATCTGGACTGATTGAAGGTTTGTTTCAGCAGGAAAGCGTATGTGTTAGAAGACAGAGACGTTATGTGTTTACATGTTGGTGCAGAACTGGCCATTAACTAAACTGAAGCCAGGTGGCCACCATTAAACAAAGTCCTAAACACACAACACAGACTTTGTAGCTCTATGTTTTGTTCATTTAATGCCAGTCAGACAAGTCTAACAAATGGCCAGCAGTTTTCACTTACACTGTTCTCTTTTACAGTCTGATCAACAAAATCAAACCTGGTATCATCAAGCGGGTTAACAGGCTGCCCACACCTATTGCTGGACTGGTAAGTTTTTATTCTATCAATGTACATTACCACTTCAAGCCACAATTTCTCTATAGTCTGATAAAGCCCATAGACCTCTAATGAGAAGTATGTAAGGGCACGAGAACTGACTGCTGCTGACTGGTCTGACTCTGGGGCACAGCAGCAAATGAGAGAAAGGTTGCTTTGGCCACTTGTCACTGCTTATCCATCCACACTAATAGTTTCAGTGAACACAGAGCAGCTTGAAAGGCCATGCACCACATTTGAGTGCACTCGAAATATGATGTTTGAAGCAGTGTTATAGTAGTGTGTTATAGCATTTTAGTTGATCTTTAATAGAAATCTATATGTTATTTTGAGTATTTTAGACCTCACAGTAAGTACCTTATATAAACAACCTTTTGATCCACGATAGCTCAGCTGAAACCAGTGTTTTGGGAGTGTCTGCATACAAGTCCACTAGAAGTAGAGGGTTGAAATCTCTACCTTTCGCTTAAACCCATCCCTCACAAAGCTTCCTTGAGGGTATAATTGAGTACAGCTGTTTCCAAGAGTTAGAGAACACAAACCCAAAGATAGAGATTTTATAACACTCATAATGTTTGGCAAGACAATGATAATTTGGCTATACTATAAACAGGCTGGCACTATGCTGAATGTAAAAACAAACATAAGATTTCAGGCTGTATGCCTTAAACCATTAGGTCTCTGTTATGACATAAATCTCATTGCCTTCTTGTTTGTTGGGATGGTTAGTAATATAACTGTCTGGGTACCTGCTGAGATAATGAGGTAAAATATCTCCTCAGTAGCACTTGTGTGTTACTTCCCAGACTTGGACACAAACCTTAAAACTCTAGATCATGAGCAAATGTTAAAGCTTCTGGTTGGCCCGCAGCAATCAGTTACTGCCAACCACATGGAGAAAAGTGGCGAGTCCTCCAAACAAACATGACTCACACTCTCCCCACTGTGAGGATAATCTTCCTCCTGAAGTAATCAGGTAGGCTTGTTAACATTGTTTGCTCTTTTAGCTCTTTTATCTCTTTTCTCTATTAAAAATGTCTGGCCTTCACTTGGGGCTCTGAAACCAGTTAAGTTAAACTGTGAAATAGTTTTCGCATTAGGTGTTTTGCTGGTTTGTATTGTGGGCAAAATTACTTTCTATTATGGTTCCAAAAAGGCATGTATAGGATATATACAACATTCCTAAATTACAGATCAGATACAAACTATAGCTGGACAAAGAAGTGGAGGTCAAAAAGGAAATATCAGGTTTTGTGGAATATTTAGCAACACTGGCTTTAGTCTAAGCCTGTTCTCTGGTGTCCACGGGAATGTTTCCTATGTCAGCGACATACTCCTCTTTGTCTGTTGGTGAGCACTCAGCCTCTGATTGTGGGATAAACGAAGAGAAGTGGTATCAGGTTAGATATATTTAACAAGGACTCAGATTTCAGGCACAGTAATCTTAAGCCAGACTTACTGATGACTAAATCAGCCTCTGTCCACTGTAAAAACACTATAATTGACATGGTTCTGCATGTTCCTGCAAACACCAACTCCTCTGTGATGGGTAGCTGAAGGGGAAGATAAACATTTAGATCGCCCCACGGGTGTCTTTTCTCATGTATCATTTTAGTTTTTCTTGTCTTGGCACATGTATCACTGGATCTAACTCTCTAGGGTTTTATACAGTCGGGCACCATTTAAAGAATTCCTTCTTGAAGATTTGATTGCTAAAGTTTTAGACATTTCCCAGGGTCAGTTCAGGGTAATTGTAATGTACGAACACAGCGAAAACAAAATAGACTGGCCACAGTGCAACCATTTGGTTGAGCTTGTGAGACCTTGTCAGACACCATGTGAGACATCTTCATTTTCCCAAAGTGATCAAATTGGGGTCCTCAGGATTAATCCTATGACAGGATTAGAATCTGTTGCATTTTTGTCATATTATGTTAAGGGATAGCATAACAGTATTTCCTCCGAATGTTATTGTACAGACTGTAACTTTGTGGTTAGGGTGTATACTGATAAATATTGTATACTGATACTACACAGATATGCTGTCACATGACATTTATCATCACCTATAACAGCTCAGTGCTTATTACTCACCTTTAAATAAAGGTTAAGGGTTTGAAATGCAGTTGCTTGTTGATTTTTATTGAAACTAAAGAGTTGTCTTTTAAAATTATTTTTTCCTCGCACAGTGAGATGAGGTAACATGTTATTTATATTTGTTTACTTCCGTGTTAACCCAGCCTGCTCAGTGAACGAGACATAAAAATGTGCAGGTAACATGACAAGATGATAGAACAGAAGGTATTTTATTGTCAATGAATATTACATCTATGGGACTATAGCCATAACGTTTAGAAGAGAACATCTTTGTTTTACCACAAGAAATAGCGAAACATATGGCTGTTGTACAAAAGTGGGCGTAAACCTTGACCTGCAGGGGGCCCTGTAACCTCTAGGGCAGGACAAAGCCCTGTTTATGTACATACAAAGCTGTTAGCCATGGGGAGCCTGCAGCTCACCTCCCCTGTACTATTTGTTAATAAGCATGTAGGGTATTTAATTATAGAGCTTGCTACCCCTTAATTATTCCAGCCCATGTTAAGCCATGTGTCATTATAAGAGACCTTTAAGCAGTCATGGGAAATGAAGGCTCACAAATAAGACTGGTGATATTACAACTAGAAAAGTCATAACCCTGAACTGGCTCTGTGCGTAGTGGGTAATATTTGTTTGGAGGGCATTATGTATTCTCGCATTGCCCCTCTGATGCAAATTTACAGACTAAATGTAATGCAATATAAAATGATTGACACTTGTATGAGGATAAACTGTCCTTCCACACCTTAGTCCTCTTATGTTGCTTCAGGGAAATATTTGTCCTGTTCTGTCACCCGACCTCATGTTTCATAGCAACCAAATGTCTCCAAAATACTCCACCACCCCATAGATTCCACAGGTATTCTCGAGTAAAGGGCTTGGCAGGCAGGGAGGGGACAGTTTCAGGGTGTGAGAAGAAAGAGACCGCAGTATGCAAGCAATATGCTCCTGTGTCGTTGCATCGCATGGCTGTTTGGGTGGGACTTGTGTGAAGTTCTGATGTCATCCTTCCTGGTTTTGACTTTATCCCCACCTTAACCCCGCCCACAGGTAGCTCTGAGGCTGTCAGTCAGCCTCCCCTCCTCACCCCCTCCCTCAATCCCCACATGTGTGTTTGTGTGTGTTCTGCACTGGGTAGCTCTTTATTGCAGCACAGACTCCTCCCTATCCGTCGCTGTGTACTCTCGTGATATGAACTTTGAAAGCAATGACTTGTAGGCTTGTTTCCCTGTCAAAGGGAAGAGTGATTATTCTTTCATTTCACTAAAAGCGGACAACCCTCGTCCCATGTTTTGTTTTTGTCCAGGACAACCTGAACATCTTTCTAAGGGCCTGTGGCAAGCTTGGACTAAAAGAAGCACAGCTCTTTCATCCAGGAGATCTCCAAGATCTTTCCACAAGAGTTACTGTCAAGTAAGTTTTAAATTAGCACAAATATATGGCATCACATCGTCATACTCATTCCTCAAACTTATTTAGACATAAAAAGAAAAGTTTTTGTCCTCATGTATTTAAGATCACTGCATGGCTTCAGCAATAGCTGGTGTATTTATTGGACTTTAAGCATGTATTTAGTTCGTACTTTCACAATATCCAATAGTCCTGAATACATGAGGTGAAACATTCTCCCATGAGGGGAAAGCTGACCGAGAGGTAAAAAGGAAAGGTCAGTGCTATTTTCAGTTTCCAAGACTTGTGTTGGTAACCACCTGCTTAAGCGCAGCAAAATCTATTTATGATGAACAATAAATACAATTGAAGAGAGGATCAGCACACCCCAGTACGTATATTTCATAGATTTTAATGATTGAATTGATCAGCAGTCTGTTCACTTCTCATCCAAAAAAGCATATTGACACGAGACAGGTGAAGGCTAATCTAAAGTACGATTCTTTAAACACCATGAAAAAGAATTTTTGGCTTGTTTGTGTTTGTTGCAGACAGCACATGTGGTATGTTGAACAACCTGTTCTTTTTTACACAAAAGTGCCTTCAGGTGTGGGATAAGGTAGAGCTCAGGGCACAGTCCATACACTGTGGCTGTGGCTTTAGAACAGAGAAAATGCCAGAGCGCTTGTAGACAGTAAAACCTGATTTGATGGTTGTATTTTTTTATGTCTGAAAGCTATATGTAGCACCAAAGATCAACTTATCACCTCTGTACAAACTTTATTTCTTCTTGATTTGCAATAAAATTATGTTGTAACGCTCCCATCATATTTTGACATTGTTAACATTTTTTCCCCTGATCCAAAAACTTCCTCGCACCGTCATATACACAGCAGTCCACTATGCTCCAAACCACACTCCATACAGAGCCTTTGGCCAAAATTGTTGCTGCATACCCCTCTAGCACTGGGTAGTTGCGCCCCTGAGGCTATTGTCACATTCTCACATTCAAAATGGCTGATTCAATGTCATAAACTAAGAGATTATATTTTTATAATGCACAATCAGTCATGTCCCTCTTGTGCAACATTGCCATCAGTGTTGCCATTAATTTTTTTGTCAAAACCTGAATTTACTATTGATATATAACTAAACTTTTGCTCTTTTTAGCTTTATTTAATTGCATTTTAAAATGTAAATCCAAACTGTGCTACCTGATAACACAGTGTAGCCCTAGTCTATGGCTGCCTTGGTGCAGAGGTTTAGTGGGAGGGGGGGTCATCACCCTATTTTTAGCACTACTGGAGTCACTTTGACAGGCAGGACTCATTGGAATGGTATCAGGGTACACATTAGGGGGTATTTTATTAGTGACATGTGAATGTAGCTGTGATCCTTCGTGTGCATTTGACCCTTCCTTCAGACAAAATCTGCTCACATTTTGGTTTCATACCACTGTGTATAGTTGAATTATATTGTTGACAGCATGCACAATGTATTTTAAATGAACAGTTTGCTTTTGCACAATCGGTAAGAATTTGTTGTGGGAGATGCAATTATGTGGTTGCTCAGCTGTAGTATTTATAACTCACAGATGGCTCCTAGTAACATGAGGAGAAAATCCCAAACCAAGCAGAAACCAGCTTCCAATGGCTTTTTACAATGTTGCTTATCAAAGCCTAGGCAAATGAGTTTCACAGAGTACAAAGAGAGCGAGAGAAAGTTGTCTATCAGCTGTCTTTACCCCTGGTGTGTGTCCAAGCTCCACTCCCTTAAACCCAGTCTGACAGGTGCTTTGCACAGCTTTTCTGTGTACTGTTTTAGCAGCTATGAGCTTGTTTTCCTATGCAGCTGTGTAGTTTATGCTGATTTCCCCAGGCCCTGTATATTCTAGGGATGGTGCGGTACACAAAACTTACATTGTGGTTCGGTATATTTTGGTACAATGTCATCACACAAAAATCGACTTGCCCACTTGTCTTTGCCCTTAATTTATTTTTTTTATTTTTTTGACGAGAAAATAAAATATTATAATATAAGACCTTAATGATGTGGGAGTGTCCACAAGATCTGGCTTCATGTTGACCACATATAGTTTATAAAGAAGAAAAATAATAATTTTTACATGCCAGTACATGCATTTAAATGTATGTCCTGGCATCTGATTCAATATATATATATATATATATATATATATATATATATATATAACATATTTCTTGTGATTCTTTTCTCACTGTGCCCAAGAGGAGAGCACAAACAAGACAGAAGTGACATCTGCTGAGATTTAGATCTACCTCATGATAGGTTTTAAATTATTATTTAATTATTATATTTTGAATATTATAGGCTCTGTAGCGTTAATGTTGTTATAAAAGCAACAAAAGCAAGTTTACAGCAAAAGTCTGTGATACTCTGTTGATTAGACTTATAAAACTGATGGACAGGAGTTTGTGTCACACTGGAAATGGAGAAAAGGGAGTTTTGAAACGGCCAATAAAATAGCTAAATAAACAGCATTTCATTGTCTCCCCTTAGCTTGAGCTGTCACCTCTCCATGTCCACTCTGCCCTGGCAGTGAGTGCAGTTTCTCATGAGCGTGCATCTCCCCGGAGCTGCTCTGCCCGGTGTGAGTGAGTGCGCTTTTTAACTCACACTAAATGTAGCATTGTGAAAGTAAAGAAGCTAGAAGTTGTTCGTTGCTTGTGAGCACACAATGAGGGCTCTCTGCAAAACAGTAAAAACCTGCATCTGAATGGTTAGTGTAGTATAGTTAGTTTCCTAGTTTAGTACAGTATAGTATATTAGTATTTATTCAATAAAACATTATAAGTCAGGGTAAGCATTGCTTACTGTTTACTTCTCATTAAGTATTAAGTTTTCCTTTCTTGTTTTTATTGCCATACCATATTTGAAAGTGTAAATACATTTTTATATTGTTAGAAGAAAATTAGTTTTAGCAAGATGTGTGCTGAACTTACACCCAAGAATAATTTTAATTCATTCATCTGCCTTGTGTGGACAACAAAACCATAAAAGGATATTGGACGTCTACACTGACCTTTGAGCTTTGCAGTTGCTGCAGTAATGGCCTCACCACCATCTGAAACGCAAATCACTCTCTAGCATTGTCTTGTGAAATTACCATTCCAATAAAAAAAAAAAGGCTGTCAGTAGTAACCTTCAATTTCATAAATAAATTGTGTGACAAACTGTTGTTTTAGAGATCAAGTCTGATAAGAGCAGTCTGTGCACATTCACGGCCCACTGAGCTGTTATCAGGTAAAAGCCAATGGGCAGAATCTGATTCATCACCTAAGACTAAGATTCACTGTGTACTTAGGCCCAACAGTGTTCGGAGCAGCTGCCCGACAAATGAGACTGTTGGAGTGCTTTAGATTAATCATATTTCAAACAGTGCCAGCAATCTGTGAGTCACTTCCATTAGAGAGACACTTTACGACCATATGGTAATTTAACAGCCTAAATTTCAAGTCAGAACAACACCATGGACAAGCCGTCGTTTCCCTAAAGACAGTAAATGCTTACAGTTCATCTCTATTAAGCTTTTCATTCAACCGATTTGTCTCCAAAAAAACATTAGAAACTCTTGAACTGTTGAACATGATTCTTAGTGCTTAAAGCCTTGGGTTTATCTTCTTTTTATCTTCTTATCCACTGTTTAGTATGCAATAATCAGAATGAAGAATTTATTGATGTTGGATAAGCAGCTATTGGCCAAGTCTGTGCTTTCTGACAGCACATGCCCCCTGCTGCGAGGGGTTCAAAGTCTCGCTCATTTGATTAAGCAAATTATTGACAAGGGTTGAGCGCTTTCCAAACTGAAAAAGAGAAAGTACACTCTCTCAGCACCTTGAATCTTGTTCCATATGAGGAATGTGAAGGACCTTTGTGGACAATTAATAAAGAGGAATGGCTGTTAATGACGATTATATAATACATCACACCCTGAAAGAATATGTCATTTTCCTGTTAAGAATGAACAGATTTAAGAATTTCATAAAATACATGATAGTACATTGTACCATATGCATTACACATGAAAAGTTAGTAAAAGGTTAATGCAAAGGAGATAAACAAAGTGCCCTGTATGTTAGCTTTAAGGGTGTGGTTCAGTGAACTGGCATTGCCACTTGTGGTCATAGTGTTGTCTAAGTTATGGTAGGGCTCCACAATCAATCAAAAAATGTATCCGTGGCAGATACAAAATGCAAAATACATAATCCCAAAACCCGGAAATGCTGTAACTCTCATGGGATTTTATGAAGAAATTTATTCTTTGTAAGTCAATAATCTTCACCAGTCAAACCCAAAATGGAAAAATATGAACAACATTAAGTATTTGCTTTCTGTTCAGTTTATCAAAAGAAAATGTAATTATTATTATTATTATTATTAAGTTACAGAGAAAAGCCACAGTATTGTGTGTGTTTCTAATGTTGTGCTGCTTTCTGGAAATTTTCTGAAACCACACATATAATGTATAATGAATAATGGCTCTGGCTGTAAATAGGCAACACAAGAGTTATAGTAGAGCTCTTTAGCTACTGGAGCAAGAAGCACCAGCCTCACCCTGAGTCCACAGAGGCTGTACTGTCTCTGAAAATTATGACACTCTGATGTCAGACAATGTTTCACACAAAGCTAACTCGGGATGTTTGATGATTGAGACTGGGTGTGTATCACAGGCCTAAGTACATTTTTGTTAATTAAAGTGTACACATTCACATGGGAGAATGCAGCCAAGCAAGTGATCGTCACTTAAGAGGTATGCTTTAGCCTACACTTCACAACACACCCATCATTTAAAGGTTTTGTTTTGTTGGTGTTTGATTTTGATGCCATTGTCTTAAAGGCACAAAGCTGGCCTAATGTTATCACAGCATGTACTTTAATGTTGGTCTGTGTCTCTAAATATGGTTGATGTTACTTCAGTTGAAGGGAATAGTTGGAAGCTTAGGTTTAGGCATATGGGTGGAAATCATTTGTCAATGCGTTGAGAGCAACCTGTTTTAAAAAGTTTGTTAATTTGTCCCAGCTTGTGTTCTAAATTGTTCAACTGCTGTCATTACTTGCACAACAAGTGTATTCCTTCTTCATTTAATACACTTTGAAAATATGATGCGATGATTTAATAATACCCTAGGACTCACTGAGCAGACATGTTATGACTCTGACACAATCATCACCATTTAACAGTCTAACACCTTAAGTCTTAGTGCTGTGGAGGGCAGAAACAGAGCTTTTATTTGCTTTTCTGTTCATCTTCTACTTCTAGAAATAAATGACTGTTATGGGAGCGGCTGTGGTAATTTTGGTACAGAGCTTTTTTTTTTTTTTTTTAAGTTACCACTGCTATAATCTTCAGCTCCAAGCCACACAAGATATTTTTCCCCGCCTCTTTTATGGAGCCTATAAATTTGCAGGATGCCAAATGAGTAAATGTCCATTGGAGTTTCTATTACTAGAAAACAATCCTGTTGGAAAGCCTTAGGCTGAAATGAAAAAGTGTGCTTCCCATCATATGTTTTGTTTGTCCATGCTTTTCCCACGTTCAAATAAATCATATTTGGGAATGTCACCGTAATACAGGCCCCCAGCAAGCGCATTGGTGACATTGCATGGTTAAGGTTGTTACATGCATGACTCTTGTATTACTACGTGTTAGCATTAATGTGTAGCATGCACAGAGCCATGTGAAGCAGGCCGTATTTCTCTGTCTTTATTATGGTTAGGCTGTATACCGCACTTTATCACATTTTACAGCCCCCTTTTATATTCTGCCTACTTAGACGACAGGTACAATGTACTTGTGTTATGTCTGACATGATAAAAGGCTGCATTTGTTTTGTTTGCCATCAGCGAGGTAAGCCAATGTTTTTTTCAGGAAAAAGTGGTTTACTGGCAGCAGGGTCAAAAGTCACAGCTCAATATATGACTCAAATTCTATATGAGCTGAGAAGCATGTCTGAACATGTGTTGCATCGACTGAATAATGCTGAGATAGTATTTGTATCGTTTAGTAGTGCTGGTATCATCAAGTAAGAGACAAGCGCTCTATTGTGCCTATGGTTAAATGATTAGTAGCAATAGTTTTAGAACCTCTTGATTTTGTGTAAATTCTACATAATGGTGAAAGTACCATTCCCACACTTTGTGTTTATTTGTTTTGTGGTGTTTTTTGTGCTGTGGGATTCAAGCGAAAGGCTGCCAGTAGTCAGGATTGTGCTCTCAGTTTCCAGCTCTTTCACTGACACACACACAGCAACCCAACAACCATGCCCTCTGTTCCTTTATTGTCATTTTCTCTCACACAGACCTCTGTTTTCCCTCACAGAGCCCAAGAGACCAACAGGAGACTGAAAAATGTGAGTGTAAATACACTGCTTGATGTGTGTTTGCTTTAAAGTTTTAATGATTAATGGATTAATGCTAAGCAGACACAATATTTTCTAACTGAATTTTACAGAATAATCAGATGATTTAACCACATATATCTAGTGTAACCAACTAATTAAATTGAGCTTTTTGTTTGAAAAATAGTATGGTGGTTCACTATAATAACTAATGGTTTCATTTTCAAGGTGCTGATTACCCTTTACTGGGTGGGAAGACGAGCTCAGTGTGACCCTATCTATGATGGACCTTACTTAAATTTCAAGGCATTTGAGGGATTACTGGGCACAGCACTATACAAGGTAAAATATACAAGTTGAGATGGAGAAAGATTATGAAAGAATAGTTAATTGCCTTTTGGAAACCAGAGAAGGCATCATTGAAATCTTCTGTCTGTGCTGTATATTTCTGTATCCTTCATGGGATGTGCACAATGTGTTGACTGCGATAGGCCAAAGCCCCAGAATGCTTTCCGCTAAAACCAAAGCTACGTAAAGTCATAAATGGCCCAATCCTTTGACTCAACTATTTTAATCTTGTTGTTAGTCATATACAGTGTGTCTGGTTTAACTTTGAAAATATTGTCCTGTTGCTGTTCTACAGGCAGGTTGGTGTTGAATTTGACACTCCACTTCCATGCAGATTTATACTGTAGGTGTATAGCTCTAGCCCTCTATAATTCCACCAGCTACAATCATTTTGGTAATAGCTGTCAGTTATAACTCATTTAGTCATAATAATAATCCATGTTGACTAGAGCAGGGTAAGCCTAATTGTCTGCTATGGTCTTACTTTTTTTTTGTGGTGATTGACATGTTTTTGCTTCTTTGTAATTATGCTGGCGTGTGTGTCTCTGAGGCTTTCTTCTATGCTTATGTGTACTGACATTTTGTGCAGTAAACGTTGTCATTAAGGGCACATGATGATGGCACTCTTTGTTATGACAGAGGTGAATAGGAAATGGTAAGCTAGCAACCTTGATTGCATCCATACTGTAGACAGGACTGTAGAAAGACAGAGGTCAGACAGAGGGTCTGAGAGGTGGATGTGCTGAGAGTAACTAAATATTGTCAATGACTGTGTCTGTGTTTGTGTCTCTCTCAAAGGCTCTCCAGGAGTCATCCAGTCAAAAAGACAACAGTGTTCTGCGGGACAGTGGTTTTGGAGATAGCTGGTACTCAGAGCAAGAAGAGCTCCATCATTTAAGAGTTGGAGGAGGTGGTCACAGGAGAGAAGACTCGCTTGACAGTCTAGATTCTGTGGGATCGAGATCCCAAAGCTTCTCATCCGATATCACCCTTAAAGGCAGCAGTGAGGGTATGTATGAATCTATATTAAAAATATGCATGCCCTATTATACATTAGTCTCATGATGTTTTTGTTCATTACCCAAAGGAAGGTGAAGCTGGCCTTTGTTTCTTATATTCATTCTGTTATTGGGGTTTTCCTGTTACCTTTGGCACTCTTGAAAGACCAGGGTCAGTTGACTTCAAAGTGTTGAAGTCTTCTCAAAATATTTCTCTCCAGTCCATATGCTTTGAACTTCAAATATTTGTGAACAGACAAAATATGCTACTGAGCCAGAATCTGACTCCCAAATGAGAAAACAATGCCATCTTGTGGTGTACTTTGAAAAGTGAAAGTTTCAGGAAATAAATAAGAAAGGTGAGACATATTTTTTTAGGCTCTTGTTTCCAAACCATGTAGAGAGAAAAAATAAATTGTTGGCCTCTTCATTCCCTGTAAGAGATCCAGTGAGACATTCCACAATGCGTCCACACCTATCTCACCAATCTTTTTCTTTGGCTTCATAGTTTGGGAATCTTTCTTTTAAAACCAGAAATTCCTTAAATTAAGTGGTTAAAGTTAAGTAGTCCTTGGTCAGCCTCATACTAACCCAGACTCCCTGTACAGTTACGGCGCATGTCAGATTTTAAAAAATACACAGCACCCTTGCCCTCCGAACACAGATTTTTAGTTTTTAGTTAGGGAACAGCTTTGTTCCCACTTCTATTTTACTGATAAACAAGCTGTGTCATTTGTATTCTATTTGTGAGATATGTTTATTTATTCAATAATTTTACTTTTTTTACTATTATTATTATTATTCCGTACTTTTACACTTTTGTAGCATTAACCTTTGCTTCAGCCTTTTCTTCAAGATGACCTTCCCAAACACTTTTTTAGCAGTAAATCCAATAAGCACTGGAGTACTTTATGTATTTATTTTTTTATTGCTTTTATTGTTTTTATAAAGTCTGCATGATTTTACTGATCTTAGTAGTTTTTATTGTCTGTTGTTTTGGTTGTATGGTTGTCTGTGAATGGACATCTATATCATAGTCCCATTGTTATTCATCCTGACTCACACCCTGCTCCCTAAATCCCTGTTCTTGTTAATGTGTTCTTCTTCTTTTACTGTCCAGGTTTTTACAGTGACACAGAGGCAGATTCTGTCTTCAGAATGGGTGACAAGGACAGCCTCAGTTACAGACGTTCACTTGTCATCACACCCAAGACCACCACACAGTTTAATCAGTTTCTACCCACTAAAGACAAAGCCACAGGCTATGTGCCGGCTCCACTACGAAAAAAACGAGCAGAACGCAATGAGGACAGTCGACGCAGCTGGACCAACCCCTACACAGAGGACGACACTCCTCTCACCAGGTACTGACACTTTTAAACAAACACATGCAGCTTCATCAGCCTTTTTTCTGTTCTGATTGGATTATGTGAAGATGCTGGTTATGTTCAGAAACTGCTGTTTGTTATTTAAAATCTTTGTTATTCATCTTCTCCTCCCCATCACTGGTGTTTGTGGTGTTGTTGTGACTGGTCATTTGTTGTGTGTACTGGTTATGTGCTGTTAACAAGGCTCCCCGCTGACTGCTATGGCAACAGTCCTGTCTCCACGATGCCTGCAGCAGTGCAGCAGCGGGCATGTGATAATAGTAGCTGCGACTCTGACACGGACCGCCCTGACCCTGATCTTGTTCTGGATGACCTAGCCAGCAGACGCTTCCACAGCCCTACCCCTACAACGCCCACAAACTTCGCAATGCCAATCAGTCCCTTGGCAGGGAGCGAGGCATCTGGAGGTAGAAAAGGTCTAAGGCCAAAGGTCAATATGAGTCCCAGCATTGTCCCACAGCAGAATGTGACCTGCCAAAGGTCAGAGCAGCTTCAGTGTGAATTTGGCATGCTTGCCTCATGAGACAGCTTATTTTAGTTTACATCAGACATAACCATAAGCAATAGTTTTGATTGTATTCAGCTTTTTCTAACATATCAGTTTGCTTGGTTTCTGTCTGAGATTGCTGTGGTTTTAAGTTGAAGTGCCCCTTTATGTTTAAAGCTTGCCAGATTGTTTTATCAGCATAACTTTGGAATCCAATTTTGCCACTAAAGTTTTGGTTTTGAGCTTGCATAGGTGTTGCTAATCCTTGCATCATCTCACATGAGAGTTATGTTGCCAAAAGAAAAGCTCCTTTCTGCGTGACTGGTGTGCTGTGCTTTTCCAAATACTGTGACATTTATGGTTGGCTGTCTCTTTCGAGCAGCAGAACTGGTGGCAATGACTGTGGAAAAGCACAATCCCCCCAACGCAGCTCAGTGACGGTGGACCACCGCCACGCTTTGTCACCTGACAGCCTGTTCAGGGAGACATATGATGACTCAGAGGACGAGGATGACGAGGTGGGCTATGCTGATCCTATCCAAGATGATCTCTATGCCCGCAAGGTGGGTGCCAAACCCCGGTCTGCTGCCAATGTATCACATGACAAATTCCTACCAAAGTTCTGGACGCCTGAAGAAGATATTCACATACAGAAAATCAAACTGGGCTCACAGAGAAGACCCTGGTACAAGAAGATGCAAGGCTTCAGGTGTGTCAGGAATGTGGCATAAAAAGGAAGTAGACAGAGACCTTGTATGATTAAATTTACATTTTAAAAAGTTGCTAATTATAAAGAATATTATTTCCATAAATCCAGTGTTTCAACCTATGCTATAGAATATCTGCATGCTAATTTACCTGATTTCTTAAAATCTAAAAAGTTGCATTTTCCAATGAATTCTTCCCTTTTCTTTTTTTCCATTCTAACACTTTCCTTGTCTCTACATCTATCCTTTTTATGGTGTCTTTTGGCTGTAGCTACAAGAAATCGGGCTCATCTTCAGATGATTCGGACTGCGACATCAGTCCTTGGCTCTCCTCTGGTCGCTCGACCTCCAGTCCCTCACTGTCCTACTCAGATAGGGCCTCGGCTCACACCACCCTTGTTGTGGGGAAAAGGTCGATACAGCTGCATGATTGTGGCAATGAGGGAACATGCTAAACTAGACTGTTTTAAAAAAATCCTTTCTAATTGGGGCAGATTTTCTGATTAGCTGCTTTCTAAAGTGAAACTTCTGATGATGCCTTAACATGCTTTACTACACATATAGCTGCACTGAACTGTGGCGTAAGCTGCTTTTGAGCCTACATAATAATAATAATAATAAGAGCACTGCAGTTTTATTTTTTTAGTGTAAAAACTTTAGAAATAGATTTGATCAACTTGTTTGAATCAAATAGTTTTACCTTTTCCTCCTTTTCTTGCTCTGTCATCTAGTCCACATGCATGCACTCATCACTACTCTCTGTCCTTTTCTCTTCTTTTGCCCACCCTGCAGTCCTCATATTGAACCAAACTCTCTACCACAACTCCCCAAGATACAGCCCCCTGTGTTAGAGATACCTCCTTTAATGTTTGCCCCAGTAGACCCCGCATCGGGTCCCAAACTGATCAAATGTGAGAGATGGCCTCTTTATGGGCGCCAAGACCCCCGGGAGCCACCCGATCCTTTGGATTATGACAGCTTACACCCGGACATGAAGAATGATGACATGTTTGCCAGACGAACTCTCGCTTTTCAGTCCAACCCAGACCTGGCAATGATGAAACAGCCTGTCAGACGTCGCCGCTATACATCAGAGCCACAACTCAATATTGTAATTCAGAAACATGACCGTGACAGCACAGGGGAGGATGTCTTCCCCGACATAGAAGAGGATGATGTGGTTTATCGTAAAGAGAAAACAGCTCAGGACCAGCGGCCGCTGTCAGGAGCCCCTGATAACTACAACCCCATGCTTATCCCAGAGCCTTGGGTCTTGCCCCCAGCTCTAAAGGCCAAACTCCTATGTCCCCCGTGTCCTCTGACCCAGGAAGCAGCCCGCAACAAACAGAATAAAATTGACAAGGAAATGCGTCCTCAAAGTGATGACATGCTAGTTCGGAAACTTGGAGTTTGTAATAGCGATGCTTTAGCCAATAAGATGTGCCCATCTGTGCCTTTGTTCTGCTGCGAAGAGGATCTGCAGAGATGGCAGACAATTAGGGAAGCGAGTCAGCTTAGATACAGAAAAAAGCTTTTGGTGGAGAGGTTGGCTGCTCTAAAGGCTTAGATGGACCTAATTGTGAGTGGTTTTCACACAAGACTTTTTGTACCTTACGTTTTGCCTTTTTGTCAGGCTTTTTTTGGTGGGCTTGGACTGCATGTAACTGCGAAGTGGTTGTTACTATAACAATGGGAATACAGTGATTTGTCTAAATTGATCATTCAAAGGAAACAAGAAAGATGACCCTGTTGTCGGGTTTGAACTCGTACCTAAACCTGTGTCTCTGTTCTATACAATTATTGTTTTCATAAATTAATTTACTCTCTACTGTGGATTTTACCACCTCAACAGCAACTGAAGTATTTTAAAGTAAACTTTGAGAATGAAGTGGAAAAACTGGAAGTTTGCTCCCAACTGCAGTGTATAATTTGATGAATGTTTTACAAACAGGACATTATTAAAAATAATAAGCTACATGTATTTATTTTTCTCTCAGATGTCAAGCTTTACAATGAAAGATCAAATGTTGCCATAAATGTGCGCAGTAGCATTTAATGCACAATGGCACTGTAGTGTATTTATTTGATGATGAATGAATTGTTTGTCCACCAGCTTTTTTGTGTGTTTTAAAGTGTGGCTTATGAATAAAGAAGGATAAGTTCTGGGTATCTCAAGTGCACCTTATGCATTTTTGTTGCCTTAATTATGTCCAATCCTAATAAACAAGACTTGGAGACCTCCTGGTGGTATTATCTAATGTACTGAATGTTTGTCTGCTAATTTCTTACATTGCATCTCCATTAGGGTTTGATCACAGCAAAATGTTGCACACAAATAACTTCACACTGACCCGTAAAGCTAAAAGTGCAGCTGTGGATCACAGTAAAAGGTGAACATATCAGTCTGACCGCTGTAAACGTTCTTCTGTCTATTGATGATGCCATGAAAGTTCATAGAAATTCCCCATTGTTGTAAAAGAAGATTTGACTCCATAGTAACCTGAACACAAATCTGTGCCACAGTGTTTGTACTGGCACCCACACAAGCACACACAATGCTGCCATTTAACCTATCCCATCTGGATTTCATTTATTTCCGAATGTAAAGCTATGTTTCCAGTGACCTCACCTGACACCTTCTATAAAGGCAGCCTTGTTTAATGAAAGATACATGTCTACACTCTCATAGATGTCAAAAAAGGTAAAACAGTGCATCAGGTCGGCTGTATGCATAGCTTTATATGTACCCAGTCCTTTAGAAAAGTGTTGAAAGCTGAGTACTGTTACTGCTACAAGTGGTTCATAAAGGTCCCCTGTAGGCTTCCCGTACACATTAATTTATTTGTCTCTTCATTTTTATAGAGAGCAGCAGGGACAAGACAGTATCGAAGGGTGAGTTGATACAGGCTCTCAGGAATGTTGCACGTTTGCATTAGTCCTGGCTCTTCGTTTGCACCCATGCTGCCTCCCTGCTTTTGTCTCTCCTCTTCTCACTCTCTCTGCTAAATGCTGACACATAACATTGTATATTGTAAGGCACCGGGCCAAGTTCAAGGGGAGGTTTATTGGTCTACAAAGCGCTATTGACAAAGCAACAAAGTGAAAATATGCACACAGTGGTTATACGCCATGTCATCTGCTTCTAGTGCAGGGTGTTCATGTGAGAGTTATGACTGAACACAAACCCCTAAGCTCTTACTCTTGTGATGCCCCTGGGAGATAAGTGGGGCTTATTGCAGGTAGGTGTGGACACAGTATATTTATTTTTATTTCATGTGCGCTCCAAGTGTCCTTTTGCATATTCTGGGAGTGCTATTTAAGGTATTAACATCGTTGCTTGTTGCGCTTTGTTTGCATACTAACTTTTGGTAAAAGGTTTATGCTGTTTTTTATTTTTTGTTTTTTTTTCCCAGCAACCTGTATGTTTGTGAAATATCACAGTGCCTTTGCATGCACGCTGATCCCAATATACTACAAACTTTCCCCCTGGGTTTCTTACCCCTCCAACTTTTTTATCTTATCTAGGAGCAAATCAACAAGTGATATCCAGATGGACCCTAGTGTCATCCGAAAGGTGCGCTACGAAGAGCTACAGAAGTTTCGACAGCAGATTAAGGAGAGTGAAGATAAGTGGCAGGATGTGAGTAGAGACTATTTTCACCCTACATAGCAATAGCTCAAAGATATCTGTTTGTTTTCTAACTTGTCATTTGAAACAAGATAAGCTGACTCTGACAGAAAGATTGAGGAAACTCACAACAGCGCTAAGGCTCAGCAAATGATGAACTGAATATGTGCTATAAGAGTGGAAATTAAAGGTGCCATGGAGTTGGTGGTCAAAAAGTGAAAAGAGAGACGACTAGGATCTAAATCCATTTTCAAAAGTTGTTTGGTGCAGCACTGCCCTCTGGCTATAGACTGTCCTCATTTCTTAGTCCTACGTCTAAAACAGGAGCTATCATATACTGTAAAAATGAAGACAGTTATTTTGTATCAGGGCCATGTTGTGATATTAATTGTAAAGGTATTTGGCATTCATCATTTCATAGTAACTTCCTTGCACGTCTTTCACATGGAAGCCACAAAGACAATATACTGACCAGTACATGCACTTTATCAGCTATATTATTGCAGCTATAGCCTGATTTGTGTCATGGTTAAACTATAAAGTCTTAAAGCAGCATTTAGGTCACACAGTCCCCAATCCTCGAGGGACGTGAGTCGGGAGGAGCCTAGAGCACACAAATAGAACACCTTCAAAAGTAACTCTTGTCTCTCCCTCACTTAGCAAAGCCACACTAGCTGTTTTGTCTACTTTATCCTGAAATGATGCAAGGGGTGTTTTGCTTTCATCACAGGACCTAAGCAAATGGAAGAGCCGACGTAAAAGTGTCAACTCTGATATTGTCAAGAAAAAAGAGGAGAGAGAGAAGATAGAAGAGATCATATCCGGCGGTAACAAAAGGTCAAAGACCTTCAAGGAGATGCAAGAGGAGAGGTAAGACTAATCACCTCCAGTCATCAAAGTGAAATCTGCAAATGCATAGGATAGGATAAATATAAAGATAAGATAAGATCAAAACATACCAAAGTATTTTTATGAACATAGCAAGATAAAATTCAATGTTAAATGTGTTATGTCTTTTACACCAATGCTTTATCTTTGGATTGTATTGAAAGCAAAGGTAAGTTCCCAAAACTCTGATGGATAAGTCATTCAATGGTGGATGAGCAGACTAATTATGGCTTTGAGACCTGCCTCCCCATTTCCACCCCACATTCATATACTTCTCTTTTCAACCTAGACACTTTTTTTGTAGCATTTTTCCTGGTCTCCAAAGTCATACCGCTTCATCTAACCAACCATTTTGTATCTTTTTTTTCACATCTTTTTTTTCTCTGTCACATCTTTATCTGGTCATCAGAGACAAAAGAAGGGAAAGCATAGGCAGTCGCCTCAAATCATTATCTAGCTTTGATGACGAGGACGTATTTGATAAACCTGTCGCAGCCCCACGATCCCTTCCTGCCAGAAGCTACACCATTGACACTCCTTACTATTCCTCTACTACATTCCCTGAGACTTCTTTGAAAGAGAACGAACCACCAGCTGCTTCCCCGGCTACTGGTCTTGCTTCTTTCCCTACCGCCTCACAGGACGCTGTGGACAGTTCTGCTTGCAGTGACACAACCGCCACCATCACTCCTAACAGCTACAGTTCACACCGCCGCTCCCCATCACCACCACCAGCACCACAGCGCAGAAGTCTACGCCTAGAACCCACCAGCACAGTGGAAACAGTGAAGACCACAACTCCCACCTCACTATTGAATTCTCTTCAGAGCGTGCAAGAGCCAAAGAGCCCATTGTTGGCCACACAAACTAAGGCTGAGACCCCTTATTCTCATTCTGAGTACAAACAACCACAGCCCCAGAGCATAATGGAAGCCAAGCCTCCTGTGGTGTCTAGAGTTTCAGCCTCCCTCCCTAGGAGCTACCAGAGATCGGATAGCGCACGTCTAACCTCAGTCGTCACACCAAGGCCCTTTGGGACACAGTCCACTCGCATCTCCTCACTTCCCCGGGCCTTTTCAGTGAGTATAAAAACTATACAACTAAATAGCACCTGTGTGGGTAGTGCAGAAGACTGTGGTAAGGTGTCTCTGCAAATAGTGTTCACTTCTGCATTTTCTTTTTATAAAACTATAACTGCAGGAGCAACTGATTACAGTTGATTACAGTTATGGTCATGTCATCATCTTAGTAGTAATAATAAGCAAGGATCTCTTTTTTCCTACTGATAAGTCTGTAATCTGTCAACAGATCTGTTTTAACACATTTATTACAACTTTTTCCTGTGCAGACTGATGACTCTCATAAGCCTGTCAACGGCGATCTTGACACGTCTAAGAAAGCCTCAGTGCCGAGCGGCAATCACCAGTCCATGACCTCTGAGGACGAGGCACAGTCAAGCTCCGCCCACAGCAGTGAGGCAGAAGACGACCAACAAAAGAGTCCAGAAAAAAGCATCACACCTCCTCAGAGCAAATCACCTGCCCCTGTTGAAATCAAAAGTGAAACTACAGTCAGCTCTGCTCCAGCTAAAGATACCAGTCAGGTATTCCATACGGATGTGGGAGTCCACAAAGGATGTACCTCATCAAATAAAACTATATTATTTGTTTGTTTTTTCAAAAAAAGGTAAATCTCAGTAAAACTTTAACTTTTATATTTTTGTATTGTAAAAAAAACAAACAAAAAAGAGACATTAAAGAGGCATTAAATCATTAATGATCCGACTGCTGCCAGAAAACGGGAACACTAACTCTTTAGGTGTTGAAGGTCTCTGTATGCTTGTACAGTGAAAAACAATGTCTCTTTGAAGAGTTGTTATTCATCAGTGCTTAACCGTCTTCCCTTGCCTTTCAGGAAAGCTTCTGTGAGATGCGGATAAACCTGAACCAGAAACCCAACAGCAGCAGAGACTTTGGTTTCCAGGCAGCCTGGGACTCGACAGGTGCACGTGTCACATCTGTCGTACCAGGTAACCCCTTCACTAAATATGTTTTTAACCCCTTTTGTCTCTTAATTACTTTTGACCATCGTTCATGTTTTATATTACCGCACTTATTTGCTATAATATGCTGCTAACTCTTCATAGTTTTTAATTGTACAGCTTCGGTTGTTGTAGGTGATTTGTATTTTTTTGTATTACAAATAGTAAAAAATGTACTGGCATAAAGTGCAAAGCTAAAAACCACCAGAAATCACATAAGTCACAGAAACAGCAGGTCTCTTTGTAAAGGTGACTTTAAAATAGTGTGCATAGACACAGTACCGTGGTAGTATTGGAAACCAGTGCCTCAGCTCAGTTATGTTTTATAAGCACTGCAGGTTAGCTGTCAGCAGGTTTTCATCCCCACTACTGTGATGATGCCAAGCCTATGTAGGGCAGCTTCTATGTGGGTCAGATCTGCTGGGCCTGAGCCTTTCATTCTGCTCCGATTTTTTACGTCATAGTGAGCTGTATATTCTGGCAGAAACAAACACAAATCTATGTCTTTTTTAAAATAAGCACGTTGGAGTTATTTAACATTTCTTATCTTAAAAATAAGAAAGAATTATCAGGGTAAATGTCATTAAAACATTATAAAAAAATAAAGGTTTGTCAGAACTGTTTATGAATAGAAAAAAAAAAGGAGTGGAGAATTAATACAATAAAATCCTAAACAGGCTATGTATTTTTATGTCTTTAAACAGGCAGTCCAGCAGAAATGTGCCAGCTTCAGGCAGGGGACGAGGTGCTGTCGGTGAACGGGCACCAGGTGGCAAACATGAGCTACACAGCCTGGAAGGCCCACATGGATGAGGCTCTGCAGGAGGGCAGTCTAGTCTTGGATATACGCCGTCATGGCAAGAACAGTGAGTCACCTGAAGCCTGTGTGTTTAATGTGTTCATGTTTTCAGTGGCGTGAGCGTGGGAGATGGATTAAAACAGTTGACGGATTAGATTCTTGAACTGACAGCACTACTAAATAGTTTTGACAACTTAAATTGGTCCATAGACAATTGTGAACTCATCCATAAACAATCTCACGACAGCTAAACTGTGAAGGTTTGCCAACTGTTTTTCTCTTTTGTAAAGGGATGATTGTTATTTCTTTGGCCTCAGTGGGTTTTATTCCAACTAATGTTTTAATATATCCAGTTTCTAGCACTGTTTTTGTATTTTTTGGTTGGTTTTCTTTCTTTTATTGAATCTAATGCACTATTCTTGCCTCATAGAGTTTGTTATTTGTGGAGAACTTACACAAGCCAAGCTGATAGTTCCCTGGGTGTGAGTGTGCTGCTGTTTCACAGTCTTAGTAAAACAGGCTTGTTTCAAGTATGTGGGCCTCACTTTAAAAAAAAATAATTAACCATCCAATGTGGCGCACTTGAACTAACACATAAAACGTATTAAAATAGCTTGGTTAAGTAACGTGGTTGTGAGCCTGTTTGTTCCACTGTGTGAGTTTGTGAACCTTTAAAGAGTGCATGGCTTGGGAAGGGGGTTTCTCTGTCACTCCCTGCTAGTCTCTTTAACACTTTAACCTTGTTCCCTGCTTATTAGTGGTACACAAATTTTAGTGCCGGGTTTATAATACAGAAATACAATATTTGACAAAGCTTGTGGTTTGTACATCCTATCTTTGCCATTGCATTGTCTGGATGCAGCCTGGGACAGAGATCAACCTTCCCTGCCATTTAAAACCCATAAGACCATCAATCTGACCAGTATGGATCATCCAATACTTCTAGGTACTCCTGATACAAAAACTGTCAACACCGGTCTGGATTTTACGTCACATATTTCCACCAAGACAGAGGCAGTCAAGGAGCCTATTACCCGCCCAGTAAGTATTTCAGGACTACTGCAAGTTTCTTCATTTAAAGCTCTTTTAATGAGTGGGCACCCTGCCATGTCTTTTCACAGGATGTGGCTTCAAACAGAGTTAATGGCAGTTTCCGTGAGGAGCAGGTGACCATGAGGAACAAAGGTAAAGAGCAGAGCACACAATCAGAAAGGTTAC
Organism: Neodontobutis hainanensis; assembly: GCA_024349245.1. Taxonomy (NCBI): domain Eukaryota; kingdom Metazoa; phylum Chordata; class Actinopteri; order Gobiiformes; family Odontobutidae; genus Neodontobutis; species Neodontobutis hainanensis. The sequence continues at coordinate 192,488 of JALDNG010000048.1, forward strand.
AGAATTGATCTTGACTGTTGTTTGTGTGCTGCATACAAAAACACTCTGGGGTGAAACTTGCTGACTTCAGATGAACGCTGCTCTTGAATGACTCTGGACATTTAGTGTTGCTGTAACAACATTGCAATATGTAATTAATGTATTATTAAGGCATTCTCTCCCTTCTTTTTTTTCCCCTCATGTAGAGTCAGAACCCATATCTTTGAAAAACTTAAAACGGAGGTCAGAGTTTTTTGAACAAGGTAAAATATAAACTGGGTCGGCCATAAATAAGCAAAATAATTTCTTCCCACGCTTCAGGACGGCTGGGTTCTCTGTGCTTTGTCTTATTCTACTTCTCAGATTTTCAAGGAATCAAACTGTCAATGCATGTTTTCTCTGCAGCTCATGTTTAACTAGGCTTCAGACAAATGTCCCATGCCTTCATATTTTGAGGGTTATTCCTTCCATGTGATGCCAGAAGCTTAATCCTTTTGCTGTGCCCCTTCCTCTCTTTAGGCAGCCCAAGGCCCAGTGTCAGTGCGCTGGTATACCTCTGTGGTAAACAGGGCTGTGTGTACCTCTTCACCTGAGACACAGACACGCTGAACAATATTATCTTCCATACATAATAAAAGGGTTGTACATAAGTGTTTATTTTACTACATTTATTGTATGAAGACATAGATGAAACTCCAAATGTTGTACAGCATGTCTTTGCCAGTGTGGCGACCACAAATACAAAATGTGAATGCTTGTACTTGTGGAAATTATCAGTGAGTGTCCAGGTTTAACACTTGCACTTTTCACTTTGCTGCACATAATGTGGAAGCTGTTGTGTTGTTTTGGCATGCATGTACTCAAAGTGTGCATTTTTTGAGTGGACTTGTGCTCTTCTTATGCATGCTGCCTGTGTTTGTTTGATCCTCTTTTTTCACACTTGGTTCTTTAATTTTAGAATTTGACTTCTAAGTGATCTTGAATGTGGAGAGTTATTATTTCTTACTTTGTGTAATTTGACCCTTGTTGCCCGAGGCCTGTTGTGACATTAAATAACAAAAAAGATTGATACGTAATAATTGAAATCTTTTTAAAAAAAGGGTCAGAAAGTATGTTTTTTCTGAAAGATGTTTTGCTGAGCATGCCAGTACTGACTAGAGCTTTTACTTTCTCTTTAAGGAGGAACAGAGCCTGTCATGCCAGACGTAAGTAGTGCTTTTACTGCACAATCAGCATGTTGTGTTTGCTTCTCTAGCATGACCATGTATTTTGATTGCTGACAGGACTTTTATTCCATAGTGAAACAGAAACTTTTATTGTAATAGCAGGTCTCCAGCTTTGAGCCTTAAGCCTTTTGACTGCATAGTGTTGCCTTTCTGTGGTATCTCTTAAAGTGAAGGTTTAAATCATGAAACTATTCTAAACCTGATTGGAATGAACGAAATGGAAAAGGAATTTTATTTTGAGATTTGTAAATAAAAGCGTAAGCAATTTGGACAAACTAATATAAATATACAATTTTTTGTCTCGGCAATAATATCCCTTAAGACTTGAATGAGTTCACGGTTTGAGAATTAAAATATATATATTATGTTTGTGTACAAGTAATGAGTTCTGTTTTATTTTATTTATATATAAACTATGTCTCTTGTCCTCAGATACCTGTTCCTTCAATCACTCCATCCTCCAGTCGTTGGTCCTGGGACCCAGAGGAAGAGAGAAGAAGACAAGAGAAATGGCAGAAGGAGCAGGAGCGCCTCCTACAGGTATACATAGGCCCACCAGTTAAGTAGTGTACCACTTGTGCAAAAAAAATAAAAATGCAATTATTAACTTGTTTTGTATAATAAACGGGCTGTTACATCTGATCTACACTGTCATAAGGGTAGTATAGACTTTTCAATGGTATTTCAGTATTTTCAGTATTTCAAAGGATCAAAGCTGTCCACGCAGAATGCTGCTTTTCTCTTTTAGTTATATTCCTACGTGTATAAACAGCCTCTTTTTAATGGAAAAACAGAGAGACCTGCTGCTCTGTGTCTGTTCTATATTTGATCAGTTTCAAGTGAGTTAGATAACAGATAACAGTTGGTTAAAACATAAAAAAAATGTTGCTATATTATAGCATTATTTTAATTGTTTACTCCTTCATATGTATATAAATTGGTTCCTCCTTTAAATGTTATTCTGTTGTGTTTTTTTTCAATTATTATTTAATTCAGAAAATAAAATTGTGTGTGAAGTCACAGTGTATCTCTGAATGTGACAATTCATGACCTTTATTTTTTTACATATTGTCATCCAGGAGAAATATAAACGTGACCAGGAGAAACTGCAGGAAGAGTGGCTCAAAGCTCAGCAGGAGATCACTAGCAGTCCGAACAAACACGGGGTAAGTAATGGTTTGGGTTTTTGGAGCAGACTTGTGTGGTGGGTTGAGCCAGGATCAGATACAGAGAATATTTGTGTTATTTGAAGAAAACCTGTTAAAACATCAAACTAAGTCTTGGCTATTGACAATAACACACCAGTAATTTGTTGGTGCTAGCTATTTTAATATTATATTTTGACAAGCTAACACTTTGCTGTTCTTACAGACAATATACAAGCAACTCTGTGCATATGTGATTTTACAACACGCTGATATTCATATTAAAAATTTTACTGGCGACCTTATGGAGTCTACTATAAGCTGTGGCTAGTTACACTGAAATATCAAAATAAGATTGAGCTTTTTATTCAGCTTGTATGGATAGCATTTCTGTGTCTTGTTCACTTGGTTTCTTTTGTTTTCACAAAAAAACGCCCAAATAATAGTTGTGAAAGGGAAATATAAGTGTACACAGACTTGATTTTATAACATTTCTAGGTTAAATTATTTTCAGTGTTTGAAATTGAAAAACGACACTGCAGATAGCTTAAAGTTGTGCTTCTTCTGTGGGTTGCGACTGTCATCTACTAGAGGTAACAGACCATTTATTCAGTCATCTTATCTTGTGGATAGGCCCAAGCTACCTCACACAACCCCGCCGAACTTAAGTAACCCCATGAAACATATTGCAAAGACAGCAATGGACCATGACTTATAGCACAAGCGCTGTCTCAATATTTACAAAAAGCAAGGCTAAATGTTCTTTTATATTTATGCAATAATTATGTGGCCAGGCTTGACCACATATTTTAGCACAGGCTATTTTCCCATATAACACTACGTCACTTGGAGAGCAGAACAATGTCCATTCATGTGGATATGAGAACACACAAGACTTGTTTTGCAACAAAAAACCCAGCTGAAATTTCAAAATGTTTGTGACCTCAGGACATGAGTTGCTTAATATTTGATGCTGTTGATCCACAAGTGTAAGCGTAAAGGTCAAACACTTCCTCTTTTCTCTCTTTGCTTCTCTGCGGTAGCTGGCAAGCCTGGAGGTGAACAAGGTGGAGGATGTGAGCCTCTACTCCCCCCTGTCACCTGTCAGCCAACCCCTCACTCCTTTGTGGGAGGAGCAGGAAAGGAAGCAAAAGGAGGAGGTGGAGCGCCAGAGACAGGCAAAGGAAAGAGAGCTTCGGCGTCTGCGTGAGGAGGAGAAGAAGAGGGAACAACAGGAAGAGGAGGAGAGGAGGAGAAGGGAAGAGGAAGCTGCGGAGCAACAGCGCAAAAAGAAGGAGAGAGCCTTGGAAATACAACAGCAGCAGTGGTCAGTCCTGTCTCAAACATGTCTCCAATTCCCTTCAATCATGGTCATTACATGTTATAATAACACGAGCCAGTGCAAACTAGTGCTGTAGTTAAGACCAGACCAACTGAGACAAAGTCATGACAAAGACCAGAATGCACTGAGTCAAGAACATGATCATTTAGAGAGTTATTAGGAAACACTTCTAATATAGCTCTCTATAAATTGAGGTGTTATCTTTGGATTAAAACACTTTCTTGATACAAAAATAGTTCAGGTGCTCTACAGAACAGATTTTTAATCCAGGCAGTATAATGTTGATAGTTGTGGATTTGGTTTGATCCTGAGTCTAATATCTTAAAGACCAGGACCAGACCCAATAAAAATTCATTTTCTCCTGAGATCAAACCAAGACTGGTCTCCAGAACAAGGCCTGTCTGAATTACTACAGCACTAATACTAACCTGCCATCTGTCTGTGCTTTATACCTGTTACTAACATGTCTGCATGTGCTTTGTCCCTCACCATGTGCTCTGCCCCCTGTCACTGCTCTCTCCACACAATCAAACCACATTTTCCAAAGGGCTAGCGGCTCCCATGTCCAGCCTCCACTGTCCTTTGCTGACAGGTGGGTAGACAAATGCACTTGTGCTACAATGGATACCAGCTCTCGTTTCAGTTGTAATCAGTTCTTGTTCCCTCATAACATTAAACCTGTATAAATCTGACATGTTTAGGTATTGACTAAGATTGTTTGTGGCTCTTTCCGTGATGTTTTTTTTTTTTACAAACTGTGAACAGTGTAGTAGATTGGGTCTCCAAATGAGAAAAAAAAGTATTTTGTAATGGAAACATTTGTAAAGGACTAACATAATGATAATGGGAATTTTAGTATTCAGCTAAAAGTGTATGTATTTTGTTTGACCGCAGGGCCAAGTCCAAATCCTCTCCCCAGCTTGATGAAGTGGACAGACCTCAAGAGAAAGGTCAGTTTTCTACATGTTTTTAACACAATGTCCTAAATTTTTCTTGTGTCAACACAAACCCACCCTGTCCACACTTGCATAGTACATAGCAGGTTAGATTAAGGTTCAATTTTACTCAAAAACAAGAGAAGAAAAAACATTTTATTAAGAATTCTGCTTTCAGATGATAACCAAGAAGTATAAACACATAAAACACATATAACAGTTAATGGCCCTGCACACAGTTACATTTCAGACATGTGACATCATTTTGTTATCAACAACCACTAACTCAATAAAATAGCATCTTATGCAACATAATCCTGAAATAAGATGACTTTATTATCATTTATTATTATTGGTGTTTTTAATTAATTCAATTTTTTTATGAATACATTGTTTCAAATTCTACAAGGTACCCTGAATTACCCTATGTAGGAATTGATTAAAATGCAAATTTAAAAAGCCTTGTTTATATGGGACACAGGTGTGTCACTGCAGCCAGGGGGCATGGCTCACTGGCTGCTGCAGGAGCAGAGCAGCGAGCGCTATAAACAGGCTCAAAGACAAAGAGCTGCTTCAGAGCTGGAGATGGAGAGAAGAAACATCCTCAATGTTATGAAATATAGGCAGCCAGAGAAAGGTGGGCTTGACCATGGAGTGCTACCTCGCCGTTCATTTCTAAAATCAATTACATTACCTTGTTTGATTAGTTCCTCTGTCAATAACAGCATATTGAATCACAAGAAAAGAAAACCAATCAATCAGTCGGCTAAGCAGGAAATTACTCATCAATTGAGAGAGGCCTTTTTGGCCAAAACATTTCATTTGAATTTGTTGATTTATTATTATTATTTATTGTTGATTTCATTAACACCCAGCAGTAAAATCAAATACTTATCTTCCACCTCTCTATGGGCAGTGGCGGGCAGTGTGGGGGCTCAAAAGAAGGGTCAGCAGTCAGCGACGCAGGCTGAGCTGGAGCGACAGCAGATCTTAAATGAGATGAAAAAAAAGACGTCGCTGCTGACAGACGGAAGCTGGATCCGCCAGCGCTCGTCGACCACCAGCAGCATCTCTACCAAAGACACTGAGGGGTCCTCAATGCGCAGGTACAGTAGGATTTTGTATTAATGATGGTTCAGGGGTTACTAATGGTGGTTGGCTTGTCTAACTTGCGAATAACCCGGGAAGTTGTGTGCTTTGTTATTACATTGGCTGCCAGTCTGGCCCTGTGTTGGCAAATTGGTATTATAACAAAATGTTTGAAGCAACACATACAGATGGCAGCCAAACGTTTGTACTAACATGCAGCGCTTTGCAGAGGTGAATCTCTTGACAACTTGGATTCCACCAACTCCTGGCGTTCATCATGGACACCCAGAAGCAACTCTCAAATTCCAAACTACTCTCGGCCTCAGTCTGCCCTCTCTGGCAGCACTTCTTTTTATGGTGGCTGGTCAGGAGCACGGCCCAGCTCCTCCACTTTACCTTCCTCGTCTTCTATGGGCTCCCTGCGAGGTGGGGCAGGAACCCCCTCTGCTCCCTGGTCCCGGCAGACACCTTCCCCCTTACGTTCCTCTCCATCACCCACCACATCTCCAGAGCTTATGCCAGAGTCCTCTGAGCAGCGGAGCAGGTAAAAGCTGCTTTGACTCATGCTTAACAAGCTGCTCTAATATCTCACTGGTATATTGGGTTGTGTCATTCCTCTTAATGTTTTCCCCCAATGGAAATGTTTCTGATAACTGTATTACTTCATTCGATTGCACAGCAGGACCGTTTTTCTTCATAGTTATAAGTATAACATTTAAAAGATTGAATTGGGCAAGTATTCAAATTATTTTATTGGCATATCCCAGCAAACCTTGTGAATTATCAGTGAGGGCATATATAAATAGTCGTTGGGGTGAAAGTCTTTCCATCAAAATAAAATTAAAACAGTACCATTTTATAAAGAACACAGTTGTGTAAAAGAAATGCAGGGATTGTTGTAACACCATATTCCATGTTCAATATAGAACTGTAAAAATACAGTATAATAGTAAATACTGTATTTCTATAGTACAAAGTATACAAGTGTAAATGTGTTTGTGTGTGTAAACATCCATATATGTGAGACGCATGTGTCCTCAGCTTTTACATCATCCATGTACATTTTGTAATCCAGGTCAGTGAGTGGCAAGAAAATCTGTACGTACTGTGACGTCCCACTGGGAAAGGGAGCTGCCATGATCATCGAGTCCCTCGGGCTCTGTTATCATTTGGGTTGCTTTAAGGTGAGAGTCTGGACTCCTGAAGACTTGAGGAATTTCAGCTGCACAGCCTAACCACATTCTGTCTCAAAAGATTTTTTTTTATTCCTCATAACTTTACTCTTCCTTTATGTACTGTGTGAGTGCTGTTCAGTGCTGCTTTCTTCAAATCCTTGCCTCGTGGTGGCCTTCACTCTTATCTGACCTGACCCCTGCCTGCACTTTGGCAAATCGAGCTATTTTTAACATGCAAAGTACAGTTTATTGGTTTTAACTGTTGCCTTTTTGGCCTCTCAGTGTTTTGATTGCGGGTTGGACCTTGGGGGATCAGAAGCCGGGGCTGAAGTCAGAATACGAAACAAGCACCTGTACTGCAACACCTGCTATATGCGATTCAAAAGTAAGTCAAAACGTTAAAGGTGCACATCTATTACCTTTTGGTTCTTAATGTTGTAGTTTACTGTTGCTTTTTGTGTCTTTAGCTAGTCAACCCACCTCCATGTGACATGACTGTACTCCAGCAAATTGATGAAGAGACTACTTGTGACAACAACCCATGACCGCTAGAGTCAAAGCCATATAGCTAACAGCTCATACATTGAAAAACCTTGGACTTGCATGTCCATGTGATGCATATTTCTCTCTACAGTGTGTGTGATCTAAAGGGTGAGCTTACTAAGAAGTGAACTTTATTGTTGTATAAGTATTAAAGATGTATAAATAGTTCTGCATGCATCAGAGATTATCAAAGTTCTGGGCCTTAAACCATTCACGCATTGAATTCTCTATGTGATTACAAAAGCAGATTATTATTATTTTAATGAAACATTTTATGGACAGATATTTTAAAACTGATTGTAGTAGTTTCCAAGGAACTTAGCAAGGTTATCTTCTCTTGTCAATTATTCTTATCCGCTATGGTATTAATATTTGCTGACCAATATGTTGTTATCATGTTTTATGTGCTTTTTGTGTTTTAAACAGGGAAAAATGTGACTGTTCTTTCAAAATATATATTTAAAAATTGTTCTTTGACTTGTCAGCACTTGCTCAAGTTTTCACTGATTGATGGAAGGTTGTGTCAGGTTTTCCACGTGAAGAATATATATCGTCCTGAAATGAGGCAAAATGATTCAGAAACTTTTGTAAATAAATTGCAAAATTTTTATCTTGTGTGATAACTTTTTTTCAAACTCTAAAGTTGCATAATACTTAGTGGTGATATTTGAGTTTATGATGCAAGGATTTGGCTCTGTGTAATCACATATTCCTTACCATCCTTTTTCGCCTCTTGTCTGTCCCTTCCTGCTCTGTAGTGCCACAGTCATAATGAAAAGAATTTCAATGAGGTTTTGTGCAAAGGTTCAGAGGACGTGCCTGCTCACTGTGCTCCAAAGCCAATTTGTCATGCATATTTTATTTGGCGTGCATGCATTACATTTGATTACACTTTGATAAGCTATTTTCCTAATGTATTCTGTCATTCTGAGTTTATCATGACACGGTATCTGCCTAAGCATCTGCTGAATATTCATACATGACCGAGTAGCAATATTCGCCAGTTCTAAACTTCCAATTTGCTTTTAAACAATGTGATGAGCCCCTGTTTCCCATAGATAGAAGATTTGTTTATTTGATAGATGTAAATAAGCCGGACTAAGCATAGATTTGCTGTGTATTTTTTTTAAAGGGGAGGCACACACAGCCCCTTGAGGCAACAATCTCAAATTCATAGATTCCTTTTTTTAGATTCTTCTTGGCTCTCTCTTGGGTAGACAGATTTTAATCCTAATGCCTAGAAAACAAGCACAGCCTGAATGGCGCCGGGCGCTGAGTAGAGTCACAGAAATATAAAACCTTTAGGGATACGTAGCCTGGCTTTTTCATCCCCAGCCAAGGCCACAACTAGCTTTTATTGGTGTGCTTTTCTACAGCAAGAATCAAACGGCTTATGAGTCACTGTGTGCCACAGCCTACAAAACAAGGTAGGCTACTCTAAAGCAGAAGAAGAAGATGCACATATGCGTTAAAGCCTGCTCTAGCCTCCACCAAAAGTCACTTAGTCAACTGTTAACTGTTTCTTTTAATGCTCCACCTCAGAGAAAATACATTTTAAGAGATTTCTGAGCACAGTAACTTTTGATCTACAGATTATCAGATAGTGTTAAATGATATCTTGTCCTCGCCTGAAGGGGGCACTATGACATGTTGCGTGAACTCTACTGCTGCTTGCACTAGGCTTTATTGGCCACATTATGAGCAGTAGAAGTAGAGGACATGCATAATTGGACCTTAAATACCTTGCCTGAGTGTTAGCCAATTACAAAATTACCATGTGTCAATTACCCCACTCTTGGCTTTATGTGTATTTTCCTGCTCATTCATTACATTTATGTTTCTCATTTAACTATACAATTCTCGTTAAATCTTGTGCTAAGACATTTGTCGTAAGCCTCACTTCTCGTCATCTTCCTTTTGTGGGGGCCTTCAGCTGCTCTTTCACCTGCAGCTTTGAACTGAGTCTATAATTAGTCATTAATTGCTGTCAGTCTCCACAGACCAGTTGCCATGGCTTTCAGGCACTAACAGCATCAAGCTGTCAAGAGTTAAACTACGGATGGGATAAGCCTTCAGCTCTTTACCATGGTTAAAGATACAACAGTAAAAACACAAGTGGTGTGTGACAAACATTACATTACAGAAGTCATGTGGCATAGTGATCAATTGCAATGCTTTACTATTGGAAACAACTGTAAAATGTTAATGAGGCTGTATATAATTGCAGGACTATACTGACCTATGGCTATTATAACCTACCAGTTCCATATCTTTTGGTTTTAGACCTGTAGCTATATACTGTACATAAACAAAAGGAGGTTCATAATGGCACTAAAGGAGAACACAGTTTCAGTACATAAGAATTACAGCAGTGAGTAGAGTCACTATGAATAAAGACAGTGACTGGTTTGGTGATATGTGCTTGTTAGTTAGTTTGTCAAAACAAAAGCTGACTGTCTCCTGAAAGTGTCACTCACATGGGGCACAGAGGGGTACTCAAGTGTTGATAGTCAACAGATTAGCGCCTCTCTTCCGCAGACATAAAAAATAAACTTGTACAAAGATATTGATCGGTGACCTTTTGCTGAATGAGGAAACGATCAGCCCCGATCCCCACTTGTCCTCATTATGGATGCTGACTCTAATCCCTGACTCACAAAAGGGCACCCACGAGGCAGTCAATCTTAGAGCATGTGGTGCCTTCCAAAAATAAGATAGGGATTCAATAATGAAGAAGGGCTTTGGTTGTAGCTATGTTGCAGTCACCAATGTTAATTTATTTCTGAAGGGGTTAAATATATGCATTAACACTGTTACAGAACATTTTAAAATCTACAAAACCTTAACTATACTTACAAAAGAGAAAAGTAAACAACCATGAAAAATTTTCTGAATCTAGGTCTAGGTTGAAAAAAAGGAAATTCAGAAAGCCTTTATTTGTCTCTTGTCTGTGCTCTAGTAGAGGCACCTTGTCTGTTACAATCAAGAACAAGAACATCTGCCATTTCTCTCTGTGACCTTAAAGCACACTGTGATTTATTTTTGCTTAACGGCTGTGGAGAGAAAAAGCAAACAAGATGCACTTGAGGTCTTTGCGGTTTTACAGCGTGGAAGAGAAGAAAGAAAGTAGACAGTGTTACATGGCATTGAAATGATAAGACAGCATGGACCCAGCTGGGCCTTCCTGATAGGCAGACTATCATGCCTCAGGAGATGAGACCAAGTTTTTTTTTTTTTTTGCTTAATATTAATTCATCCTTCCTCACTTCTATAGTTGAGCATGACCTGAATTACTATCCCCCATTTCCTTTGGTGTTTTTGTGTGATTTAGAGGGGATAGAGATAATTACAGAAGCGCAAGAGAGTGGCCACTAAAATGATTAACCATGTGTCAATCTAATTTTCATGTCTGAGCTGCTGACTGACATGATCAAATGTGAATGTGCAGCCTGTGCTTCATACAGACAGGCGTTACAGTACTACTTTCGTCCTGACGCCATGGCTTGTCACAGCTCATTGAAGTTAATTGGAATTTAATCATAGAAAAAACATAAAAGGGATGGTGACACCTGCACTACGTTGACCTTTTATTTGATGTTGATATATTCTGTTTTTGTGATGTATGCATTACTGTAAAGACTGATGAGGTGTCAGGCGATCCTGTTTTATTTACTCATCTCATTGATGTAGGAATGTTGTTTACTGCTTGATTTGCATAAAACCACACTGACACAACCATGACATTCATACAGCACAAAAACTATTCTTTAAATTAACTTTCTCACTTGAATATGCATCAGTGAATATTAGAGTTGCAGTGAAATAATAATTATTAATATTAGAGTTGTCGTCTTGTGGTAATCACCAAAAACTGCAATTTAACAAAACAGAAGAAATATAAGTAATGTTCCATCATTTATTAATTTTCTTCGCTTGGTCCCGTTAGGGATCGTGGGTGACTGGAGCCTATCCCAGCAACTTTGAGCCTTAGGCGCACACATGGGATCTGTAACCCTTTGGACAGCTGACATTTAGGGACAAACAGAGTTGGCTGAGGATGTCCACTGGAGCACTAACCGCTCTGCCAACCGTGCACCTCTTTAAATAATGTAACTATTGATATTTATTATTGTGAGTGTTCATTCAGAGGTTTGACAGCCAAAAAGAAGGGCTTTATAGTCTTTGTGCAGACAGCAGTGTGAAGGGTGTGACTGTCTATGAATCCAGCTCATTTACCTCTGAATGCAACTCCACAGTCTCTCGTTTATTTACAGCAGAACACATGGGACCTGTAACCCTTTGTACAGCTTAATGCTAACCTAGGACTATCATAGCCAGACAAGTACACACATATTTTGGCATGTTAAGACAGTATGAATCATTAGTAGTATTTTCTGGTTTTAAAAATTAAGCAGGCAGTTCACTGCTTTGTTGGAATCCTTCCTTTTCTGCCGCCTGAAATAGTAACTCTATCCATTTTGAATAGAACAGTCTGTAAGGCAGATTATGCAATTACAAATGTAAGGTTCTCACAGCCAAAATAATGTTCTACACTTTGATTGTCTATAAATATCCTAGCACATTATTGGAGAATGAAATGGTATTTGGTCCTCAGTGAAGCAATGTCTGTGATTTTCTACAGATTTCTCTTTTTCCTTTGATGGTGAGAGAAACACGTGGATGACACATCAGTTTGAAGCATATTTTTGTCAGTGCTGCTTTCAGTGCTGTAAACGTCATTTACACAAAGCACCCGTCACAGTATGTTTTTAGATTTCCACAAGGAAATTTGATAAGTACTCCTACAAGTGCACATTTGTCATGTATTTTTTATAGAAGCAAAACATCACAGTCTTTCACTTATGGCTGCCAAAACACAAACTGCATGGATTTATTTGGTGAAGTGTTTTATTTTTAAATGTGACTGGACAAACACTTGAGCCTATAGCTGTGTGTTGCTGCCCTTCAGAGTCTTAGAGTTCATTGATTTATTGTATTGATGCTGTCTGTCAATTAGACTAAGCAAAGGCAATCAAAGACATAAACAGGAACAAATAATAACACAGAAAAACTTTTGAGTCACATTTCAGGGGCTGCACAAAACACATTGGTCACAAACTATAAGAAATACTTCCACTTAGACAATAATAAATTGTTCCTTTGTGTGGATGATTTTGTCTATTAGAATATAATTGCCTAAATAACAAGCTGAGAAAAACCTTTTGCTTGTCACACAAACTGGTAAATCAGAGTGCATCCATCTTCTTTTGCCTATTCGGGGCTGGGTCGTGGGGGCAGCAGTCTGAGCAGAGACACCCAGACTTCCCTCACCCCAGACACTTCCTCCAGCTCTTCCAGGGAAATACTGAGGTGTTCCCAGGCCAGCCGAGAGACATAGTCCCTCCAGCGTGTCCTAGGTCTTCCCCAGGGCCTCTTCCCGGTGGGACATGCCCGGAACACCTACCCAGGAAGATGTCCAGGAGGCAACCAGAACAGATGCCCGAGCCACCTCAGCTGGCTCCTCTCGATGTGGAGCAGCAGCTCTACTCTGAGCTCCTCTTGACCCACAGCTCATGACCATAGGTGAGAGTAGGAACTTAGATTGGCCGGTAAATCGAGAGCATTGTCTTACAGCTCAGCTCTTTCCTCCCCATGGACAACTCCAGGGTATTGGAGAGTCTCTCGAGGAGTTGGGAATGAATTATCTTAAATTGGAATTTTGGAATTTGGTTTGTCTTGCATTTTTCACCAAACAACAAAAACAAAAAACAACATTGCATTAGCTGATTTCTAATGTTGTAATTATTGCAACAATGCTGCACGTACAGTGCTAAAGGTTGCTAAAGTCATTGTGTAAAATAACATGTTACAATGTAATATTTAATAGCGGTCATTTTTTGCTGATGAAAGTGAAGGTTTTTAACTGCCATTAAAAATGATGATTCAAGGTTTGACGCTGTGAAGTTTTCTTGTCACACACAAGAAAATAGGACAGACAAGATTCCTAAAATGATGCACCAGGCTTAGAATGAGACTGTATTGTTACTGGAGCAGAAAGCAAGCAATATTTTATCTGAAAAGCTCCACTAGGTCGTGAAGCTGTCAGTCCAGTCTTTTGTTTGTGGTCCATTCAATGTCATTATCTCTCTTGCAGAGCTGTAATTACTGTATAGTGAATAGCTTTCCAGTACCCATCATTTCCTGCACTGTAAGCTTCTTGTTTTGTTCCTGCCACAACAGAGGAGCTGTGACATTGTCAATATATTGACATTAAGATTTTTTTTCTGACGTCAAAACTGTGAGATGGTTTATGTCCTGCAATTTCATGGAGGGAACCAGAATGGACATCAATGATGAAATTGGCAGAGTCTGACATATTCAATAATTGACCTCTGTTGCTGTCATTGTGATGAAAAAAGCAGAATATTTGCAGCAGGCCTTGGTGACTTGAATGGAAATGTCTTAACCACATGCTTTAGTTAAATACTTAACATTTTGAAGGTTCATGCAGACTTCAAGGCTGCAAATGGATGGGCTGGCCTTTCAATGACTGTAGGCCACTGTTATTATATACATTTGTATAATGTTTATAATCAATATTATCAGCGATAAAGACTCCAGAAATAAAAATGAAAAGCCAATAACTTCTTCATATCTTTTGGAATTTCATATAATACAACATTTTTGTCTCATTAAATTTGCCTCATTGTGTATAAATCCAAATAAAAGACTCAGGGGCAGAGGTAGACTGTTAACTGTATTTTATCACTGGCAGATCCTGTTTCCCTTTAATCAAAAGCCTGGAGAAATATGCAAACTATGATGACATTGGCTCGAGACGAGGTTTCATAGTTTTTATTAGTCCACACATCAATTATTGTACAAACCAGTCTAGCGTATCTTTAAATACACTCATCTTAATGGACAGAAAACAAACTGATGGACTCAGACCACCAGCTGCTCCATGGTTTAAATCATTTTGTTCATGTTGTTTGTTTCTGTCAATCTGCAGTCCAGCCATTGACTGGATTCATCATTAAACAACGAAAGTGCCTCCGAGACATGCACACAGCAAAGGGAGAGCTGGGGTTATTTGAGTGTTTGGCTTGTTAACTTTCTAATGGCCTACGTGTTTGCTCGAGGTTATCATCAAAGCATCGTTATGTCCATATGTCTCCAAACTCAATTTCATGCTCTCCTGAGCTGATACTTTATGTCCTTAGGAGTAAGAGATAAGCACTGGACTGGAACACACAGCCAACAAGTGCTTTTACCGTGTTCAGTGGAAAACAAATAAAAAAAAACACTAATCACTTACATTGTCTCATTCTGTATCAAAATCCGATGAACAATATTCCATCAGTTCTTATGGTTACACATATGTGTAAAAATAAAGCAGTATTTATAGTCTCTTTACTGTTGCCGTGGTTACACAATGCTATATTGAGACTTTGAGGGTTTCTGTAATATTCCTTCTTTACATCAACAATTTTTCTTCTTAAACAGACCCCCATTTTAAAAGTAGTTAATTAACTTTGAACAAACATCTTTAGGCCATAACTGAATAGTTTTCTCATAATCCTAGAGATTGCAGTGGAGCATTACTGTAGATTATTTTGGAGTATAATCCCTTTTCTTAATTAACAAGACTCTAAGCCAGGCAGTCAGGCTAAGCAGCCGTTTCTCATTGTAATGCAACCCACTTGAGCATGTGAGACTGTGCCCCTTCTTCTAAAACCTCTGATTGATTTCAAGCAGCTTTTGCTCCTTAGAGTTCCAAAAGACACCACATCTGACAGAGCAGAGGTACTTTTACCCGAAACTAATGGGTTCAGTCATAGTATTACCTTCCCTTTCTTATGCTGATTAAACCTCCTGTGCCCTTTTATTAAGCGCTCTGATTTCCTGACTGAGGTGTAGCAGCTGTTGACCTCTAGCCTACTATTCAGAGTTACAGATAGTTTGAACCCTTAATGGATGCACAAACGCTGCTGAGTCACACACTTGGCTCTCTTAAAGTAATCAGTAGCAGAAGTTTGCTTTTCCACCTGGCCTTATCCAGGCTGCATGGGGGACTGTGTGTTGCCGATCAAGAGAAGAGATTAGCAGGATGAAGATGCTCCATGGGTGAGGAGGCTGCCAGTTGCTTACCTCAGCGGTGATGGTAAATGGTGGGCCAGCTGGTGCACGTTCACAGATGTTGCTATAGCAATTGAAAAACAAAATCGAAAGTGAATTTGAGAGAGAGAGATATAATTTTGTTTTCATTTTTTCATGTGCATTGATTCATATATTTTTTTTCAGCAGTACGTTTGGTTCTTTTATCTCCCCAAAAGATCTTCATTAATAATTTCCTGTCGCATGGGATAGACAATGTCCTGCATTTATCACTGCCTTCAATGGAAGTGTCAATTACTGTCCTCATTTTGCTGATATTACCATAACACCATTACATCATTTTTGTCATTATATAATTGTTTGTGTTCCCTAAATGCATTACATGAGAGGAGTGAAGGAGACAGCCAAGTACCAGTCAGTTCAGATTATACCCGCAACTTAAATGTGCATAAATATCCCATTCACGGTCTAGTAAAAAGGTCGTTTCCAAAACCACATGATGCCATGGCACAGTGCTGTTACGTGTACTGCAGACACATTTGTGAATCCACCTTAATGTTTCCTAATACTGCACCGGATATGAAGGGAGAGGACTTTCTCTTTTACACTATATGAATTATCAGCTCCAAAAGTGTGTTTAAGTGTGTAGAGAGTTTGCAGATGCAGAGTAGGCTTTGTATTAAAGCAACCTAATGGTCAAGAGTAACAGCATAGAAAACAGCAACTTCTCCTTCAACACTATACAAGATTGTGCTATGAACCAGAGGTTTGGTAATTACATCTCAGTCATTTCGGTTGAC
Organism: Neodontobutis hainanensis; assembly: GCA_024349245.1. Classification (NCBI taxonomy): domain Eukaryota; kingdom Metazoa; phylum Chordata; class Actinopteri; order Gobiiformes; family Odontobutidae; genus Neodontobutis; species Neodontobutis hainanensis. The sequence goes on from JALDNG010000048.1 coordinate 208,840, forward strand.
TTTATTGCCCATTTTAAACTAGCATTGCTTGCAAGGTCTGAGCTGCGCAAGGCTTGAGTTAGAATAGACATTTAAAACGGTGTCCTCTAGTCGAGCTGTTGTTAGCATTTAAACCGTGCCAAGGCACAAGCCGTAACCACATGGACAGAACAGTTATTCCTCCAGGAGATTTATGCATAAGTACACTAAGTACAAATAGATTCTTCCACGCTAGTTTCAAAACAGCAATGGCAACACAGATGGAAAGTTTAAAGCATTTAAACTTGAATTATTACAAACAATTATCGCTCTGATTCTAATGTTCTGTTTTGCACACATTTGGTCCGTTTCAATAGATTTATTATTCTGAACAAACAGACACCATCCATCTATCTTCTTCTGCTTATCCGGGGCTGGGGTCGCGGGGGCGGCGGTCTAAGCAGAAACGCCCAGACATCTCTCTAAGACACTTCCTCCAGCTCTTCCGAGAGACACACCTCATTATAAAGACCTTGTCAGATTATTTTTGCAATGATATAAAGGGGTAGGCTAGAGTTTTGTTTTCAGTTCTGGTCCATGTGGGTGGAAAAAGAAAATACAGTCAAATTCACAGTCTTAGTTATTCTAATAAGAATGATGTCAGACATAGTTTAATGCTGTATGCTCTGCAAAAGTCAGATTTGTAAATGTGACACAGCAATGGAAAAATTGTAAACTCAAGTAACTGTGACTATCATTCAGGCCAGTTGGCTTTTCACTCAAAAACGTTATTTTGTTGGTATTTTCTGTCACCCTGCCATGCATGTGACCTTTCCCTTTTCAGAGAAATCCTCCTGAATGTTTAAATGTCACCTGTCTCGGTGTGATCAGAGCTTCACAGTGAACAAGGAATGTACTGAGTGGAAGTCTTCGGACCACCTGTCGCTCTGTCATCCTCCGCTGCAACGTGATCAGTCATTTACAGCAAGTCAACATTTCCAAGCCATCTAACCTGAAATTAAAACCGGAAAAGTTAATGCGCTTGGGAGAAAATCATGAGCAGCAGCCATTTTGTCCCTTCAAATAAAACTGTGTAAAGATTTTTGATACCAGTGAAACGAAACAACATACTATTAATAATTTTGAACGTACTGTAATGAATGTTTCTGATAGTTCCCTCATTTGAATAACACCCATATGACCACTGGCAAATCCAGCTGCTTTTCTGATAAACTGCTAATGAATCAAGTGTGACTCTTTTTATTAACAGAATCTGAGCCAATTTGCAAATATTATTTGTCTGCTGAAACTGTTGCGTGCCTTTTGCATTAATGGCCCAGATTGACACAGTTGAGTGTTTGGTGAGTGCTCTTGCAATGACAATAGTCTTTTTTGGGGCTCAACAAAAACTATACAAAGCCTTTAGAACCATTTATATCATCTGTTTTCTGCGAAGGGGACATGCACAAAATGTAATGTGTAAAGCATAATTCCTATAAAACCCATATACAGCCATGGAGGAGTTAAAATGCTGTCTGAACACATGCTTTGTGAGGTTGTACCACTTTGCCTGTGATATGTCATGTTACATGTCTTCTAAATATATTGTGTAGTTATTCTCTTTGTGATGCTTTTATAGCATCAAAATGACTTGTCTGATGTTTGCCAGAACATCCAGTCTAAGCTTGGCCTCCAGCGGGAAGCTGCAGCGTGGCAGAATATTTGCATCTCTTCCTAAAATAATAACACTGACATGATGGAATCTTTCCTGATAAAAAAAAACATCCTACTCAAAGTTATGAGCTTCCTCCTTGATCTCTGTAGAAGCTTATCTAATTTGTATTTCTATTTATCCATAACTGTGCATATACATATGTTCTGTCTCTAAATTAAAAGCAGTCTTTGATGACCTAGTTATCTAATGAGGCCGTGACCTGTAAACATGTCATAGGAGGCAGACATCTGTTAGCCAAGAGTCCAGCAGATGTTAGATGCCGGGAACTTACTAAACTAAAAACTCCCCACAGTTCAACATAATCACTCAGGGGCCTGTGTGCTGTTGACAACAAAAACATTTCAGTGGAAACATGCTGTACCTGGAGTAAATCTCTGTCAACTGGTATTGATTTAGAATGTGTTGCATAACATCGTTCTCCTACAAATAGAAGATTGTAGACAGGCTGCATACAATGAGCAATGCTGCAAAGTTAACTGGATGAAAGCACCTGTGAATGCTGTGACACTTGTGTGTTTTATTTTGCCTTACATTTGATATGACAGATACCAAAATGTATTATATTTTATCTAAACACAGCAGCTGTCTCTGAGGTCGTATTAGATTCTGGGACCACTGCCCTGATTTGTGGCTACCATCGTCACACAGAATTGCTTCTTGTTTTTAGATGTATGGATTATAATCTGCAATCCAATCCCATATAGCTCACATTGATTGATTAGAAAACAAAAAGACAGAATTGATAGAATATAATTAATAGTAATTGGGGGGAACGTGTAAATGACAATGCAACTAGTTAGTTGTTTGGTTCTTTAGGGAAAGTAAATATTATTAATTTATATTAATGACTGTGTTACTGACCCCCACAGTCACAAAGACATTTAAGAAGAGGACAACGTGTGGAGTGTATATCATCTATAAAAGAGGTTCTGAATAACAAAAAGAGTTGGCCAGATCCATCAGTATAGTGCACTATACAGAAACTCTCTGCATACAGTCAATGAAAAAGGTGTATATATATATATATAGCTCTGCTGAGAAAAAATACAATTTAATGACTGAAGAGCAAACAGGGGATATGGTAGTTTTCGCTTCAGGCCTATAATTTAGATAAACACAACTAACAAGTAGTTAATCTTAATAGGTCCTTAAGCCCTGTTGAAATCCATTTGTGAGTGGCTGTAAAAGTCTTGTGAAAGTGAAAGACTTAAAGCTGGCTGTAATTATATTTTACTGAACTGGCCTCTTTCATGCAGATATTTACTTTTTTCTGTGTATCTGCCTTCTCCAATTCTCTTTCCAGTCCTCCTGTGGAAAACCCAACCATAACCACACATCTACGTGCCACTTTGGGGCAGACGGATGAGGTCTGTTTTCACTCAAATACAGCGTTCTCAGCTAACGAACAGAGAATATGACAAGAATAAATACATGCAAGTACTTTGTTATTTTGACTCATAATCAGAAATAATACTGTGTGGGATGATGTTAAGCTGAAATTTAGACAAAACTAAAAAGTAGTGCATATGTACATTGTTTGACACTAATTTCAATGTTGAGAGTGAGGCACAAAATTCTGCTTTGTTGGTGGGAAAGTTATATTTAGTCAGATCACTCCTGGGTCCCTGGAAATTTTTTTGTGTTTTTTTTTTATTTTATTTTTGCATAACTTTGGTTGTGTTGATGCAAAAATGGCATGACATTTGGACAGGTTATGTAGCAATCTGTGTCCTTTTTTGTGCCATTGAATCCCATTCAAAATGCATTTTTTTAATACACTACTATTGCAATTTCATACTGTTTTTTTATATTCCCTGGTGTTAAAATCCCTCAATGTTTCTATGGCAACCTCTAAAACTGTTATATTTGTGTCCCAGAAACCCAGACCCAAACAACTTTGCACAAAAACATAAAAAAAAATGATCAGAATGAATGTTTTTTGACACTCACAGGTTTGGATAGGAACCCTCCAAAAATAGTTATGTGCATATATAGAATGGAATAACAAAATCAACTTTATGTATTGTGTTTGTCAAAAAACAAACAAAGAGATTTTAATAGCTAAGACTGGCATTTAACGGGTTACATTTTCCGAAAATTCATAAATACGTGTTATGTCTGGTGAGGACTAAAGTTAATAATTGCAAATTCATAAAAACAATTGAAAGAAATATGTTGACACATAATATTTCTATGGCAATCTTTAAAATATATATTTTTTTGTGTGTCCAAGGAACACTGGCCTAATTGGTAGAAAGCTGTTTTTTGTGAGGGACATGTATTTACATGAGTTTTTTGTTGCATAATTTGGTATCATTGCTACTCGGAATAATGTCAGCAGAGACATTTGGAAACCATCTCTTTAGTTATGTTCCATCTATTTTCACTGATGTCACTCCTGCTGCAGGTGTTGTTGCTCCTCTGAGGTCTGTTGCCTGTGTTATAAAAAAGAACAAAAAAGAAAAACAACTTTCCTCTGAACTTAGATGACTTCTGACTTAAAGTCAAGTCTAAAATGTGTTTCTGAGTCAGAATTTAATTAGAATAATGAAGCCTTTGGTTTTGGGTTACTGTTGTGATGTGCTAATGAAACTGACTTTGATCTAAAATAACTCAGGAAGCTTCAAGCTTTACAATACAGATCGTTTGTGATCAGCAAATGTTAACTTTAGGAAGCTGAACACAGAACTCAGTCTGGTAAATGTTAGATGCAAGAATTTTAAGTAAATGTTTGTAAAGCAATCCTGGCCATAAGCCTTATCCAGTGCTCAACAAAAAAGTAAAATGTGCAAAATGATGCACTGTGTACACATAAATGCCTCTTCAGCATGGTCATATGTAGAAAATATTATCAGAAAAACAATAACAATAAAGATCTAAAAAATAAGATTTGATCAGAACATATAACATTGAGACACAATCCCTTTATGAGCTTTTGTGTTATTACCAGATCAGTTATGTGTGCAACTATTATTTACACATTTAATAATAATAATAATTGATTTCTTTATCCGGTTTTAAACAAAGCCACATGTTTCTTGGCTCGCTGTGCAATTGCCAGTCTAAATATTCTGCTTTGAGGTTCACCAGTCGACTCTCCATTCATGTGCCGAACACTTATTTGTGTGCAGCTGGGCCCTTTCATTATTTACACTTGATATGATAATAACATCATGTGTGCACAGCTGCACTATTTGCATCCACCAAGCATATAGTTAAATTAGTGTGGGTTGTCAAAAATGCTACTTCTTGCAACTTGTTCATGTTATTGAAGCCATGAAATGTAGCTTTTGGGGGAAAGTTGGTCAGTAGTATGACCTACTGCAGCACTCAGCTAATGGCACTGGCACATTTCTATCCTAGATGTCAAGTTGCTTTAAGAACAGATTTGTTTAGGCTAAGATCATCAATGCTCTGAAATGCTGATGGACCCTATGGCCCAATCAATAATAAGAAATGATTATGACCAATTAAGTAATGAGGAAACCTTTGAGAACAGTAGAAGAGTTTATTTCATCTGAACAGGTTGAACAGATATGACTCCACCATGAAATACACAGACTTACATGTCAGGAACCAACCTGCTATAGTGTTTGACTGACCTAATACAAAACTTTTCCAAACATGGAGCGAGTCCAGAAGTCACAATGGCAACAATACGAACATCTCATTGACTATTCTTGGATTCTGTTCACTTCTCACAGCAGTTCCATATGCAGCTCTAAGAGGTGATGACGACATGTTAATGTGTGTTTGTGATTTGAAAACTGTTTGAACATCTAGTAATTGAAGACTATTGTCAAAGCCATTGCTATATACTATTCTGAAAAGCATTTGTTTTCTTTTCTGGCTATTCTTCTAAAACAATGTAACACTGTGTTGCAGTGACTCGCCATTGACTCTCCCTTTAACACAACCAATAGAGTACTTTTTAAAGACAATCCTCCCTATATTATGAAAGGTTTATTTACAACCGAGAATGAATAGATAATTGGTTATTCCCGACAGAAAACGTACTCAGTGTAGCTGGTCCAGATTTTGTCCTCGTTGGGGTCATTGCTGGTGTAGGCGCAGGTGCCGGTTGAACTGCAGGCCACCATGTGAAAGCCTGCCTCTGTCAGCTTGTCAAATGCCTGCTCTAGGAAATTATACTTGAGGTAGTAGCGGGATGTGTATCTCTCTGGTGGTCGGTCGGGGTCTCTGCTCTCGTTAAGCGTTTCTCCAAACACTTCTTTGGCGAGAGACGTCTTACCGCAAACGGTGATGCGCGCCACTCGCCTGAATTTGGCGTCGGTTTGAATGTCTCTGCCAATGGTGTAAGAACCACGGTATCCTATTGTGATATAGCCCGATCTTCTGGAGTCCAAAGATGGGGAACGCATTGCCCCGCTAGAAGATATAGTGCGTAAAGTCTCCATGGCACTAGAGGAGCCGCACTGCTGCGCACCTTCCTCCGTATCGCTCTGACTGATCTCCTCGCAGATGGAGTTGTCCTTACTCATCCGTGGGCTCAATCGCTTTGCGAGGTCCTGCAGCTGAAAAAAGTCCGCCTCCCTCTGCAGTCGAGTTTTCTCTGGGAAATAGTCCGGCAGCACCAAGTTGAGGTCACGGAGATAGTCGAGGATGTAGCGGAACAAGAAGCCGTCTCTGTCTAAGAAGAAGCGTCCTTTGCTGTCTCGCGCCAGTTCCTTGGGGGACTTTTTGCTGAACATGTTCCACAGGAGCGAGTCCGGTACCGCGATCAGAGTTTTATATCGGGTGACATAGACCTGTCCACCCACGTTCAGCTCGATGATCTCGGAGAAAGGGGAGCAGCCGTCGCCGCTGTTGGACACTACGCGCTCGGTATCGGCCAGTGCCATGTTCCCTGCGTCTGGCTCCGAGGCGCGCTGCACTGATGGGGAAGTGAGCAGCAAAGTGGCAGCGGCTTGTTTATGAAGCCCGGCCTCACCACGTGTGCAAGTGCGCGTGCGTTTTTTATGGCGAGGAATAGTGAATGCTAAATTATCAGTGTTCTGTGTCTGCTTCGAGAAAACACAACGTAAAAATTTTAGGGCCTCTCTGTGTCTAGCACACATATCACTATCATTACATTTTATTATGCTACTATTACTCGCTGGCCATTTTGATATATATATATATATTAGGCTATAGTTTTCTTGTTATTGGGCTGTTTAGTTTAGAGTAGCCTATTATTGTTTTTCCTCTATAATTTAAGGCATCAATGAGCTTCATGAGCACCACAGTTGTGCTTTAAGTTGTGACCTAATTTTTCAGCCATTTTTCAGAGAAATTAATAATAGCCTAACACAAAAACGTTTCTTTCACTCATAGTTAGTGGTTGGGTGAAGCTGTCCAACATGTCAACAATCCAAAGCACAAGGCAAAGTCGACCTGTCATTGGCTACAGCAGCATAAAGTGAAGGTTCTGGACTGGCAATCTCAGTATCTTGACCTCATTGAGCCACTCTGGGGAGATCTCAAAGGTGTAGTTTATGCAAGACAGCCCAAGAATTTACAGAAACTGGAGGCTTTTTGCTCAGAAGAATGGGCAGCTTTACCATCTTAGAAAATAAAGAGCCTCATCCACAACTACCACAAAAGACTTCAATTTGTCATTGATATTAAAGGTGGAAACACACGGTATTAAGAACTGGGGTATGTAACATTCTGATCAGGGTTATTTGAGTCATTTTATTGTCATTATGATTTAAAAAGAGTAAAAACAATTGTTTGACAATAAATAGCTTCACCCAAACACTATGAGTAAAAAAACACTTGTGTGTTATCATTCATATTCTCTGAAAAATGGCTAAAAAAAGTATGTAAACTTATGAGCACAACTGTATGTATATTTATATATATATATATATATATATATATATATATATATATATATATATATATATATATATATATAGGCTATGTAAAGAGTGACACCCATTGTTTCTGTGCAGGAAATGCAGCCACATTCCCTAAAATCTACAGTAGCTTACTTCCTTGATTTCATATATAATAAACAAAGATTCAACATAAAAAGGACTAGACAAATAACAAAATATAAATAAATCCACGTATTGCACAAACCTGATTAAAACCCCACCACAGCTGTGTTTGTCACAGCTGTCTTTGGCAAAGTAACAAATGTATTATGAAATAGGCCAATTTTGGCTTTTAACTTAATTATTCTAAAACAGATATGTGTGAGGCTAACATCTGAACATATTTGTATCTAATAAACTAATGTTGAAATAACATTGGCTTAATCAAAAAAAATATCAAAAGTATATTTTTATTTTGTTTTGTTTTTATATATATTTTTGTTCATTGCTTTAAACAAAAAAAAAACACACAAATGTACAGAACACAAAGAACAAATGAACAAACACACACAGCCCCGCCCAGTCCCTGGAAACAAGAGAAATAAAAACAGAAAATGTCCAAATTTGGGCAATCTCCTTTTTTATTTCTCTTTCTTGTTTGTTCAGCGCCAGCAAAAGAATTGTCCCTTTTTGTAACACATTAGAGAGGTCAAGAAGTCCTTTGGGAAAAGTTCCAGGACAACTTTGTGCGAGTCAGATTTAGGGGCGGGGGGGGTTTGTCAATCCAATCCAAGACAGGGATATAATCTTTTGAGTGTGTGTGTGTGTGTGTGTGTGTGTGGCTGTCACACTCTGCTGGAGCCTGAACCAACATTAATGTCTCTAAAAACCCAAGAGCAGAGACACATGATACGTCCAAAATCACTCCAAATATTTTCTTCATATCTTCTAGAATGTCGCACAATATGATTGAATTTTAAGACATGACCAAACAAAGTGAGTAAAAGTCCATTCTACTAATCTGCACACGGGAAAAAGGAAAAAACATTTTAAACTGTAGAAGCCTCGCACACTTACAGATATTCTTTTTGTTTGGTTCCAAATAGCCTCCAATGTATCTTCATCAATAGCCACACCTTATTCAGTTTGTCATGTTTGTGTCGCATAAACCAGTGCATCCATCTGACGCAGCATCTTTTAAAACCATTGGTACTTATGGAGGTAACCTTTGTGCTAACATGACAGAAGTGGTCAAGTCAGATCTTATAACTTCCCTTTTGAAAAAAACAAAATGTCTATTGTCTGTAATCTCAGTAAAAAGAACACATTGCGAAAGACAGGAGTGGTATGTTTTGTCCATGCGTTTTATGTCATTGCGAAAGTTCCCACTTCTCATCGTGGTTTTTTTGGAGACATTAGGGAAATTTGGCAGACCTGCTTTCGAATAGTGGAAGAGCATATATAAACCAGAGTATGTAGTGTGTTTTTTCACTCGAAGACGTGGTAAGGAAGAATGCTGCGCAAGGTAATCCTATGTTTTCAGTCTGTTTTTGTCAGGAGTGATATGTTTTTTTGTTTGTTTTAAACCAGCCTCATTTCACCTTTGCAGGGTATTACAGAGAGCTTTGGATCTGCCATCCATGCTCTTAACAGCACTCAGCTGACAGATGGTGTGATTAACCGGAGCAAAAGGATGATGCTGGACACCCTGGGTGTTGGGCTGATAGGAACCAGGACAGCTGTCTTTAACAAGGCTCTCAAATACAGCCAGGTGCAAGAGACTTTAAAGTGTTTCAAATTAAATTTAACACTGTTCATATTACACATGATGGATATTTATGTTTAAATGTACCAATGTGAATGTAATCATTTACCAAATTCCCTTAGAGTTTATTAGACATTAAACAAATTAGATTACATTCCAAGTTAGAAAATTTATTTTTTTTTTCATGTAATTTTTGCAATCTCTTACAAACTAAAACCTGTATCCTGAGACCACACTTGTGTCCACGACTAATTACGTGTCTATCCTCTTGTCATGTCTGTCTAATTGCAGTTATTCAAATCTGAGGAGAGGAGCAGCATTTGGGGAAAATCAGACATAAGTCTCCCGGCTCATTACGCTGCCTTTGTCAATGGCATTGCAGTAAGTAGCATGGTGCTTTTTAGTAGACAACCTATCCCTGAACAAACTCTAATTAGCACTAATGGTTTGGTAATAGGTTCACTCAATGGACTTTGATGACACTTGGCATCCTGCTACACATCCCTCTGGAGCTGTGCTACCTGCCCTGCTGGCCCTTGCAGAGGTACTGCCCAGCAAGCCCTCAGGATTAGACCTGCTTCTGGCTTTCAATGTTGGCATTGAGGTGCAGGGCAGACTCTTGAGGTTTTCCAGAGAGGCACACAACATCCCTGAAAGGTAATAAAGAAAAAAAACTTTGGTACTATTACTCATTTTTGATAAGCTTTTTATCAAACACAAACCTTGACTTGATGTTAATCTTTGTTGTTTCTGCTTTTCTTTCTTTAGATTTCACCCTCCCACTGTAGTGGGTGTGATGGGCAGTACTGCGGCTGCTGCTAAACTCCTGGGTCTGTCCTCTTCACAGTGTAGTCACGCTTTAGCTGTGGCTGCATCCTCTGCTGGGGCACCCTTAGCCAACACTACTACACAAACCAAACCTCTCCATACAGGAAATGCCACAAGGAGAGGCCTTGAGGCTGCCCAGCTGGCTCAAATGGGACTGAAAGGGAACCCAGCTATTCTAGATATGGACTGTGGATTTGGGGTCTTCTACAGAGACTATAGTCCTTCCACAATGTCTGATTGTGCTGCTGGTGTCTTTGACTGGATTCTAGAAGATCAGGATGTTGCCTTCAAGCGGATTCCGGCTCATTTGGGAATGCACTGGGTTGTAGATGCAGCATTGGATGTTCGAGCAAAGATTGAGGGGGCCAGTAACTTCGAACCCCATCAGATTAAGAGTGTCAAACTTAGAGTACCCCCATCCAAGTACATTAACTGCCCTTTACCGACATCTGAGCATCAAGCCAGGCACTCATTTCAGTTCAATGCTTGCTCTGCCCTGTTGGATAACAAAGTGACCGTAGCTTCCTTCAGCAAAACACAAATAAACAGACCAGCCTTGAAAGAACTGTTGTCCAAAGTCAAGGTGGAGACCCCTGCAGATAACATACCTAGCTTTGATCAAATGTATAGTGAGGTTGAAATAGAAACCAATCAAGGACGTTATTCAGCAAGATGCAATACATTTTATGGCCACTGGAGGAAGCCACTGACTCATGAGGACCTGGTGCAGAAGTTTAAGGCAAATGCCTCGACTGTGTTGACCTCTGAGGGAGTTGAAGGAGTTATTGATGCCATAGGAAAAATTGAAAAAGCAAAAAACTGTTCATCATTATTTTCTTTTCTGCAAATGACCAACACTCACAAGCAGGTTTAATGAATGGATTTGTACAAACATATTGATATAAAATATTTGCTCACAGAATAAAGAAATGAAAATTCATTTTTTTATTGCTCTTCATTTAACAAATTCACTTCACATTTAATTTAAAACCTTCTAACCCCCAAGTCTTAATTATAGGCCAATTAGTATTCTCTCAACCTCATCTAAAATTGCAGAGAAACTGATAGCAGCTCCATCTCTCTACACACCAACAGAGACGGCAACTTGCCTCTTTTTAGAGAAAATTTTATCTTTCCTGGATTTGGGTGGCATTGCTGGGGCAGTGTTTCTGGATCTCAGGAAAGCATTTAATACAGTAAATTATAGAGTTCTCCTTTCCTAGCTAACAAATTTTACATTTAGTTATTTACATTTAGTCATTCAGCAGAAACTTTTATCCAAAGCGACTTACATTAAGCTTCCATTCACCAGTGTCACAGCTGGAACACCACTGGAGGCAAAATGGTGTGTCTTGCCCAAGTACATACTGACAGTATAAACCACGGGGAGAGCAGTAATTGAACTGCTAACCTTCCAGTTACTTCCAGTTCTACCACTGAGCTGTGGTTGGAAACTTAATCAACTGCTCTCAGTCAGTTTCTCCAAACAATCAGAGCTCTAAATCACTTCAGCTGTCCACAGGTGTCCCTCAGGGATCAATTTTAGGTCCCCTTTTATTTAGCCTTAGAACTACCCTCTGTTTATCCTGAGGTAGATATGATAATGTCTGCGGATGATACAGTTTTATAATGGTTTAGATTTTATATAGCGCCTTTCTCCCAAGGGACCCAAAGCGCTTTACAGGTCGTCCATTATTCATTCATACATAGTCACACTGGTGATGGTAAGCTACAACTTTAGCCACAGCTGCCCTGGGGCAGACTGACAGAGACGTGGCAGCCATTCTGCGCCTACGGACTCTCCGACCAACACATACATTCACTGCACATTCTTACACATTCATACAAGGCAAGGTGGGTTAAGTGTCTTGCCCAAGGACACAACGACAGTATTTTGTGGGGAGAGCGGGAATCGAACCCACCACCTTCCGGTTGAAGGACGACCGCTCTACCACTGAGGCACTGCCGCCCCTTTATGGATTCATTGCAAATCCCCAAAAATTGCAGATTGTTAGTGAATATTAATATCTTGAGTTGAAAAAAGGTTGAAGTAAAAGCAACTGGACTCAGTTTTCAAGGTGAAGACGTTTCGTCTCTAATTCCAAGAGACTTTATCAATTCTGAGTTAAAGTCTCTTGAATTGATAATGTCTCTTGGAATTAGAGACGAAACGTCTTCACCTTGAAAACTGATTTCAGTTGCTTTTACCTCAACCTTTTTTTTCCAAGATGTCCTGGATTACTGAAAACCTTCACAGACAATATCTTGAGTTTTTAATTGACTCTAACCTTTCCTTCAAAGCTCATGGTAATAAAATCTGTAGAATAATCAAGCAAATTTTATAAGTCCACATGAGGCTACAAAAATCTTTTTACATTCTATGATTTTTATTCACTTCAATTATTGCCCAACAAGCTGGTCTCAGGCAAACCAGAGTACAATGAAACCTCTTAAAACACTATACAAATGAGCAAAAAAGTATTGAATAAGAAATCAAAGCATTACCATCATTTCCCAGTAAAAAGAAATACTATTGCCTGATTTACAAGATAACGGACAATTTACTCAAGCTCCTCTTGCAGATCAGAAGAACCCTTCCTGAGCATTTCACAAGAGGATCTGTGAGAAAAGACTGCTTCTTCCCCTGCATTAAGCACTTTCAGTCAGCCTGGTCTGTGAATGGCTCTAGAGAATGGAATTTAACTCCTAACAACATCAAAGAGTCAGTGAGATACAACTCTTTCACTATTCATGTTAAAACAGTAGATGATTGACACATACACTTGTCAGCACTGAAATAATTATTTCTTGTATGTTTTGTGCCTTTTAATGTGAACCCATGTGTATTTTGTTATAGATCACTGATGCTTTTATCATCTGTTTTTTAATTGTTCTTGAACATTTAGTTGTTCCGTTGTTTGTAACGACCTGCCTCATTCTGTCATATGTATGTGTTGACCCTTAGCCAATACTCCTACACAAACCAAACCTCTCCATATAGGCAGCTTCAAGGCCAAGGAGAGGCCTTGAAGCTGCCCAGCTGGCTCAAATGGGACCCAGCTATGGACTTTGGATTTGGGGTCTTCTACAGAGACTATAGTCCTTCCACAATGTCCAGTTGTGCTGCTGGTATCACAGAGGCTCCTCAAGGTACTGTTTTTGCTCAATTCCTCTTTACGTTATACACTACAGCCTCTGAGTCCTGCCGCATTCAGAAATACTCTGGTGACACAGTAATTGTGGCTTGTATCAAAGATGGACAGGAGCCTCATAGAGAGCTTTTATAAATGGAGCCTCGTGGAGTCTCATTCTAAACACCTCCAAAACGAACAAGATGATCATTGACTTTAGGCACAATACACCCCCAATTCAAACTGTGATCAGTTCAAATAGAAACCAATCAAGGACCGTATACAGCAAGATGCAATACATTTTATGGCCACTGGATGAAGCCACTGAGTCATGATAACCCTGGTGCAGAACTTTAGGGCAAATTACTGTGATGACCTCAGTGTGAGTTGAAGGAGTTATTGATACCACCTTTATTTTAAGATTTGCTAATGACAAACACTCACAAGCAGGTTTAATGAATGCTCTTCCAGGATTTGTAAAACAATACTGAAAAATAAAGAAATGAATAATCATTCTGTTTATTGCTCTTCATTTAACACATTAACTTTACACTTTCTAATGTTACAAATACAATTATGCAAATTTTGCAATTTAATAAATCTAGAAAGGGCATTATGTATGATATTTGGAGGCTTTTATGATCAAGTGTTCTAACAAAGTGCTTACAAACTGAGCTTGCTAAAGCATTAGTGCACTATTTTGAACTGCTCTCAGCATCTTTAATCAGACTCAGGCAAGTTTTAACACATCCTTTACCAACACCCCAATCCCATCAAATATCTCATGAATGGGAGCGTCACACATGAAGGCACAGGTGGTGACTAGCTTGTTCTTCTCATCCACATGGCTCTCACTGACACTCTTACTCACGTGCTTGCATCCCAGCTGGTTAATGGCTGTTGCAGTGTCAGCAGTGTTTGGATACCTGAAAAAAGAGAAAGTGCAGTGTTTACATCACTAGTTGTGTTACAATCATAGTGCCTTGTATTTTAACAACTGACAAAAAATAAAAATGTATATTTTTCAACCCAATTGTAATAGATAACATATGTGTGGTGTGCTTTGGAAAATAGAAACATACTTTTCATCCTTTTCAATGCCAACAGTGACCTCACATCCTGCAATCACTTTGGCAGCAAGAACAGGGGAAATGCAGCAGAGACCAATGGGCTTGCCCTCATTGTGGAACGCCTGCAGCACGGTCTGAACGTCAGCATTGACAGAGCAGTCCTTCCCCTGCACTGCCCAGGTACACAGGTTCTTAGCTGCCCCAAAGCCACCTGAAAACATTTTAAAAACTACACATTACAAGCACAGACCAGCCTCTATCCTAAATTAATTAATATTTGTTTAAATATTTATTTTATATATAAAAACAACAACAGAAAAAACACTATATGCTACAAAAAAAACCAGAGAGGCCCAGACCTGGGAATATGATAGCATCATGATCTTTGACACTGAGTTTGGAGAGGTCCTGGATGTTTCCACGGGCCAGTCGGGCACTCTCTACCAACACATTCCTCGTTTCCTGTGACGGTTCTCCTTTTAGGTGATTTATGACGTGCATTTGATCAATGTTAGGAGCGAACATGTTAACCTGTAGAGAGTCGCAACAAAGGGGAACTTAAGGTAGTCTACCTTAAAAGCAACTATAATGACATTTTTGTAAAAGAACATCTTTGAACAAATGAAACGTTTATTAGCAAACCCAAGTCTTTCACAAATCATGTTGATTATCTATTCAAGGAATAAAGAGAGAAAAATAGAGAATATTAGGAACTACATAAAGTAACTAACCAAGTTACCCCTCATGCTGTTAACGCCTAAAAGTAGAGCCATCTTCCCCTTCTGCGTGCACACACAGACCCTCAACACATACAGTAGTAACGCAAATCAAACTTACATTGGCACCTCCTCTACTCAGGTGCACCAAAACAGCTGAGGCCTCATGTATTTCACTGCCATCATAAACCCCACAGCCCGCTAGCACCACGGCCACGCGTTTGGCCATTTCTGTGGAGTAGTGACTTCTGTTCAGTGTCTGCACAGTCCTAAATGTCAGCAAGTTACGACCAGAGTGCTGCAGCAGACTGAGCATGGCGGACTGACAGCGGAGAGGACGGACGGCTGAGTTCTTCTTCTACGCGGTTTGAATTTTCACGTTAACCTTGCGCGCCATCTTGTGGATAATTATTATCACTGCTAGCTTGCTTTCATGTGACCACTGTATGAGGAAGTCTGAAGCCATGGGGAGACCATCGTTCTAGCTTTTAGTTATTTTTTATCTATATCCACGACTTCTACAATGACAAACTGCGTGGTTTTGTTTCTAAACCTGCTTCTATGTTTGAATGTTTGTGCCCGATTCCGAAATAATGAACAGCGACGGCAGAAGTGGCCTGTTCCGTACAAGTAAGTCACAAGGAGACAGTAAACACCCTGTCATGTGACACAGACGTGAAAACTGTTTTGCATTTAACTTTGCATTTATTTATATGGTTGTATATACTTTTTGATGCTAAAGATTTTACCAAGCGGCGATAAATTGAAAGAAATTAAAGAAGCTTGCGCATCTACGTGATCAAAGAGCTTTAAAGTTGCATTTTTGTAATAATGTTGTCCATTGTGTTTAGTAAGAAGTGTTTTTATTACGTAATATAAATTGAAATACCATAGCAATATGAATAGTCTGATAGAAATGTATATTGCAAAATATAAGGTTGTTTCTATGCCCTGACACATTCTTGCCCAAAGTAAATTAGTATTTCAGAAATCAAACTAGTTGTATTGCATTGAACGTGTATATCATATATGGCCAAATTCAAAAATGTCTCTTCTTCTTTGATTTTCCCAACAGGAGGTTTGATTATCGACCCGCTGTGGACTCTTACTGTCAAGCCCTGTATCCGTTCTGCCCTACAGGTGACCAGGATGGGCGAATACCTTACATGAGAGAAAGTGATGTCGTCTCAGTTTATCGGCTACAGACTCCTGTTTGGGAATTCAAGTATGGGGATCTTCTTGGTAAATTTGTAAGTACATAAAATCTCGAAACAGTTGAAGCACTTCTGACCATGCATAATGTAAATGAAAATTATATTCTGTGATGAATTGTTTTTTGTTTTTTTTCCCCAGCATATTATGCATGATGCAATTGGGTTCAGTAGCTTTGAGACAAGAACCAACTACACAATGGAGTGGTATGAGCTTTTCCAGTTGGGCAACTGCACCTTCCCTCACCTTAGACCGGAGGCCAATGCCCCATTTTGGTGCAACCAGGGAGCTGCCTGCTTCTTTGAAGGCATAGATGACTTACACTGGTCACAAAATGGCACATTAGAGAAAATAGGTGAAATTACTGGTAAGATGTCAACTGGTTATTTTTTCATCAGCATCTTGAAACCTGTAGTTTATAATATGCCATAATATTGGAGGTGTTTATTTTTTTAAAGGTACTTCACATACATTGAACGAAGTCACTGTGGCACTAAAGCAATTGACTCTAGCAGATGATTAAACTCTGTCTTACTAGGATTAGGCTACATTTTATGCATCGTCTCACTCAGTTGTAGTTACAATAAATTAACTTTTTCTTCCGATAAATACAGACTTTAGTTTTTATGTATGTGTAGTTATAAATAGTAAGTCCCTATTTTACTATGGTACACTCATTTATTACCCAAATAAAGACAACATGTAGGCTACATTTTTCATGGTGATAGGGATTTTTGTTTATGTATACTATATTGTACATTTAAGCAAAATTATAATCCAATGTATTAATTTTTTGGTAGGGAACCAGTTTAATGACCTTGCCCAGTGGGTGCAGAAAGACAACCAGACTGGTATATACTATGAGACTTGGACTGTGCGCTCCGAACCAAGCCCAAATGCCACAGTGTGGTTTGAATCCTATGACTGCTCCCAGTTTGTTCATCGCACTTACAGGAAAATGGCAGAACTGGGAGCCAAACTATCCAGCAGAGCACAAACCAACTACACAAAGATCTACTTGTACAGCGGAGAGCCTACATACCTTGGAAATGACAGTGCTATATTTGGCCAACCTGCCTTGAAAAATCTGGCAATGGACATTCGAAGATTTTACCACACGTTTAGACCTCACCAGTCATTCATAGACATTGTTGTGAGCCTGTTGGAGGCATATGAAAAGGTTGTGCTGGACAAAAGTTTCTACCTTTACTACAATTTTGAATATTGGCATCTGCCAATGAAACCTCCTTATGTACAGATTACTTATGAAGAAGTACCATTACCATAAAAATGTAACTACAATATTTGATCACAGATCCAGTTGGAAAGGTTTTGATACAATTACAAGAATCTTAGTTTTATGTTAATGGTTGTATTGGGGGCCTAATACATCATGTTATGGAGTCACATTTTTAAAAGGAAACCACTTGGTTAACTTTAACTTTTATTAAATATAAAATAAATTTGTCCCACAATATAATGCACTATTTAAATGAAAGACAGTGTACATTCACAACTTTATTACTAGTAAAAGTTTACATGTCCAAAACAATTTTCAACCATCAGACAAGTAACCAGAAAAGCAAAGCAGATAAAACTAAAGGACACCATTTTCATCCTAAAAACATAAAGGGTCCTTTGAGTGAATGAGGTGGAATTCAAAAAGGTAACTCACAGGATGCAATATAATAAAAAGACAATAGTGTTCCCTCTTTACAAGTGAAAATTTGTTTACTTGCTTTAAGTTATTTGCATTTTCAAGCGATTGCTATTATAGCGACTGTTAAATGTGCTGCACAAAATCTGAAATATAATCAGAAAGAAATCTTACTGCACATGAGCATGGACTATCAGCACAGGTACCTTGGGATAAAAAGCACCAGTATAGACTGTTATTCCAATTGATTACCAATGGTTATGTCAATTTATCTCATTTATCATTAACGGAAACAAAGCAGAAAAAGCAGGAGTTGACCATCCGAGACAATTAACTATTTTTACTAATGGCTTCAATAAAAACATGCCATTGTGGTATTTATAGACAGCATTGTGGCTAAATTGTTATGTACTAGTAAAGAAAACTGTTCTTTAAGTGCCACTATCATGGTATGGATTATTGCAATATTATTTTTATGTAGTATGTGTAAATTACTTAAAAATATCCATAATTTGTCACACATTTACTGTTACCAACACCTAAATTGAATGTATGTCTAGAGATCCTAAGGGAAATGGAGCATCATCCAAAAAGTTCCAGAGAATTATAAATGCATACATATAAAGAATGTTAGTTACTTTTTTTGGAGTCAAAACTATCAGGCTTTCCCTAATGCGAGGTTTATTTAAAGAAATCCAACTTGCCGCAAATTATTATTTGCTATGCTGGACATAAAATAATAGTGTCTCTTTTCCACAGACACAATAGCACACTATCTATTTTCAGTAGTTAATGTCTGATAGTGAATTCAAACTTTTGGATTGTAAAACACAAAACAATCAGGTCAGAGGGTGAAGAGTCAAACCCCTTCAAAACAAAATTTATCTGCGGGTTGCAGTTCATGAATGCTTCTTTTCTTATAATATAAAACAAAAATATTTAAAGAAGTTCCATATCAATAAATTACAAGGCTAATCATCTCTAGTGACTATTGTATGAAAAAGATCCATCTAGTAAAGAATAACTCGCACTCTGGTTTATAAAAGACACGAGCCGTTAGTTAAGGAAACTTCAAACCCTGACAGCGGGTGAAATACAGAAATAAGTACATTTCTATTTGTAATCAAACACACAGCATTTTATACATAGATGCAATTTACTTCCTTCTTAAAGGAAAAAAGTTTCATTCATCTGACTTGCCAGATCTCTCAACAGAAGCAAGTGGATGTTTGGACAGGAGCATTGACAAAAGCTATAGAAACAGTGTTCAATGACAAAATGAATACTGCATTCTCTCCTGTTTTTTTTTTTTTTTTTTTTGCATGATACAATGACACAACAGATCAACCGTGGACCAATAGGAGGGCAGATATTCACGAGAACAAGCCAAGCTTCAGAGTTTGAACAGGCAAATAGCAGAAGATACTAATGAAACCTATAGGTAATATTTATTTATACGTTTAAATTCAGACAATCCTGTGCACTATCTACAATATATATATATATATATATATATATATATACATAATATGACTTCTGATTCTTTGTAGGTGCTGCACATTGACAAATCAGAACAGTATTATTAAAAACTGGATTCTTCTAAAACAAAATATGTTAGGCTTTAGTGCCTTTAACAGAAGGACATGACCAGATTAGCAGAGACAAATTGGTAGTGTATAGATAGACACGTCTTATAAAAGGTGAGTTTGTGTGAAGCAATAACACAATGAACTGCTCAGAGTACAGTAAATATCATCATCAGTCAACACTGTACACCTTGCTGTCACAAACCTATGGAGGTTGTGCAACTATTTTCAGTATATAATTTAGTATACAGCACACAATGCTCTTTTAATCATGTCACGTTTTTCTACGACTCATGAACAAGCTTGAATGAGGAGATGTAATTAACACTACTGCTATAGTTTAGGTGTAGGTGCAACCACCCATTTGTAAATTATAGGAATCCGCCCAAAACTCTGCCTTCTGTTACATAACATGTACAGAAAATAGAAACAATGTCTCAGAGTGGAACTGCTGTTTCAGACAGATTTGAGTAGGCAAAGTGTCCCAACACTAGTTATCTAAATTACTCCACAATGTTAAAAATATTACTGCGCAAACTCAAATCCAATGCTTGCACGCACTTATCCAAATTTCACACAATTGAGATCATATAATCGGGCAACAATGTTCATATGCCCTGTAAAATTGCTTTTTTTAAGTCATATTTCTTTATGTGTACTGCCTGTGTGCTGACTGCTCAAGTGAAGACACAAGCCGTTTCAGGATTAGATGAAACGTAATTCTATTTTGAAGCTAATAAGCAGAGATTTCTGTGGTGTTTGCATGTCGAGAGAATATTGTGCAGCAGTCAGATACCACATTATATTTCCTCCCATTCATTCAACACAGAAGTTAAGAAGATAGGCTCCATGTTGGCACCAAACATTTCACAACTGATGAGCATTTAATGCAAACATGGAAGCTCTTAACAGCAAACTTTACACACCGACACTGTGTGGCCCTGTGGTTTTCCTTCACCAGGTTGGCATCATGTCTGGAAACCAGACTCGACCCAGGTGCTTGGACACCTCCCAGTGAATCTCATCTAGGGAGTATTTGTGATCTGGAATCAGTACCTCCTCCATGATAGACAGCTGGGAAAGCCGCCGGCCGCACATCTTTACAAACTCTACAAATGCACTGCAGGAAACCTCGCACTCTCCCAGGCCGATAGCTGACAGCTGGGTGCAGTGCTTGGCAATTCGAATAAGCTCCTCATCCAATGGACGTAGACCATTTGCACATACTACCAACTCCACCAAGCGAGGGCAGTGGAGACCCACACGCCCCAAGACCTCCTTGCTAACCGAGCGGCCAAAGTAGAGATGTGTGACAGGAATTTCCTCATTAAAGAAAGGGCCAAACTCATCTTCATACAGAAAAAAGTACATGACCAAGTTGAATTTGGGCGAGTGTCGCACCATAGCGTCCCAGCTGCTTTTCTTTATAGTGTGAAAGTGCTGGCCGGGATTCTCGCTTACAACGTCAATACGAAGGTGTTCCAGGTGAACGTGTTTCTCGGAGGACAAAGCCAACAGGAGGTCGTCACTTAAGAGATGGTAGTTCAGGGCCAACTCTCTCAAGCCATGACACTGGTCTGCTACACACAGGATCCCTGTAAATACACACAGATTTCCAAAATATTATGTTTTTTAGAGTGCAATAAACTTAAATTTATAAAATAAAACTGATAAATTTAAGTTTAAATTTAAGATGTATTTTCCGAGTTCAGTTGAGTTACAACTGAACTCATTCATAACGTTGCTATTCATGAATGAATCAATGAAGTATGTTGTTAAGTAGCCCGGTATATAAACACCACAAACAAGTCTGGTTTAAGGTTAATTACTGCCTTATCTCTTTTTAACAAAGGCTGAATGCTATTAAATACCAAGACCACATGAATGCAGGATTAGCCTATCGACTATCGACTTTAATGGTGTTATTGCAGCTTATCAAGTCTGTCTGGCTCCAAGAATTGAGACTATTGTTCAACAACCTGCTTTAGCACCTACTCCTCTGTTTGTGCAAAAGCAAGCTAGAATTTAGATTAAAAATAAAATAAACATCTTACGCTACCTGCTGGGGATACATGAGGACAACTGCTCATTTTTAGCAGTTTCAGAGTGTCGCTGTTGTTTGCCACCAGCACTTTTAGAGATGGGTCATCTACTGGTGTGTCATCAATCTTCAGTGAAGACAATGATTTGGAGTTCACAAATACCACAGTTAGAGCTGAGATGAAGTGAGACTGTAAAAGAAATACAACAGCAACAAGTTAGAAGAATTAACATTTCTTGTGTTTTTTTTTTTTGCAGCCAAAACTGTTGGCATAATGACTGCTCGACGCCTTATACACCAGCTGCACATGTCAGTTGCCTTGCATAGTTTTTGCCTGTTTTTTTTTTACTGCAGTGTCTCTAAGGCAGGGCTTTAGCTGTTGTTATTTTAGTATCACTTCTGCAACTACATCTGCAGAACAGCAGCAGCACTTAACTTTTTTTATTTTGAATTGCCTATACTGGCTTTTTAATGCTCAATTAATTTTCATTAACACTCTCTTGGTTCTAGTTATTCAGTAAAATAGCACAGACACTATGCATAACTTCACATTAACAGTTCAGTTTTACTTAAGCTTTGAAAGGATTTATCAGCAGAGTGTTGTTCCTTTTAGTTTTTTCTTTGGTTTGATTCACATTAAATGAAACGGGCCAACATTAAACTTACAACCTACATTCGCTGTGTGTACGTGACGGTGCATGTGACACTGCAAAGATGCATAACAGAGCCACTCGTTCCTCCTCCAGCTTCAGTTAAACCTTATCTTATAGGTGAACTGAAACGTCCTTCCGTGTAGCTTTCAGTGAACCTTATCAAACAAACGGCAACAAAAATATAGCATTGTTCAGACTTAGCCTACCTGCTCTTTCCTGCTCAGTATTTAAAAGTGTCCTGTTACCTGCCTCATAAACAGTCTGAAGCAAGCACTCGAAACAAGGTCCAAACTAATGCACTATCATTTCAATCAAAGTAAAATGTATCCAAAAAAAAAAAAAAAAAAAAATGTTGAAGAAAAAAAGCCAGCAGAACAGCTCTCAGAGACCTTATTCTCCTATAGACTCTCCAAAAACTCTTTAATTAGTCCCAGAGTCCAGGGTCTGTTTGCCTTTGACCAAAACTTATCTTTTCTGTTCACCGTCAGGCAGCAGCGCCTAATTAATCAATTAAGTATATCGCCAGCTTTTAAATGGAATAAATGTCATTGTTCATTCATTCATTCATTTTCTACCGCTTTGTCCCGTTAGGGGTCGCGGGTGACTGGAGCCTATCCCAGCAGCTTTGGGCCTGAGGCGGGGTACACCCTGGATAGTGGCCAGTTAGTCGCAGGGCTGACATATAGAGACAAACATTGACAGACAACCATTCACTCTCACATTCATTCACTAGGGACACTTTAGAGTTGCCAATTAACCTGTACATGCATTTCTTTGGACAGTGGGAGGAAGCCGGAGTACCCGGAGAGAACCCACAGTAACACGTGGAGGACATGCAGACTCCTCACAGAAAGACCGGAGTCGGCCGAGAATGTTTGAGCCGGCCGGGTTTTGAACTCACGACCTTCTTGCTGTAAGGCAGGAGTGCTAACCACTCTGCCACATGCACCCTTTAAATGTCATTGTAACTTGAAGAATAATGTAAAAATACAGAGGATCTTTATTAATTGTAACATTTTTATTTGTGCCTCATCAGCTCACTTTAATTAATTAATTAATACTACGAATAAGTGTTTTAACAGTATTATTTCACTATGTAAAACAAGCAGGTGTGAGCAACAAGATAAGGTCAACAATAATGACTACAATATAAAAACTGACATTTCTGGTTCTTTTTTTTCATAGAAATCAGACCCCATTTACATGAGAGAACTCTACCTTTGGGACCTCCATGAAACTGGGTCTAGCTGTAGAGATGAGCCCCAAGGTTTTCAGTGAGCAGTTCACCAACTGTGAAAGGATGTCACATGCTGCCTCTGCAGACTCTGTACTGCTGTCCACCTGCCACGTAAACACAGATACATCTTAAATAAAATACATGTTTTGCATTTTCAGACTAATGTTTTGCATTTTCAGACTAATTCTCACCTTGAAGCTGACATATTGTAGATGGTTGGAGTGCCTCTTTATGATCTGCTTAATGAGATCTGGATGTGTGGCTTTAAGATAAGAGCTTGCTGGTTGGTTGAGCTCAAACTCAAAGCACCTCCAGAGCTCAGGCATGTGAAAAGCCTGGTTCCACCCACGGCACACCTGAGAAGCATAAGCACGGTCTAGCAGGGGAAGGTACTGAAAAATGTGGAGCAGGAGCTCCTGAGGCAGCCGTGCCCAGTCCCAGTCTGATGCCTCAATGTCTACCGCTGTCTCAGACTCATCACCGACCTGCTTCCGGACCCTTTTACAGCCCTCGGGTGGGCTTACACTGGAGGAGCTGTCACAGTCCTCCTCATCTCCTTTCATCCGCTTCATGCTGAAATAAAATTAAATGTTACTATTTTGTTACTGAGCCGGTCATTCCATAACCGGAAGGTTGGTGGTTTGATTCCCACTTTCCCCACAGTTCATACTATTGTTGTGTCCTTGGGCAAGACACTTAACCCACCTTGCCAGCTGTAACACTGGTGAATGGAAGTCGCTTTGGCAAAAGCGTCTGCTAAATGTAAACTAACTGCTTGAGTTTAAATGTAGATGCTACTGAAAATAACCATTACATGGAAAGTTTGTTATATTAAGGATATTACCCAGACGCCCTGTTTGGCCAGATATTTCAGTTATGCTTTATTACAGCTGTAAAATCTATTAAATTAAAAGGTCAATAAACCAAAATATATTATGCTGCAACTAGGTACTACTAACACAGGTACAGCAAGCCACTGCATTTATCGCTAGCCTAATTTATGGTGTCTCCACCTATAAACATACAGCACAAGGTCCATCCACTGGATTCTGACGAATGGAAAAATAAAAAAGGTCGTTTTTAATAAATACAAAACTGAAAATCACTTTGGCCACCAATCCTACCTTGATGTTTACACTCAGCTAGCTAGCTTACTTGCTGTTCAGCAGGAAAATCCGACAACTAGATTGAAACTTCAGCCCGGGCCCACACTGGAAAAACTCATTCGTACAAACCAAGTAACACACATCTGAGCACAATTATCGATAAAGAGGACTGTGAGATGTTTTCAATGAAAAATTGTCCGGAGCCTCCGTTCGGTTGACCTAATTCCTTCGTGGGAGTTGGCCCCCCTTGCACTGAAATGGCTGAAGTGTTGTTGTGACTCGCGCGGTGCATTATGGGAAACACAATGCGAAATGGCTGTTGTTTGAGCTCGTCTATGCAGATTGATGCTCACGTGTTAGTTACAATATTTTATAAAGTCTTAATTGATCCCCTTCAATTAAAAAAACACTGTTACTAATAGTAAATGTTGGTGCTTCTAAATGACGGAGTTTTTGGTTTATACATAGTCAAGGAAAATCCCTAGGCCTATTTATTTGGCAATTTGAATAACTTTTTAAAAATTGACAGATCCACATCAATGTACTTTAACATGAGGCGCTAAATTGTATTGAGTTATACTGTTAGTTTATGTCATGAAGTATGTATTTTACAAATTGTGTTAAAACAAACAATTTACAGCAAGCTAGATGTTCTGATGGCAATGTTAATGCTCATTTAGGAAAGACAGTACAGAACCGTGCGAAACAGGGAACCCGGTTTATTACCATTCAACTCATCCACCACAGATATTACAGAGCAGATTCACGTGTATTAAGCTTTTTATATAACAGCAGCTCTTATTTTCTACACTCTGTTTCTTTGACACCAACCCCCTGCCTCCTACTAGGAAAAAGGATAATGGGTGCACAATTATATATTTGGTGTGAAGACTGGCCCTTTCACCTCACTCAGCTGTATTCAGTCTCCTGAGTGTTCATTTATGAATATTTGTTACTTGGTTTTTTTCTTTTTCTTTTAACAAGGGTTGCAAACACAATTTACATCCACCATCATTAACTGTTTGTGCCAGGTTTCTTCTCATTTCAAAACAGAAGGGATCTGACATTTAGGGGATACCGTCTACTGTATAAAAATGTACAGTGGCTTTATCAACATACATTCCATAGGTTAAACAGCCGCAAAATAGGAGGCACACCCAGTATTGCACTTCAATAAAAGTTCTGGCTGAAAACATAACCCAGAATATCAAACAAAACTGAAGTGAAGAGTAGCAACTTTGTAATACAGCTATTTTGAATAATATCATTATATACAAGATTAGATAAATCGTTCACTATTTTCCTCCAGACATATTATTTTAACAGTCTTTTCCACCAACTAATATTTTTTTATCTGTCAATCCATGATGCACTTGACAGTGGAGAATACTGTACAAGATTACGAAAAGTTTACATACAACAATATTTTAAATTTATGGGAAGCTGAAAATACGGCCTGTTCCTTTTATAACCCCACACTGACTCAAAGTTGCTTTAGGTAATTTTATATAATATTTATTGTTTCATCTTGTATTGTTCCACTTCAATGATCAGGAGGTGTGCAACGTCTAAAGAAGCCGAGGGGATACAACGGCCGCATGCAAACACGTCACAAGTTATTTTCTTTTTTCCTTTTTTAAATGTATTGTTCTTTATTCATTCAGATTACATGGAATCCAAAGTAGCCATCTCTCATGTTTGTAGCAGAGGAAGGTTACTGATGTTGGGAGCAGACGTGAAGACTCTTGGCTTAGAACAGAAGCCTGGTCCAGTCTCCAGGAAACTTGACAACACCAGAGCCAAGCTTGATGGCTGAGCCTCAGCAGCAGCCAGAAATCACAGTAGAGAAACTGCTTTTCAATACAGTTCAAATTTTTTAGAAGGTATGAGCATTTCTGCACACCCCACAGCCCAAGGCAAACTCCTCCCCAGTTGGTGGGTGAACCACATGCAAAGGGCATTCCGTACCCTCCAGCTGCTTGCCTTTGGGCCCTATGACAGAAAAGTATAAATGAATACATTTAACTGGTCAATCATTCTTCCATGTGTCACAGACAATACAACAGTCAGGCACCTGCAGGACAATGAGGCAGTTCCTCCTTGGGTATGCTCGTCATCCTCTGGAAGTCATCATGGCAGGCATTGCAGAAGTGTGTGGTGCCAAAGCAAAAGAAAACAGCCACAGAGCAGCAGTACCGGCATTTATACTCAAGGAAGTCTGTGCCATGCTTGGCACACATCTAGCAAACGTACACATAAAACAATCAGAGAAGATTCACACTTTGACCAAATTATAGCATGAATCCTTAGAGAGTAAATGACCCACCTGAGCCCTCGAAACATCTGAGCAGGCTCCACAGATGAGCTCACTGGGGTCATAGTCATCTCCCTGTCCTGCTTCTGCATCACAGCGAGCCTCTCCTCCAAAATAGGCCTGGGAAAAAGGATTAACTCTCTAAGCTGGGACACATTAACGCGAAAATGTTTGTTAATAAAATATAGTGTACCTTCTTGCATTTGTAGCAGACATAGTATGCATATCTGTTCATAGCAAAGCCTGCTGGGTCATTGTGGAAGCGTGCCCCTGGAGTAGTTATTGCCTCACTCTTATGAAGACCCTCATACTCAAGCCGCATTAACGCCTTTCTCCTTACGTCCTCATAAAGTTCCTTAATTGGATCAAGCAGATCCTTGAGCACAGAGTGGTTGATTTTGTTCTGGAAACATAAGCAAACACGACCACACAATTTATCAAAGAAAATTTTGCAAATATTATCAAGAAAGCATTGAAGGCATAATTCAACATTAATTTTAAAATCTTAAACGTAGCTTCCAAAAATAGGCTTGGTGAGCTTGGTGGTGACCTTAAAAAAAAAGTGTAACCTGTAAGTCCAAGCAGAGATTTACCTTGCAAATAGGACACAACATAAAGCCAAAAGTGATTCGAGGCCCAAGCCAGCGATTTTCCAGAACGCGACGGGTACACTGAAGGTGGAATACATGCGTGCAGTCGAGCTGGGAACAGAACAAGAAGTTTTTATCATCTAAACATGAACAAATTTGATTAAAAAAGACCACCACAATGTCCACATCTAATGTAACCCACCTGTATAGCAGGGGCAGCTGAGAGAGCCTCTGTGAAGCAGATCATACACATGTCATCTGCATCTTGTTTCAGGCAGCCAGTGTTTTTGTCACACCCATGCAGGCATGGCAAGCAGGTCTCTTCATTTTTAACCCCACCACAAGGGTGCCCACAAGAATGTGTCTTACTGCAGGCCAGTTTGGCGTACTCCTGTAGGACCCAACAAAAAGAATTGGGGAAATTAGGGACTGATCCAGTTAAATCCATAGTAAGGCCTCAATATCTTTCACAACAGCAGGTACCTGGCAGTCTGGATCTGAACAAACACTTCCCACAGCAGAGAGCTCAGTTCCATTCCTGGTACCACAGAACCGACAGGCATCTGAGCTGCTGGATGCTGGTTTACCTACATAATAAACAAAATTGACAGTGAATATTTATTAATTCGTCTTTTACCACTTATTCCTTACAGATCACAGTGGCCTATGCCAACTGCAGTCAAGAACTAAAAGACACTCTTATATTCATTCTTCCCCTATTATCTACCAATTTAACTATGCATGCCTTTAAAGTGTGGAAGAAAGCAGGAGTCCACCCCCAAAAAACATGTAAACTTTAAATGGAAAGGCTGTTGCTAGCCAACAAGTACTCCGTGTATCCCCACAATGAATATTTTTTGGACAAAGAACTTTAGTACTTTTTAGTTTCCAAAAAGTCCAATTCTAAGTTACCCGTGTGCTCTCTGAACTCCACCATGGCTTTCATAGTCTTTGAGTCAGCCAAAGCCATGAGCCAGAAAAGTTTGGTCCTCCCACAACCTTCATGAAGATCCACCTTTATAGCCTCCTCTTCCTCTTTAAACACCTGAGCCACAAATAAAACATTTTATATTATTAGCTATACACACTTTAACCTAAAACAGAACAAAAAAGTAAGCCCACTGACCTGTCTTTGGTGAGAACGTGTGCGTCGATGCAAGTGGAGGAATCGGTCACAGTCAGTACAGAGGTTGCCACAGATGTTACACAGGATGATGGCTGCTGTCTCACCATCATCATGGTTGTCGCACATGGGCTGTGAGGCAATGCATATTATACAATCACAATGTTTTATGAATACTTTTTATTACATTTTTATT
Organism: Neodontobutis hainanensis; assembly: GCA_024349245.1. Taxonomy (NCBI): domain Eukaryota; kingdom Metazoa; phylum Chordata; class Actinopteri; order Gobiiformes; family Odontobutidae; genus Neodontobutis; species Neodontobutis hainanensis. Next base: position 237,580 of record JALDNG010000048.1, read on the forward strand.
GTAATTTTGTCTAGTTAATACCATCTGTTTCTGCTGTCCATCTTTGCCCATCCAGCGACCAGAAGACAGTCTGTCTACGTGATCCTGGTCCAGTACACAAAGTGAAGCTAAGGCTAGCCAAAGCTTTGAGAGCAGAGGAAATATTTGACTTTAGTATTTTCTAAATGTGTACACAAATCAATACACAAAAAGAAATCTGATATCATACCCTTGTGGTGGCGATACATCTTACAGGAGACCGATGCTCCTCCTCCATTTTGGTCAGGGCAATGATGGTCTCAGCAATTGCATTTTTGGTTACTCTGGACCAAGCATCTGAAAGGTGCCCCTTAAAAAATAAAATAAAAAAGATAAACAATTGCAGTTTCTGATAACAAAACAGCAAAGTAAAAGAGAGACCACAGCGGAACACTCAAAAAACTTACAGCTGCCATGTCTTTAACCAGTTTTATGATGATCTCTGCAATCTGCGGAGGAGTGGAGCCTTTCATCCACCAGTGGCTCTCACCTCTGCGGATGTAACTAACAAAACAGAGAGGGGTAATACATTTTTAATAAAATGTTTGTTACAAAGGAAGTCAGTAAGTACATTCAGAAAGTAAGCCAGTCAGCAATTATATGGCCAAATTAAAAAGTTTATGCTCACTCACCTAGAGTTGAAGATCATGGGCAGAGTGACAGTTGTCACCCCTTTGCCCACAGCCATGCCAGCAGTGCCGGAAATGGTGGTGCCTTTGGCCTTCAGCTGCACAGTAAGGGCTTTTGCAATGCACCCCAGAAACATGTCAAGGATGCCTAGTTTGTTCCAGTCACCCTTCTCCGTGGAATGGATAATGTCACTGATATCTGCTGGTGGCAGAGACTTCACGCCGATAATGCTGGCCAGTCGTACAGGCGTCACCTCTGGAAGAACCCTTCTAAGCAATGATGTCACCTAAGATGAGACAACAGTAAAGAAACATTTAAGCTTACTGGGGCATAAGAGATTTAACCAAAACTATCAGTAATAAACTCATTTCACTTTTCACACATTTACAATGAACATTTCACAAAACTGATGTGAGGTATTACTTGTATCATTTGCTATGATCTGAAATAATGTATGCGACTAAACCTCCAAGTTATTGCCCACCTGTCTCTGTACTCGAGGAGAAGCAGTGTGAAGCAGGGAAAACAGATCTTGCATTAGTGTAAGCTGTTGTGCTAGGTACTGTCGGCCGACATTGGAGCCACTGAGAGCCAAGACCATGGACAGGAGCTCAAAGCAGTAAGCATCTGAAGAGGCATCATCATCACTCGGCTGAGAGTTTGCATTCTCTTTGCTGGAAATTGCATGCTCCCACTCCTCCCTGACTCGTGTGGCCTCCATACGAATGGCTTGGACAATGTGTGCACACACCTGTAAAGCAGTTATACCACTTAGTTGGTGTTCATTTGTACAGGACATCTGCATAGTTGTTGAGCTTGAAATTTACTTGTTTCTGTAGATTAGTAAGCTTGCTCCTGCTAAAAATGATGCCAACCATGTGCTCCTTAAGGTCGGCATCAGATGGTGCCTATTCACAAAAAAAATATTAATTAAAGAACATACTAAATGTTATAACAACATATTAACAACATGTTATAACAACAGTTAAAAGCATACCTTGTCCTCTCCCTCTGGTGATGAAAGCAGGTTTTTCTGTTCTTGTTCTGGGGTAGGCTCGGCATCACCGGAAATAAGTTTTCCAAAGACCTAATTGAATACAATGAGTGGTAAATGTGTAGACCCAGAAGCACATAAAAAGGTACACAACCAACCGATTCAGAATGCTGAGCGATTTAATATTGCTAAGAAACTGGACAAACCTGTGAGGTGATGAGGCGAAACACTCTCAGTGTCTCAGCCTCACAGTTTTTTTGTTGGGCCATACTAGCGGAGACTTGACCTGGAATCTTGATGCTCTCGCCCTCCTTCCAACCAATGACCTTCACCTGGCGAACCCTTAGGGTGTTTTCTGGGCCTTTAAGCTCCACTTTGATCACATGATGATCGCCTCCTGGAAGCTCACTAGTTACCCAGCCCATGTGTCGCGAGTCAAGGTCAACCTTTTTAGAAAAGATAAAGCAATTGTTGTAATAAAGTATACATCTTTATGGGTTATAATAATCTCTTTGTTAAAATGAACCTTTATTATTCTACATATTTTATACAAATGTAATTTAGAGGGGGGAAAAAAAGAAAAACGCAGAAACAGAGTAAATACATAACCAGTTGACCTACGTCACAAACTAAATCATGATAATGCTAGAATTTTTATATACAATTGTTTGCAACTCAGTTTGAGCAGTATGTTGACAATACCTGTTTTATCCTGCAGAGGTCCTCTATTGCTTTTCCACACAGGAATGTTACTGAAGTGACTTTGTTCTAGGGATTACATTGAACAAATTAAAATTTCAAATCAAACAGATTGAATTGTCATGCCAAATGATTAGAATTTTTTTTATTATTAATGTTTAAATTTCTGTTGCCTTCTTACCCCAATGTCTCTGGAGTTGTCTACATGTACTGAGACATTTGAAGCATTTATGCCTTTCACACAACTAATTGTAATGCTTTTGGTTTTGTTCTTGTCTTCATCTCCAGATTCCCAAAAGGTCTCGGTAGAACCGTCAGTGAGACTGCCAATCATGGCAGGTCGACTTGATGTCTTTATGTCCACAACACTTGTCAGATCTTTTAAACAGGTCACCAGGCATAGATCCTATGTAATTTATGAAGATATAAAAGGAACATGTAAAACTCCAATGTTACAGTGAATAAATACACAACACTGTTTAATCATAATGCTTTACCTGGCTCATTGCTTCATAACCGGATTGCACACTGATGTTAAAGCTTTCCTCACTGTCCCCATCGTCTGATTTGGACAATATATTGTTGATGTGATGGAAAACATTGCTTTGGTGAAGGAACTGATGATCTGACTGCTTGAATTTAAGACTCCAGCATCTAAATGTTAGAGATGCAATTATTTACAATGTGCTCAAAAGATTAGGAATGACAACAATACAAAGGTTTTGTTTTTAGTAAGAATTAGGTTGTGTACCTGAGAGCCATTTGCTGAAGTGAGCTGCCACCAGGAAGGGACATCATAAGGTCAGAGATTGTCTGGAGGAGGCGGTGGAAAGTGTGAGGAAGAGGATGAGCTGCCTCTCCAGCAATCACAATGTCTGACAGAGGATGCTCACAGACACCAAGGTCTCTTTCCTGTGGTGTGACAAAGTATGTTTGTTTAAACTGAAATAAGTTGTCTCATCTTCTTTCAGTACATTTTTATCCATTCCACACCTGTTCTACAATTTCTTTGTTGCCTTTGTTTTCCTCATCTTCTTCATCTTCTGGCTCAAAAGGTGAAGGTGTGAGAGATGCAACAAAATGCCAGAGGATATCATGCAGGGAGGTGGTCTGAATTACATTGCACAGCAGCCAGTTGAAAGCCTGTTAGGAGAAAACCGGAATACATTTATGCTCTAACAAAACAAGAGAAATTACTGAATTATATACAGACAAATACATTTAAGGAAGCATTATAAGCAAATTATCGAAACAGCAGTACCTCCATGGCAAACACTCTGCATGCAGACTTCCTTAATGCATGCCTCATGGCCACCTCCAACCCCTCCAGGTCATGGTGCTGTATAACAAAAGCCAGGACTGGCCACTGGAAGTTTCTCTCTCCTTTACTGAGAGAGCCGTGTGCTGAGATTAGCCTGGACAGCTCAGGAGAGGGATGTCGCAACAAGGAAGATCCCACCTCTATATAGGAGCCAAAGCATGTCCACGTTACTGCTGTAACTCATCCATATTAATTTTTCACTAAAGAATACATAAATAACTTACCTGCATCACCACTGTGGACCCTGCGTCTGGGCACAGCTTTTACCCGGGCTGGTGATGGTGAGTGCTGTTTGTCATACTCAGAAGCTACAACAGAGTAGGACCTCTGAAACACTGTGCGCTTAGCTGTGTCACTGTCAGTGATTGGACTGGTCTCGAGACTAAAAGACAAACAAGACATGAACGTAAGCAAACTGGTCAATACATGTTACAAAAAATAAGAAAACATACAGCAAAACCAAAAATCCGAATCCGAATATAAAATGAAATTAAAATCGCATTTGGTTTTCACTGTTATTATTAGTACTGTGAGTATGAGACAACAAATTCATTTCTACTTTCAGTCTTCCGAGTGATGGTTCTGTATAGTGTGTCGAGCCTGAGAAAGCATGCACACTTGTCTAAGAGGTAAAAAATGTAATAAAAATGCTGTATGGATGTTTTACCTGGGGGGCATTGATTTCATGTTACTCTCTGGTTCCTCAAACACATTAGGGCAAGCATCAGGTGTTACTGAAATGTAGGGGGCAGGGACAGATGTGGAGCGCAAATACCTCATCTCATCCTGGAAAAGGTTATCGTCTTGGTAAGCCCCAAAGTTTTCTGTGTGTTGCCTAAAGAAGGAAATTTATTTAAAATAAACCTTTTAATGAATTTTTGTTATTGCAAAAACATGACATTAACAAAGTTAATTGCTACCTTGCAAGTGTCTGTAGGTAGAGGCAGCCCATTTTATTAGGGAGCTCATCAGACACACCCTCCTTAAGGCTGGGAAGCAGCTGCGAATGTGTAGGTCGGGGAGGATGATGGCAAAGCATGCTGGGCTCGGCAGCACTGCTTAGAGACAGCAGGAACAAAGCATTTGCACGAATCACCTGGTGGGCTTCCATAGTAGGTAAGGCCCTTGGGGTCTTCACCTGCAATGGTTTCTTTCTTGACTGCTTCACCTACAAAGTAAACTTAGATTTTACTGAGTTCCAATAGTTAACAGAGCAGGTTAGACATTTTTAAGCTAGTCTTTTAGCATAAAAAGGTACCTTTTCCCTGGCTGCAGTTTGTTTCTCTCTCAAGTATTTCTCCCGACAGCGGTCACACACTAGGTACCAAGTGCTACCTCCAATACCTCCATCTCCACAATTTCCAGCCCACCCACCACAGAAGTGGCCAATGCTGTTGTAACCTTGGCCGCCAGCATAGCGACCACAACCTGTGATAAAAATGCAAAGGTGACATGTTAAGGACATAAAAAAATACAGGTAGAAAATGCCAGTTAACATTAGACTCCATGTATTCTTACCAGGGTGGGCCTGTCGCATATGGTAGGTGACAGGGTATGGATGTGATTCCCCACACAGCTCACAGATGGTGTCCTTCTCTGGCCCACCCATAGCAAGCTGTGCCATCTCTCCAAATAGATTCCCTCTGGGGCGCACGTCAGCCTTCTCTCTTTTCTTCTTCTCCTTCTTTGCCTTTTTACTGTCTTTCTCATGTTCCTTCTTTTTTAGTATGGCACTTGAACCTGGGCTTGGAAAAATCATGTTCTGAGTTGCAGCCTTAATTGTAGCCATTGATATGTCTTCCCAAAATGCGACCAGATGCTGTAATGTCAAAGGTAAGATTGACTTTGTTCTCATAGAGGGATGAGATGACAACTCATAGGAAATAGCATCTGCTTTTCCATCCTCACACTTTTCTGGTAATGGGGGTTCTTTTAACATTGATAGTACCTTATTTTTATTGATGCTGCCCATTTTGGATATGTCTGGACCATGTGGTGCTATGTTAAACATGTTGAGTGCGGATGAAATCTCTAAAGAGTGCCGGTTCTTTAATTTGCTCTCTTTCTCCTCTGCACCCTGTCCTCCAAGAGAGTTTCTAATAGGTGCATGCTCTTTGGTTAAATCTGGGTTAAACTTGAGGAATGAAGAGCAGGCCATGGCATCATGTACAATACCTTCATGCCAAAGGAAAGCTGCAAAGACAGCACGTGCACATTCAGCCACAGAGGGGGACATGGCCTGCTTTGCCGGCTCCGCAAGCCGTGCTGTGCTCTCAGCTTTAAATAATGGGCCAGATTTGTCCTTCTTAGGCCGCGTGTGTCTGCTGGAGGTTTTGCGACTGACCTTGGGCGATGAGCGGCTCTCCAGCTCCTCTTTAACCGGTGCTTTGCCAATGCTGAAGTGTACCTTACTTGAGCCCTCCTCTGCATTAGGGGCCTCTGCATTTTCATCGTTGACATCCTCATTGGAAAGAAGAGTACTAGATGTACACACCTCCACGACTTCATTGTGCAAGTTTTCCTGGGTAACATGAGAAGAAGGAATACGATTCTCTGCATTGCCTATCAAACTCTTATTTGGATCTTTAGGAGACAGTTTAGGCTTTGGTGAGGTAGACCTGCCCCTAAGAGGCTCTGTAAGTGGAACCTTTTTTTTTCTAAGTGTATCTGGATCAAGGGTGTATGAGTCCGATTTGGATCTTTCTCTGGGAGGGTCCAGGCGGGTTTTGGAAGAAGGGCTGACTTTAGGTGGGAGATTTTTGTCATGGTGGGATAATGAGGTGTGTTGTGAGGAGGTGCTGGAAGGACTTGACCTTCCAGAAGGGGATACACCTTTTTGTTTTGGGGATGAGGAACGAGATCCAGGATTTGGCGATTCTGCTCTCAGTCCTGAGTTTCTACCATCTGCCTTTAGGGCCTGTAGAGTGTTGTGATTGGGCGAGTGTGAACGGCTGTGAGAGTCCGACCTCAGTTTGGCAGTGTCTGATCTCAAAATAAGGGCTTCGCTTGCTGAAAGTCCACCTTCCCCTGTCTTGACTCTGCTCTGTTCAGATGATCGGCTTCCGCGGTTTTCCTGTTTGGGTGAGCGATTTTCCAGGCGGTGTTTAGAGGCTGGGGACATTGGCCTTGCACCAGACATCAGGTTTCCACGTTCAGCTGGGGGTCAAATAAGAGTTACACCAATGAAAGGGATCAATTATTGACAAGCTGAGCACTTATGCAGATATAAAAGTAGAAGTAAAATTTATAATAAATATATATAATTGATGAATTTCTTATACTGTATTTCAGCTTTGAGATGGATGAGAAAAAGGCTATGGACTATGGAAGAGCTGACGAAAGATGAATTCCAGCCCAGTCCTGAAACCTCTGGTACCAATACCATAATAACTAGCTATAGTCTACAAGATGTTTCCATGTCGGTAAATACCCAAACTTCTATGTACCTTTTCTTAAATTCCTACCCAACAGTCTGATCAGTCTGAGGGGGGCTACATGCTTTAATTACCCACCCTTTTGCTTTAAAGCGAGAGATGAGAGAGCAGTACCATGCCCAGCCACAGACACAGAGCTTTTGTGCACACGCTCACGAGTAGCAAGGCTGCGTGATGAACCATCTATAGCGAAAAAAGGGCAAGTAAACCATGAACAAAGCGTTGAAATGCAAAAGGCCACCAAAGAGAGAACGAAAGCAGTTATGAGAGACTAAGGATGAAACATTAAAATAGAAATAAACAGAAATAGAAATATAAAAAACTTGAAAGAGACAACACTTTTGACACCGTGTTAAATCAAAAATGTCAGTTAGTTGGTAGAAGAATAAGTAGCGCAGCAAGAAATAAGTGTAGAAAGAAGTGGGAATTGCGGAATTACCAAAAAAACTAAACAAAAAAAGTTAAAAACTCTCAACTTTAGCATCTTTTTAACAAACTGTCAGAAGTTAAGTTGTCATAAACAATACCAAATTAAGAGTCTAATTTTGTTCATGAGTAACACAATTTTGCAGTGAATCCCTGGGCTGGAGAAGGGGGAAATGAAGAACATTTACACTGGCTATGTTGAGAATAAATTATAGGATTAATGAGGGTGTTAGGGGAAACTAGACACATCTTGGCTTAGCAAGAGAGCAAACAACTGTCTGTTAATTCTGCACAAGGCAAAATTAGCGGGTTTAGAAAAAAAAAACAAGAGCAAACACCTGCACAACAAATTTTGCACCAGGTGACAAAAAACTCAAGGTGGGAATAAATCAATAGACCTGTCCAAGCAGGCACTGTCAAAAGACACGACAGACTTACTTAGAAGCTGTGGTTGTGGCTGAGACAGTTGGGAGGGGGATTGTCCAAACACAAATGGACTGTGGACAAGGGAGGAGGAGGAGGAGGAGGGAGGAGGTTGGGCAGCTTGTTCAAATATGGAGGAGGAGGGAGCTGCTGAGAGGAAAGGACCAGACTGAATGGTATTCAGTATGGCACTCAACCGGTCACCTGCAAACAGGAGACAAAGGAAATGGAACAACCACAGCTTTTACTATAGTCTAGAAGTTCCAAAGGGCAATGAGGGTCATTCCCTGTCAATCATTCAGTTCTCGCTCACAACTGAAATGACGTGTAAAATGAGACATAAGGACATTATGACTCTCAAGGAGCATAAAGCTCAACTGCATATCCAGCTAATTCTTGTTTTTCAATAATATCTGAAGATTACAAGCTGCACAGCTGTAACCTCAACTGGCTTCAAACATTATGCTGCAGTGCTTAAATGCCACTAAAATGCAGCTTAAATTTAACAATATAAACTATATGTGAACTCTCTTAAGACCATTAACATAACCACAGTAAACTGTGAGCCAGAGTAAGTGTGTTCCCAACTACTTATTACACCAGTTGTTCTTAAACAAACCAAATGCACATAATCTTTTGGATAATTGCCCTTATTTAATTGGTTTATTTTAGGGTTTTAGCAATGGACTTGCCCAACCAAATGAGCTTTAAGCTGCCTTGATAGTACCCACATGAGCCAACTGGCGGTTCCTTGCACACAGGCAAAAGAGGGCTGACACTGCAGCCATGTTAGGCATGGATTTACGCTGGCAGATGCATTAAACAAGCATGCATAAACAAAAATAAATGATAATGTGATAACATGTGTTGCAACAAAAATGACTGATCATCAATAATTTTATATATATATATACATATATATATATATAGATAGAATGATATAGATAGATATAGATATAGATATAGATATATATATAGAGAGAGACAGACATTGTTAGAAGAATACAATGTAAGTCTAACATACTTTATATAACTTGGTGAAAAACAAAGGACAAATAGCAGAGAAAAGTAAAACATAAGATGCACTGCAGAATTGCAACAAGGAAAATGACTCTTTAGAACCTATTGCAACATGTAAATGTGAAAAACATTTGTGTGGTGCATGGTCTTAATTACTAGTTGATCTCACCTTTGTTGTTGGATATTCCATAGTCAAAGCCCTGTGCTCCATTCATAGCTGCAGCTCTGTTGAAGGCCTGCACAGAAAAAGGGCTGGGCGGTGGAGTTTGTGCCCCATGTTCAAGCAGAGCTTGTTCTGCAAGTGGAGATTAAAATGATCTCAACTGTATCTTCTGGGTCATCAATATTTAAGAATTCTGGTAAGATAGGGCTTACCCTCATCGTGTTTAAGGTATTGATTTCCTCCACGGTCCCTAGCCAATGACCAGGCTTCTCCTTCATCACTTTCACAGAACTCCACCACGCTATTCTTATCCAGCTGTACCCAGGTTCCCTCTGAATTCACCACCTAATGAAAAAAAAAAAAAAAAAAAAAAAACACTCTTCATCCATTCTCACGTATTATGCTACCAACCACAACACATACCAAAGTCAAACCCGTTCCATTTTATATTTCTGTAAAAACAAAATATAGCACAATCCTCACTACTGATCACTTCCATGCTTTCACATTTTACTCATTTGATTAATACAAAAAGCAAAGTACTAGATTTTAGTTTGATTTTACAGCAGAGATTGGATGACAAAACTGACGTAGCTAAAATAAAATTAAAAACTTACTCTAAAAACAGGTAGCATATTGAAAGATAAGTGCAAGAGGTTGATTTTTCCTTAATAACCTGAAATATTATTATTGTAATAAAAAAAAACCACACATAGGTGAAAGAGTTAGTATGAGTACGCTGCACCTCACAAACAAAGGCATTCCAGTATAGTCTCAAAGAAAGAACTATTGAACAGCATGACACACCACAGCAGTCAATAATCAGATCCCAAAAAGGGGGTAATGAAACCTCATCAAAAGGCTATAGAAACTTGAGAAAGTTCACAGTACCCAGTAATGGACAGTATTGTTACAAGCGCAAGAGAAAAACATTGAAGGCACAGAATGGCTCCAGGATTTTGTAATCAGACTTCCATTGTGACGTTGTCAGCCAGCACAAATGACACCCTGAAACTGCAATGCATTAATAGACAGACTGAAATTAGTCAAAAAGCCTGGAGCCACAAAAGTGGGTCCCAGCAAGCAGAAAATACAGAAATCACACTAACACCCAAAGCACCCAAATTAGTAGTATAGAAATGTGGCCAAGAAACACAACTAACAGCTACATTGTCTGTTCTAAATCTTTATTTGATTGAAGGGTAACGAAGCCATAAAAAACATATTGCATTATTTGGGGTGAGTGCGTACCTCGCCTATTGCCTTGACCTTGTTGCCAAGTACTAACATTCCAATGGGGATACCCCTAAGGTTTGGGCAGCTTCTGATGTTGTGACCAGAGGGGCCAGTCTTCACTACCTTATAAAGCCCTGGGCCGCCGCCCTGCCCTGCCCTGTTCTGCACCCGAATGGGGGCTTCTTGGGAAGGGCAGCTGCTCACCTCCTTATCGTTCTCCTCCGATTGGCCCCTGACCTCCTGTAAGAGGTAAGAAAATGAATAAGAGTCAGATTAAATTAAGAGGCTAATGTGGCTATTGAGAGCTAGTTCCAGCCAAAAGCCTCTTTTAGCATCATAATTCTAACCATGTTTAGAAAACTAAACTTTATCATTTCTAGATATTAGAAGCATCAAGATTTTTGTCGTTTTACAGGATACAAGACACTAACACTGATTAACAATGTCAACTACAATATATATTTTGTTTATGTATTTAATTTAACACATCCAAATCATTTATGTAGAGGTGCTCTATAAAATATGGGTTAATATTAAGTAACTGTCAGATGGGTGATTACATTATCATTAGAGTATTCAACTTATTCTAAGTATTTTATACGGGGCGTACCATTCATTTCATAAAGTCAATAACAAAAGTGATGATACAGAAAGATACATGACTACACAACCAGCCTATGTACCAAAACCTCATGCATGTCCTTAACCTTGACCCCATGCAACATGAACGGTAAGGACCGACATAAATCCAATTGCAGTTACATTAATTAATTGTTTGTTGTTTTGTTTGTTACTATTGACCACAAGATTAAAAAAACACAAACAAAGCAGGCAACCATGCAACTGTGGCTCGATCGTGCAATTATATATACTGTGTGGAAAGACAACATTAGTAACAAGGATTTCAAGAAGACAAGCAAAACAACAATAAAATTATAAGCAATACAGGGCAGTCAATCTACTTTTCCCTCAGTCACATAACTCACCTGTGGTGGAAATATAGTTAAGGGTGTCCATGACAAAAAGTCGATATCCCTGACTCCATGGCTAGCATTAAAGACATTCTGAGCAACAGATTGTGAGACAGTCAAGAAAAGCCTTTGACCCAAGAGAGGAAAGGAAGAGGATGGGGATAAGAGCTGATATATTTTTTTGGAAGAAAACTAATTTTGGCTATAGTATTAATTTGAGAAAGTGAGAATGATAGGGTGGACTCAGCCCTGTTGATAAAAGTGAATCTGGACAGAATATAAAACGTATATGAAGAGGAAAAGGACATCTAAACCTCACTCCAAAAACAGAGTTTTTGTTCTCTGATCCATGACCAAATGAAAAGATTAGACAACCTTTAAAAGAATAAACTTCCAAAAAAATTCCCCAGTTGAATAATGTAGTGTGTCATGCTGTTCAGTCAGAGAGACCTAACATGGAAGCTATCTAGCACCTAAAGCATCCCAATGCACGGGTGGAACTGTAGAGTAGAACAGGTACATCTCACCAAATTGCAATAAGTGACTGCTTCATGACAGAAAACCACCTTAATTTTATAATTTACAGATACAGCAACTTTATTACACAGAACAACCACAAGTCATAACTTTCTTACTACCGCTACTACTTTTCATAGTGGTTTTTGTGACATGGAGCAAAATGTGAAATACGTTTTCATGCTGCAATGAGCAACTGTTTATGGATTGTGAGTGAAAAGCAATGTGGGAAAGACAGCTCACACAATGCAAAACCAATACATTTAATCCTAAAGATGAATTGCACTTTTGTTCTTTAAATACGGCAAAAAATTTTTTTTTATCAAAGCCTTATACATGTGAACATTTACAAATTTGTCCAGTGAGACAACTGGACAATATGGTCAACTTTTCCGTTGGAGTTAATGCATGCACTCTCCCAGGTGCTGTTCCTTTGCACAGTTGGTTAGTTCAATTTTCATATTCAGTGTTGCTCTTTTCATGCAAGTGAACACCTCAACAAATCATAGTTGATGATCTTAAATTACCATGCTTTGAAGACACTGTGAAGTTAGTGTCAAGCACAAGTATTTAGTATGATGACAGTTTTAGATTTTCTCTGTGCTTTTCCCCAGATAAAAAGCACAGGAGCTTCTGTGTTGATAAAACTGAGGCTAATTGCTCAGTGGGCCTTCTACTTACGTCAGCTGGGACCAGTAGGCTCCTGCCCAAGTGCTGGTTAAAAGAGAGGCACCAGGCTTCAGTATACCCATTCATGCTGGGAACGTACTTCTTAACAGTTTCATCATTGAGTCTGAGCCACACACCATCGTCATTGTGGATCTAGGGGAAAACAAGCAACAGCAGCCATTCCACCCTGTTACTTCAAGAAGAGAAGCAATTCACACGACACCTGAGGTCACAGAAAATATCTTGATTGTGGTGAAATATAGTTTGTAAAGCCAGCTATTGCCAAATGGTGGAAGTTGTATTATACTAAAGTATAAATATTGGTTTGTTGTTTGATTTTCTGCAGCCTCAGAGTGCCTGCAAGCAAGTGAAGCAAAATAAGGTAAGAGGACCACTTAATTGCTTAGGATAGAAAAGTTGTACGGTAATTTTACATAATACAATGCTGATCAAAAGTGACTAAAATTACCAAATCAACTAGGTGATTTACGTCACTGTAATACTGTACTTTACTCTGTCCTGTCTGCAGTCAATTACCTCATCAATGAAAGTGATGGTGCCATTGACATGCACTATGCCTATCTGTTCACTCTGCAGGGAGGGGTGACTACGCACACGCAGACCTGCGCTGTCCTTCGAAACAAATTTGCGGACCTGAGAGAAGCAGAGGAGAGATGTAGATTGTGAGCAGCAGGAGCAAAGAAGTCAAAATTAAAATGAGTGCAGCAGTAAAAGAGAAAAAGGAGAAAAGGACAAGATGAAAGTTTGGAGACGTGCATTAACCCACAAAACCCTGCGTCCTAGTTCTGGCACTTAGAAATGAATAGGAGGTCTAATAAGATCACAAAATTAATGATCCACTGATTATGTACTTATTTACTGTACCTTTAGACTGATGCTTGGTGAACCATAGAGCAGTGAGTTTAAGTGTTTTATGTGCATGTGTTGCTTGTTTCCCCCATTATAGACCACAAAAAAAATTCACATCACAAAAGCTCTTGAGACCCTAATACTGATTTAACATTATAAAGTTACTGAGTTATTTTGGAGGTGACATCTTACATGTCTCACTCTCAATTACTATGCACTCCATGGTCATACATGCTGATTAACAAAGGGCTTACCTTGCTAGGCTGAGGTTCAGCTTTTGGTTTTACCATCTGAGTTCCAGGTGGTATCATGCCTTTTGGAGGGTCTTTGACCTCCACTTCCAAACCAGCATCTAAAATAAAAGGAGTAACTTACACAGGTCATTAAAATAAACAAATTTTGCATTTGACAGTGAAACATTACACAAATCATGTGTTTAAGGACACAGTGTAATAGCCTCAGAAAGATGAGGAACATGCAAAATATGGACCAACAAACAATTTAAATAAAATGTCTGTGCAAGTTTATTTTAATTATAATCTTTTTTAAATCAATTCACCTATTTCAATTCCATCAATTGTGACATGAATGGTGTAGAGGCCCACAGCTCCTGGTGTCCAGTTGGCACTGTAGGTTCCATCAGTGTTGGCACGAATCAGCATGTTTTCACTGGGCCTATGTAAGAGTGAATCAATGAAAAGACTATCTCACTCAAGTGTTTTGATTTTGTAGTTGACTTACCTCTTTGGTGTAGGGGAGGCAAAACGTAGTTCTTCAAAAGAGTAGTTTTCATATGCCTAAAAACATATCATATAGTAATTAGGCAACAGAACCCAAGCAAGGGATTGCAAGTGGTTTAATGTTTAGAAAATTAGGATATGGTTTGATTTAACCTAAATTTATAAGCTAACCTTCATCATGGTTATAGCAATGTATCGAGCCTCTTTTACAATCATTGGCTCATATGTGGCCTCTAACTTTGGAGTTGGCAACCCTCCAAATGTTAGATCAGGTCCAGAAGATGATGGAGATGAGCCTCCAGGAAGCCTCTGCAACTTTTTTACATTTTCAGGCTGAACAGACTTTTTCTGGGACACAGGAACAGCCTTTACTTCCACCTTGAGATAAAAAAAGACAAGAACTTATAGCTTAAAAGCAACTTCAATCATTTAAAAGGTTATAAGAAATATATGGTCCAGTTCATATTTCTTTACCTTCATGTTGGGAACATGAACCACATCTCCATACTGGTCTTTGGTCTGCACAACCACAGTAGTTGGCCATCCACAGCGAATGTCATCTTTGTTCAAGATCAAAGATGTCTTCTGAGGGTCTGCATAAGAGTCTGGCTGCAGCCATCTGGATTAAAAGGACAAAAAAATAACAAAAGGCAACATTGATAGTTGGGTAAGACAATATTAAACTGACATACCAAGTCAAGACTAGATTTGTAGACGTACAATGAATTACTGTACAATGAACACGAAAATATCATTAGTTGGCCTTTTTTTTGTTATTTTTTAACTTTTAAATAAACATATTCTTGTACCTAGCCAACCGTCCTCCACTTGAGTTTGGTACACAAGTAATAAAATCTTCAAGAAAAGAGTGCTCATTGGTTTGGAGATGCAGTGGCAGATTCCCCTCCAGGGCCTCCAGAATAGTGGGGGAATGTGACAAAGCCAAGCCTTTCCCCAAGATTCCTGAGTGCGCCTTACACACCTTACACAAATAAGGATAATTATCAGAAAGACAATAAGAAAAAGCTAGTATTTTACAGTCTGTCTAAAGATGATTTACCTGAAGGGAGGCCTCCTCTAATATCTCAAGATCCTCCTCCAATTCATTGCCTGAAAATACATTTTATTTCAAAAAGTGATAGGACACACAATCGGGAAAGTTTTTTTTCTATGGATTTACTTTGCCATACCAATAGGAAGGGCAAGGTCTTTCTTCATCAGAGCAGCTGCACACACACTACCCAAGTAGGCCAGCTCTTTTTCTAGTTGGATAATACCCTTAAACATTAACAATCAACAATTGGTCACAAAGGTGACAAATTAATATTTTATACCTAATAAAACAACAAGAAAAATGGGGAATGCAGTTTTTCACCTCATCTGGCCCAGGATTGAATTCATAACCCACTGCTACACATTTGAATCCATAGAAGCAAGCTTTTTCATCCTTGACATAATCTGATGCAGTCTCCAGTGAAAAAAGAACTTCATTCCCTGTAAGTAGAAAGTGCAAAAAAACTGATTAGTTACAGCAATGTTACAAAAATGGCCACTGTGAAAATATATTATTGTAGCATTGGGAAAATAAAGTATGAGGACACTGAAAATGGAGCTATGGAATAAATTTTAGAAGCTGAGGGTATATATTCTAATAATACTTTATTAGTGGTTGACCCCCTGGTATGTATTTATAGAGTTTCTATACATGTTCTTACCCGGTAGAACTAGGACAGTTGTTGGCCATCCTGTGGAGCCAGAAAACTTTTTGAGTTCAGTCCATGTATTGATAGTGTCATGAATGAGTGGTTTGCCCCCAAGGCAAGCCAGGTGAAGGATGCGACTGGGAATAAGAAGACGTAGCACATCCTCGGGTTGTGCCGTGCCACATTGTGGATCAAACTCAACAGTAGTCCACCGAACACAGTCTGGGAATGACACCTAAAACAAGGTAATAATAAAGCATTAGTCTTCACCCAGTTTAGAGTTTACTCTGCATGTAGTAGGTCATGAATACTTTACCTTATACTGTGTGACACCAGCTTGTTTGTAAGGATGGTCACTTTCAATGACTGCATAATGATTTGAGGTAGTACAAGCTGACAGGCCCTGCTCCGGTTGGTTGCCAGTGGTACTGTCGGTTGACTGATTAGGATTAAAGGTGGGTGGGGCATATTTTTGGTTGAGAGCAGAAACAGCAGGGAGCAATTCTTGAACAAGCCCAAAAACCTCAACAGCAGCCTGCAGAACCAAAAATGATACAAAGTCACATAAGCAATAACAATTTTTGGGAAGAGTGCATAGACTTCAGTTGGACTCAATACCTTAGGCACAGATGACGCAACTGGTCCGATGTAGGCCAGGATTAGGGGCAGAAGCATTGAAAACAAGCTGGAAGAACTCAAGAGCTCTGGAATATCATCAGCTGCAGAACAAATGAGAACATCTGTAGGATTTTCCTCCAATCCAATATTTCTAGCAATTACTATTTAATATATTAGTAATATAAAATATAGCTTGACAACACTAACCATCAACAGCAAAAGCTCTGTGTAGAAGATCTTTTGCGGCTCTCACCACAGCGCTGACAACAGATAGAGCTCTGCTACAATTTTTGTCTTCCTCATTGGCTTTGCTTAGTAGTTGTGACTGGAGATCTCCATCATACTCACTCCTTGAGACGCAAGGAAAAAGTAGTCAGATTTTATTTTTTACGTTAATAAAGCATTAAGTAAATGCTATGATTTTTACCTGTAGTACAAAATCTGCGGGATCTGTCCTCTTGTTTGGTTAGTTCCATTGCTGCTTAAACTGCATGTGCTAAAGGTGAAGGACACACCATCGGAGCACTGCACTGTGGTCATTCCCCCATCTCCATTTGCTGTACGACTGCCATAGTTTCGCAGACGAACAGCATATTTCACCCCTTCCTGCAAGACACATCAAATGTATTATTTAGTTTTATTTGCACAAAAATGTCACCTCTCACTTCATTTATGGTTTTACCTTGAGTGGTACAGCCTTGTCCAAGCGTATCTCAGCAATATCACTGGGTGAATCATCTGTGCTGTAAGTACCCTTTACAAGCTCTAGCGACGTCCACCTATGAGAGTGAGCTGAATCCCCGGGATGTTCTGTCTGTGCCTAAAAGCAATTGATACAGAGATATAACACAAATAAACTAGTCAAAATGGAGATGACAAAGTACTTAAAATTTTAAATTAAAATCATCATCTTACATCATCAGCAAGAACTTCAAGTTCATACTCATGGATGCCTCCTCCGCCATAAACACAGACTCCCACTAAAACAACACCAGGTTTGTCCACTGTCATACAGATGGCATCAGGAGAACCATTGCCTGTGTTCCAACTCCGACCTTGGCTTGTTTTGGTGAAGCGGTTAGGAGATGCTTTGACAGAGTGAAGTGAGTTTAGCCCATCAACCTGATGAGAAAATCACAAAAGACAATAATGCACAAAACATATGTATGAAACTCTGTTTCACAAGGGGCAATCATCTGTTCAAGACAAGATATCTCCTGTATAACATTTAATGATGTAGCCATTTTGACCATAAAACATTGAACCATAACGATTGTAGACAGATACTAATTGCTATGGCTTTTGGGTAGAAGAAATGTTTCCATGGTAACAGAGAGAGGGGAAAAAAGAAAAGCATGTACTGCCATCAAATGATGGTTACTATGGTAACATAATCTGCCCAACATGAATTGACATGTAAATAGTTGGGATGATAGTTATAAACGTGAATAAATGTTATAAGCGTTATGTGAAAGAGTAGCATACACTTGCCCTATTTGGTTTGTGATCTTAAAATATTTTGGATGAAAATAAAATGAATTTTGCAAGACATTCAAATGTGCCTAAATTTTGACAATAAATTTAATTTGGCATCCTGATGTCATGCAAAAAAAAAAGGGTACAGGGTACAGTTCTGTTCAAGAACTACAAAATTTACTCAATTTATATAGTGTAACATTGACGTAACCTTGCTATACATTTCCTTCTCTACTCTTTTCAATCTACTATTGCCACTGACCAATAATAACACAAATTGCAAAGAAATCAATATTTACCTCAGAACCAAGTGCAGAGGCGGTGAGTTCAGAAACGATGGAAGCTAACAGGCCACAAGTGTTGGAAACCAAATGTGGAGAAAACAGTTCCACCTCTTTTCTTAAGCTCTTCCTAACTGGCAACACAACAATCACCAGCATTTTTTCCAGGACCTCCCGGAAACTTGTCATGCCCATCAGATTCTCCTCAGTCTAAGAGCGTTAAAGAAAGACAAATACTTTGAACACAACAGTACCTGAACTCTATAGCAGATTCATAAGCACTTCCAAAACTTACATGGCTTAGTTTCTCCATGTGGGCCACCAGCAGTGGAAAGCGGTGGGCAAGTGCAGAGTCATTCTCTGTGCTAACTTGTTTCACAAGTGAGCGCAAAAGCACTTCACCATCATATGCTATTGGCAAGATGGATGTTAGCTTCACAGATGTGTTACAAAGAGCTGACATTACAGCTGCGAGCAAACGACTGCTAGATGTGCGAAAGTTTGCCTCAGCAATATCCTGAAGAAAAAAGAAACAAATCATCAATTTCATAACTAGTAAAAACTAGTAGCCTTGTATCTAGTAGCCATTATTCTGTGTGTGCCTAAGTAACATGAGATGAACTGAAAAACATACCATGTATTGTTTTGCAATGTATAGCAAATATTACCTGGTCTAAGCAGTTTAGCAGGTCACAGAGGCATGCCCACTGAAGAGCAGGAGTAGGGTAGAAGGAGTGAAAGCAGGCAGTGAATGTGTTGTGGCACTCTTGTAACACTGCTTCTAGCAGAGTAAGAGGCTGGGACAAATAGCCTTGAGGGTCATTGTCCAGCTTGGTTATGCAGTTGTCTATGCCTTCTGATAGGATCTTTTTTAACAGACTGCGTGTCTTTCCTACACACTCTGCTAGTTTGCTCGACTCCTCCACAACAGCTTTTGTGCTGGCTGGAAAGAAAATGAAAGAAAAGGGATAACTATTTACTTTTTTTTAAAGTTACTATATATTGCTGAAGGTGAAAATTTGCACGTTAATAATTGTCAATTATTCAAGCACTAGAATTGTTTTGTGCAATGTCTGATATTTATTACTGGCAAAACCTCAGACTGAAAAATACAATATTTCTACCCGCAATAGGAAAGATCTCACAGATGTAAACCCTGAGAAGGCGAAGGCAGCATGTGCCAACAAATCGCAGTCTTTCCAGATCCAGCAGGGTGGCTGTGTACTGAAAGCCTTTTAGGCCTCGCAACTCCTCCACTCCAAGAACCAAGGTGGTCCAGCTCCAGTGAAGGATGCTCAACAATGACTCAAAACACTCCTATAGAGAGATATTGTTTAAAGCAAATTGTGCAGCATTGTAAAATAGAATTCAAATCTTAAGACAATACTAACCACAGAGACCGTACGAGCAAAAGAGCGCTTGAGGATATGGACTGGCTCACTAGTCTGCTGCTTTCCTTTTGATGCATTGCCATCATTTGATGGAAGCCTGAAATTAAAGAAATGTACAGTAATTATTTTTGACAAATAAGACAAGGAGCCGATAAGACAAGTAACAAAAATAAGAAACAAATTAAAGAAATATGCTCACCTGTAGAGCAGCTGTGGTATTTGACCTGCATTAACATCTGTACCGTTATTTGACTTTTTGGAACTTTTGAACTGAAACACCACTCTAAAAAAAGGGAATATATAAAATAATCTGAGAACTGTGCCCAATGAATTGTATTAAATTATTGACTGCATGACTTGAGATTGATTATATTATTATATTATATATTTTACCCATCATCAGTAGTAATGGTAGCCTGTCCATGAGAACCACAGTCACTGCTGGGGCCGGACACTCTTGCCCATGCCACATACCACCAACCCAGTTGAAGTAGCACTGGCTCATCAAACATCATTGCATACTTCTCTCTGGGAAATAAAATCAGTTTTTAAATATAGTGCCCACTAAAAGTTTACCATATATAAAAACTTGAAAAACACTGATTGCACAAAGCTATACCTAGCAGCACAGTCATAGGCCAGCACATCAGTCTCAGCCAACAGATCACCATCTGTCTCATGATCACCCCCATCAGGTCCCAATTCAAAAAGCTGTAAAAGGGATAGAAGATTTATATTAATAATGATGATAATGATAGTATATGTTTGAAATTTCCACCTTAACAAAAAACTTTAAAATACTGTACATCAATCAAAGATCACACAACATTTACCTTTATTTTGGCAGTGTACTCCCCTCGTCCACCAAACAAACCCAATCCACCCAGAAGGATGTCTGCGTCCGCGCAAAAGCGGATGGCCTCTACAGAGTGGGCTGAATATCCCCAACCACCACCATGACCTAAAACATAGAAGAACAAACACAGAACTTGCTTTAAAATCCCATCCGCTGTTTTTAATTCATATAATTAGGAGTTCCATTAACAAAACTGAAATGTCATTGTACTGTGCTATACATAATTATTCAAAAGTACTAACTCTCAAAGCGGTTCACCACACTGTAGTCTTCCTTGGAGTAGACCTTCAATACTGCCTGAGTCTCTTCCTCCGCACTGGCTACACCCATTTTTAACTCCTGCATTGCAGCCAGCGTATCCAGGCAGCCTATTTAAACAAAACAGTATGTTCATCAATGTTGATAATCCAAGTAAAAGTGTTAACAATAGACCTGTGTTCAGTTGATTTAGCCATTTACCATTACATACAAATGAGCAGTTGATACAAGTGCTTACCAAGGATATGAAGGGCTGCATGTGAACGAGTGGTCGATGCATGAGACCCAGAAGGTAAAGCAAGCTCTGGACTAAGAATACTGCAGCGAGACTGTAGATCTGTAGCAGAAGGCATTCTGGCATCAGCTATAACTGCGTTGTAACACCACATTTCTCTTGAGGCAGGCAAGAACCTGTAAAATAGTCCAAGAAAGCATTATGAAAAATAATTTAAACCAGGCATAGATTATCATACACAATAATAAATACTGAATACAAAAATACTGACCTCCATATAACGTCATAGACAGGGTCAAGACAAAGGCCAAATCCCTGAAGATCCTCTTGCTCAGAGTCATTGAAGGTACGGCAGCTTCCATCCATTTTGTTGATTAGCAAGCATTTAAAAGGAGTGGGCTCAGAGATTGAAGAGGGCACTAGGCCAATAATGTGTTTGCTGGCAAAGATCTCGGAAGTAGCAAGGACATGGGAGTTGATAAGAGCCTCGTCAATCCGCAAGAAGGTCTGGTCTCCACTGGCACCAATCCAGGTAGCTTTTCGGCCATATTTGGCACCAATATTAGGCATGGGAGATGGTTTTGCATTCCAGTAGGGCATGTCTAAGATGGGGCGTCCCAACTGCCCTTTCTAAAAAAAAAAAAAAACAGAATAGCTAGAAAAACAAATAGCTTTGTCATAAAACAAAAAACATGTTTAGTAATCGTCTTACTGAGAAGCTCCCAAAAGTAAAGACTTGACCGTCCATTAGAAGAACAGCAGTGTGGTTACTGCCTGCCGACACCTGGACACTGGGACCTGGGAGGGCTTGAACTAAAGTTGGAGAACCCCTGTGGAGTTCAGGTTGTGAAGTTCAGATTTTGTATAAAATGATTGCTATAATTTTAACAAAATCACCAATACCTGGAGTTGACATCTCCGTGCCCAAGTTGTCCATGTTGACCATAACCAAAGGTGTAGACATCCCCATTAATCATAAGAACCACTGTAAAACAACATAACTGTCTACTTCGCATTTTGATCAAAATTACACAAGTACATGTTAAGAATTCTAACTTACCTGAGTGGTGGAAACCACAGCTGACCTGCACTGCTCGCAACTCACAGTCAAATCTCACTGCCCCGGGAGGGTAGGTGGTGATTTTGCTGGCATCCTTTTCTCCGCGCTCACTGCTACCATCTGTAAGACAAATACTTAAGTCAGCCTGTTTGATTCAAAAAGGAGCCAAGCAAGCCAGCAAGACGTCTCTGCAAACTCCTGGGGGGAAAAAGGATGAAGTGGTGGCGGGACCCAGAAGACATAGGTAAAGACAAGCAGAAGGACAAATGGATGAGAACAATACTTCTCTCAGTAAGGCTTTAGCCAACCAGTCAAGGAAATCATCTTTGAGATATAACAACTTTCTGGAGGACAGGAGTAAACTGTCTCACAGTCTTGAGAAAAAGGAAAGCTGGTTTACAAAACAGCGACAAAGACTCATTGACAGATGCACTCCACTAAAGCTCATGACTGTTAATACCCAACTAAACCATTACCCAGTACAGAAGTCAACAGCATTTCGGAAAGCCAATCAACTCGTGCCAGATGTGCCGTGAAGTCCCACAGATGTAAGTTTGTTAGTTAAAAAACAGTGTAAGGCTGGCATAAGTACTTGAATAGACATTTGAATTCTCAAAGATGGCACTGTGATGCAAAGGTTCACAAGTACAGTTGGGGTAAAATGTGAAAAAGATGAAAAGTTATCAAAAAAAAAAAAAAAAAAGGAATTATTTCATTCACAAATTATAAGACCACAATTTTCTATTCTTACTACATTTATTACATAACTATGCAGACATTTAATAAATAATGCATGTAATTTCAAATTCAAAATTTGATAAGAGCATTCAAGTGAAGTTCTTTAAATCTAATACTTGTTTGTGCGGGTTCTGAAAAAGAACATAATCGAACAGTAAACAAAATGACCATCATCTAAACATACTAAAGTTAAGGTAAAGATATGTTGTGCAAAACTAACAATAATTGAACTGTGTCACATCTGTCAACTTGTCAATAATCTTTTCTATTAACATAAATACAATGAGGGAAGAAAGTACTGATGATAGCAAATGCAGCCAACAGCTTGAGGAATAATGTATATGAAAGGTACCCAGCCAGTGTGATCTATGTCTAAAAATATCAATGATTTATTTGCTGTAAGTAAAAGGGAGCTCTTTTTGCTAATTGGCTGCAGTTAACCGTTATTTTGAGACATTGTAAAGACACACAAGAATCCTGCCTTTGCATAGTGAGAAAGGTAGTTGGGCGGAACAGCCAGATTGGGAGATGAGTCAAAGGGGTGTCTCTGCACCCATTGAGTTAGTGAAGACCATAGTACCTTTGTGCTTGTCCCGTTTATGCCTTAGTGCCTGAAGGGGTCTTATTCTGGCTAGGGCCTGCTCACGCTGGTTCATAAAAATGGGACCAGGAAAAACAAGAGGGCCTGAGGGAGAAAAAAACTTTCACATGCATGCACAATGCTCACAAATGGGAAAGAACACATGATAATACTACACCACAAAAATACACACACAGTGAAAATATATGAGAAACAAGCAAGGGGGAAGTCACCATGGTACAACACCCAAGCTCACACAGCCTCTTAAAGGGTACCGTTAGCATCACCTTCTAATTCTGGCTGCCTATAGTGCATCTTATCTTGTTAAAGCAACAAAATCACATTCTAGTCCAATCATGGACTCTGGCCCAAATCCATACCTCGACCCTCTTCCAGGCGGTGCCGTCGGTTGATCCTTTGTCGCTTCTCCTCTTGGCGAATTTGAATGTGTTCCTCAATGTTAACTCCTGGAGGGGGAGGGACAGGCACAGCTAAAATACAAAAAGACCCGAAGTACAGGCAGCCGAGACAAGACATAGACGAAAAGAAGTGGGAAAAAACAGAGCAGAGCAGACACACATCAATGAATGATGGAAAGGTGTGATGAAAGAACTATTATATTTGAACACACAAATAAGACAAATAAATGGTGATTATAGGAGTGTGAAATACTGCATCCAAGTGAAAACAATGGTTAAAATACAGGCAGCATAAGCAACAGGATAGCAGAGAACTTAACAACAGAGCACCCAGTCTGTTCAACTTTTATGGTGCAAGCAATAATGAGAACAAATTTGTGTTTGATGCAGTTTAAAATGAACTGCTTTCTTGCATGCACATGTAATTCAAAGTGATATCAAATTGTGTGATGACAAAGAAGAACAGTATATATTGTATTTAAGAATATAATAAAAGCTTAGGGCATTAGTTGTCATACCTAGCAGTAGGTCTAGTGGAATCATTTCCTTCACAGCATCAAAGATGCCTCTCTGCCTGGCCTCCTGACCATCCAGTTCCCTGGCACAAGCTTTACAGCATCCACACACTGAACAGCCAGACTCTCCAGATCCACAGCCACAGATACTGGTAGGGATCAAAATATGATGTTACACAAACACAAAATATTAACACTGCTTGTAAATAAGTATACACAGGAGTGGGTGACTATATTAATTGTGTATTATATTACTAGTGTCTTCTCACCCTCCTGGTACTCTGTCAGGACGCCCACTACTGACACAGCTGGCACCGTACCCAGTACAGTCACCACACACCGTGCAGACCATGCACTGATCCAGTTTCCATTTATGCATGCCTGGCTGACACATCATGCTCTTCTCCTCCTTCTCCTCCAGTTCATCCTCCAAGTCTTCATCCATAGCTGTGGCCATGCTCTCCACACCAAATGCTAATACAAAGTAAAACAAAAGGCAACAAAATCAACATTGCTAAATGTTCCACATACACTATATTGTGAATATACTGATTTGGCATTGTTTGTAAATTTGCTCACCTTTCCCTGCATGGGTCATAGCTCCAGTGTCTCTGCCACACTGTCCCTTGTTATTGACCCCAAAAGTCCACACCTCACCACTCTTGGTCAGGACACATGTATGGGCTTTCCCCATAGCAACCTGAGTTACAACGTGGCCTTTCAGGTCTGTCACCTGACCTGTTAGAGAAACATACAATGATTAAACTTAGTAAGACATAACCCGAGTAAAAATATTATTTTGAAGAACAAACAAAAAGGCACAGTTTAGAAATTACAACTTACAGGTGCTATCACTGTAAATGGCATCTTTTCCAAACATGTAGAGTTCTCCATCCTTTGTAACAATACTGCTGCTGCCATTGTTGCATGCTGTGTAAACTGCAGTCTTTGTTTCCAATTTGATCATCTTCTTAGGTTTGTAGGGCTTAGGCTGTCTGCGACTTTTAGCTGTGAACAGAGTGGTGAGCAATGGTACAGATTAGCTTCCTTTCAATTTTGATTTCTTTAAATAAATAGTTAAAATAAACCATTGCTTGCATTTCTGTTAAATGTACAAATAGATTAGAGGCTATTTTTTATTTTTCTTACTGGACTCTCCATCTTCTCCCTTGCTAGCAGAGCCTGTAAAAAACACACTTCCGTCTTCAGCCACCAGCAGTGCATGGGAGCCATCATGACCAACTGAAAATTGAACAATCTTGGGAGATTTTGTCACTGGCAGTTCCACCCACTTCCCTGCAGAGGGTCCACCTTGCTTGATACCAAGGCTCTGATATTTTCCCGTGTAGTATATCTGAGATAAAAAAATATATATAAATCAGTTGAAATGTGCAATACACCTACTAGCAATAATTTTTTTTTTATCTTACTTGTTTTCTTTTTTTAATTACAAACCCAGTTTCCAAAATGTTGGGACACTGTGTAAAATGTAAATAGACCATATACTGTACATAGTGGGATATTTGATATTTTTGCAATTTTATGTAGCAAATTTTTGTAGTAACATTTTTCTAAAATTGTTCCACAATTTTAGACAGTTTTCTGCAAATCAGCAAACCTCTGCTCATTTTTACTACTTTCTAGAAAGCTCCTTTTAGTCTTAAACCTAATTAGTTGCAAAATGCTCTTCCAGGTGATTTTTAGTACGCCTTACATTTGCATCATTTATGTGTCCCAGCTTTTTTAAGAGAAGCTATTCATTTTCATGAAAGTGTGATACATGTTTCAACACCTGATGTTGTTTATGTTCTATTGTGAGTAAAATATGTGTTTATAAGTTTAGCATCATGTTTCTGTTTTTTATTAACATATCCCAACTTTTTTGAATTGGGTATGTTTAAGCCAAATACAATAAAGAATTGTTTGAACCCTATTAGAATTAGGAAGAAAAAAAAAAAAAAAAAATCAATAAATTTACATGACTGTAAAGTAATGAGTGGTGAACTTTGTGCCAAGACACAGGTCAACTGCGCTATTTTAGTCATCCAGGTAATCTATAGATAAAGTGTGCTCAGAGGTTAGACCTCTACACAGGCACAGAAAAGTAGCAAGCAGCTGCTAAGAACTGCTATCTACAAAAGCAGTACAGTGCACCACACCTTCTGAATGGACCAACACCCTCCACACACCCAAGCTGCCTAAATAGTTGGCATTCTGGTTTTGCAAAAAACCCAGTACACCCAAAACAAAAATGTCAAACCTCTTATTCAACCAAGAATTGCTTTCTACTTTGTTCAATGCTAGATCAACTTTGACTTTTTAAAATATGTCCTTACCAAATACAGAGTTGAATCTAACATAAACAGGGTTCATATTTATAAGAAATCACCATTTTCAAAACCAGAAACCACTTATTTCTATATTGTGGTGTATCTAAATGGATACATATCTTTTAAACATATATTCAATTAGACTTGCGAGAAGATGAAAGACAATTGATTTTTTTTATCCACATCAGCACTAAGATGACTGCTTATCATTAGTAAAACAAATGATTGAAAAGAACAATTTTTAGCCTCACTCTCACCTTTCCAGAGGCAGTTTTCATCAAAGCAAACTCCCTGCCGGCTCCAATAAGAGCTGCCTCTTCATCAAAGCCTGTGCCTGAAATATAGAGACATTCTAGTTATAGCCACACAGGAACATTATTTAATCTAAATATTTATAACACATTTGTAACCTTGTATAATTTTATAACAGCAGCATCACTTACTGATGATGTGCAGATCCTTCTCAAGGTCAAAAAGTGATATACCACAAGCATGCAAACATTTCCTTGCAAGCTTCAACTGCAGTTCCTGCTGCAGGGTTGGGTCGGAGCTCATTGTATAGATCCGAACCACAAAGCCATCCTGCAGGAGTCAAGACCAAGACAGGCAAAGACCTTAGTTGTATTAAATCTACTTAAGAAAAATGTTATGGACAAATAGCATTTTCATTCATTCATTCATTCATTTTCTACCGCTTTGTCCCGTTAGGGGTCGCGGGTGACTGGAGCCTATCCCAGCAGCTTTGGGCCTGAGGCGGGGTACACCCTGGACAGTGGCCAGTTAGTCGCAGGGCTAACATATAGAGACAGACATTGACAGACAACCATTCACTCTCACATTCACTCACTAGGGACACTTTAGAGTTGCCAATTAACCTATACATGCATGTCTTTGGACGGTGGGAGGAAGCCAGAGTACCCGGAGAAAACCCACAGTAACACGTGGAGGACATGCAGACTCCTCACAGAAAGACCGGAGTCGGCCGAGAATGTTTGGGTCGGCCGGGTTTTGAACTCACGACCTTCTTGCTGTAAGGCAGGAGTGCTAACCACTCTGCCACGTGCACCCCAAACAGCATTTTAATACTATATATTTTACATCTCATGATTGTAAGACAAACAATCTTGGCTAAAACATGGCTGCATGAACATGCATGTTCATAAGAAGTGCTGGAATTAGGATTTCTGAACTATGAGTGGTAGGAGCAGCGCAATGAAATTATGAGCAACAAACATTTGCACATTTACGAGTATTTGTAAGAGCACCATTTAACTTAACAAAATGATTTGGTGGGTATCCAATGCTGACATCTACTGCAACATATAATCAACAAATTTGAAAAGAAATACAACTTAATAATATTGAATTTTGGCTGAAAGAAAAGTTTTAAAAAAGCGTGTTTTGATCAATGCTGCCCAAATGATAACACAAAATGTTTTTGCCTGCTGTTTAATTGCCGTTTAATTTGACAACTTCAGAAAAGATTGTGAGTTAGAATGGCAGATTCAGTATATGGACATTACAGCACTTGAATATTCTCCCCACAGGCAATAAAATTGCACTGTGCTCTTAAGCAATTAACTTTTGAGATTTATGAGATTAGACTCTTTGTAGAATACGGTGATGTGCCTGTGACATTACTGCATTATTTAGTAAACATACATCTTTGCAAGCCGCGATTTGGTTGATGTATTCTCCATCAGTAAAGATAATATTCTGTCCATCTGAATGTTGACCTGTAGAGAGAAGAGAATTGACTTGCTGAGATTTAATAAAATAAATAATTAAATATATATATATATATATATATATATATATATATATAAAGAAGCTGCCGGTGTTAATCTGGTGTAGAGCTGCCATAGCAAGCAAAACTTTTCTCCACACCTGGCATGGAAACAGCACCCTCATGCTCCAGAGTCTCAGGATTGATTTTAATAGCCGACGTACTATGGTTACTTGTGTCCCGATATAACAAGTACCCCTAAAAAGAGAATAATGCAGACACAACTGATATTATATGATAATCAACTTTAGACCCTTGATTTTCTTGACAACTATTTGAAATTTTAAATATTTGTTAAAATAAAAGATACACCACCTGAGCAAAGCCCAACCATGACCTCTTCTCCTTTCGATTTCTAATACGAGACGTGGAGTTGTATACATGGCCCTACAAGACATAATGTTTATGATTAGAAAAAAGATTTTAAAAAATTAGGCAGTAGTCTAAAAATAACACGTATTCCAATACCAATCAAAAATGTAGCTTAAAGTAGAGGAGCAAGATTTCATTATAATTATTCAGGTCATAATATTAATCATTAACAGACATACACATACCCTGACAGTCCCACTGTAGCCAGAGCCCACTTTGTAAAGCCCATCCTTGCAGAGCAAATATAGGAAAGATCCATCAGTTTGTAGAAGACAGTGCTCATCTTCATCAATGGAGACCTCTTTCAGGACCCATTTGTTCATCAGGGCTGCACGTTTGATGCCATTACTAAACCAATCCTGAATCTGAATTTTTCCAACCAAGACAGCTTGTACACTTCTCTGTAGTGCATTCAGGATGGTAGGCACCTAGCAATAGATAAAAGTGAAAGGAATAAGTTAAATGATTTGTACCTGTGCTGCACTTATTCACTTGAAGTCATGACATAATAGAAGCTACACTTTCATTTTTATTTTGCCAAAATTATTCCTTTTGCAGCTATGAGTCAAAGCAGAAACTTGCCATTCAGAGGCAACTCAAAATAGATGCATTCCATTAGGCAGGTAAATATTATGGCCAATAATCCTACCCTATGATTGATTCTCATTAAGCACCTTTGAATAGAAAAGAAGCGACCAAAACAGATTTGTATATGAATATAACTTGACAAATGAGAGCTTAAGCTAAACAAAAAAATAAACATTGCCTGAATAAAAGGCAAAAGAAGCCAAAAGAAGACAAAAATAAATAATTTTGTCTGACTACAATGCATCTTTAAACCTACATTTCTGTTTATTAGAAGAAATTGGTAAACTACCTGTATAGTCTGACAGGCATGGCTACCATTGTTTGTAAGGATGGCAGAAACAGCCTGGAGGATTTTGCCCGTGTCTCCCCAGGACACCACCAGACTGAAGAGGCAGGCACATGAAAGAGCAGTAATAGCCTGACCGGTTGGGTCATTAGGCCCTGTGCTCCGTACAGTGGTCTCGAGCAACAACTGGAACAAAGATTCTAGAAAACATTTTTATTTTCAAGTCAATAATCTTATACTTATAAAAAAAAACATTTAAAACAAAAAGGAAATTATAGAAAGTTCAAGGTTTAATTAAACAATATAATTGCATTAATGTAATGTAATTATTTTGCTAAAGTAAAATGTATTTTTCTTATGTCTTACCTAACACATCAGGGGGCTCAGTTTGAAATCCCTCTGGCTGTTGTCCTTGTAGCATATCCAATAAAGCCTGCAGGCTACGTAGACAAAGTGAAGGGTGAGAGAACCTCGTCTCCTTTATTAGCTCAAATACCCCACATAGGCCAATACCAATAATCTGTGAACAGAAAAACAAAACACATTTCTTGAGCATAATAACTTTTTAAAAGACACCTTTTAGAAACCATACAATTAAACCTCACAGAACCATAAAACCTTCTTCCAGTTAAAACATTTTAACATTAGGATATACTGTATAGCAATGTTATTTATATACTACTATCATACTGTATGACAATAAGTATAAAAACATGTTAATTTACTTGCAGTTTTAAGTCAGACTTAAAACTAAAAATATATCTTTTTAAATTCAACAAGGGTCCAAAATAATTATGACAATATCAGCACTCTAAGACCTTTGTATTACATGTGTAGGCCATCTCTAAGGCTTATAGGATATTGGAAGCTTCTTTCATGACTTCCACAGGATGTTGGGATGTCATGCTCCAACCTTCTCTTGACTTTTTAGATAAAAAGTGGACATTGTCCTTATACGATGTTATATAGCCACACACTTACCTTTGGCAGCTTGACGGCTGGCTCACGGTACTCTTCCTCCTCTTCACTGTCAGAGTCGCCACTCTGCACTGAGCTCCGGGAAGCCAACACTAGTGAGGCCTCTCTCTGCTGCCAGTCCAGCACACAGTGCCGCACATTGCAGTAGACATTGAATGCAGAAGGGTTGCTGTGCAACTTGATGTCTGGCACACACAGGGCTCCATCTAAAGTCTCAGCCTACAGAAATATAAACAATTTACAAAATGCACTATTAGTACACAAAGGTGAATATGCTAGCCCCTGGGGTGATTAAACTCAAAGTTTCACATGTATTGTTGCACTTTCTGGGTTTCTGATAACAGTCAACTGGCTATGCAAGAAAAGTACAAAAAGCCTATATTATAATAAAAGAGGTCAAAATATCTAGTTTTTAAGTATTTATAAACAAATCGATTGTGTCACACTTGTAACTGGGCAATAAACTATTCTCTACAAAACACATGATAAGTTACTAATGTGATTACCCTGCCACCTCCAGACAAGGCCTCCTGCTACTATCCTGAGACAACCTCTTGAGAATTGTATTGATTACTTTGCCTCTCTTGCACTGTTGCATTTAGGAATCAGTCAGAAAAGGTGATGTCATTTATTTGAGATGAGAGGTCATTCATTCTTGGTTCAAAACAGTGGGGTGGATATTAGCTGGTAGCAGTGTCTGTTCCCTTGCTGCTTGGGTTGCATCAATGACGAAGTAACTCTCCAGCCGAGCACATCAGCAAGAGGCACTCAAAATGTGTTTATCCATTAAACAAAAGAGCTATGTAATAATTTCAATCTACAGCAGTAATAACAGAGGGTGGCCGAGTAAAGAATGTTTAGGCTGAGAACTTCA
This sequence comes from Neodontobutis hainanensis, assembly GCA_024349245.1. Taxonomy (NCBI): domain Eukaryota; kingdom Metazoa; phylum Chordata; class Actinopteri; order Gobiiformes; family Odontobutidae; genus Neodontobutis; species Neodontobutis hainanensis. The sequence goes on from JALDNG010000048.1 coordinate 269,054, forward strand.
AATATACAGGCTTGCTTTCCTGTAAAATTATGAAACTAACAGAATATAGTTTAGTTAAACAAAACCCACTAACTGATTGTTAATTTATATAATACATTTCATATTTTCCTATTATATTTTAGCAAATATTTAAAATTTTGAATTTAACATCTTGATGCACTCGCCATATAAAGATTTTGCAATCATAGTCAATATTTAAGGCCCATGTATCTGTCATGTATCTCCTTTTTTGCAGCTTGTCAAGATTGAGTAAAAATTGCATAACAGAGTTTTAGGTCAGAGGGGAAAGCAACAGCAAGCTTTGCAAATGCGCACTCATTGCTAATGTTGTATGGATGGGCCTAATAAGTTATTAATAATTAGTAATATTATAATAATATAAAATAATATTAATTGTTTAAAACTTTTATTAATTTAACAAGATAACTTTGATTTGTTAAGTTAGTACTACTGTGCTTCATGTCCTGTTTTTGACCTGTATGTTTAAAGTCCTGTTTGTTCTTTATGTATTACTGTATTTACTGTATGGTGCAGTTTACAGGCTTTACTGTACACAAGACATTAAATTAGAGAATTGGCTGCCTGTTGTTTAAATTTTTTAAGCACTAAATTAGACAAGCAAAAGCTCACTATCTTTAAAATTCTGGTGGCCAAGTGACAAAGCAAGAGTTGGTTTAATGCACAAAAATCCAACATGATTGCCTGTGCAAGTATGCACATTTTAAGACTGCCTGCAAGCAAGTTTATACTAAATACACTGAATATTTTCTGCTGCTCAGGGCATCAACTAACTTAAGCTACTCTGAAAAGAGGTTACCTGGCCACCCTACTTTACATTGCTTAGCCTGCAGTAAAGAAATATGGTAAAGATAACACAGTAACATAGACTGTGTGCGTGTAATATATAATTTTGTGTAATATATCATTTCTTCACTGGAAAATCCACAAGTAAAATAAGGACTCGCTAGTTCAAGTTAAATAAGGTTAAACTGAATAAATAGTATCAATATACCATAGAGCAGTCAACGTGTTTGGAGCGAAAAACAGTGTGTAATGTAATGTAGAAAATATAAAACAGGTACGTTAACTTCTTCTACAACAACATGTCATACAGACTAGGCTCCCTCTTTGGATAGATAATAGAGATGGAGGCAGGCAATTGTTGCCGTGGAGATGAGAAACACATTAGGTCGCTCAGCAACAGGACATCATGCACAAGTCAGAGCCACTCCCATGTGTCTCACATTCTACCCATCTCTCTACTGAACCTTGTGTGGCTTGGCATCCTGGCATCTCACCACCCATTCTGATCAAAACACATCACTTTAAAGAATTTACCCTCACCATTGATCATCAGTTTGTATACCAATCCCAAGAACAATATTCTAACATCAGGTTGAACATCTCCCAAAAATATAGTATCTCTTACCTTTGTTCTTGATTTGACTTTTGATTTGACCTTCTGACGTCTTTTGAGTTTCTTCTTACTCAAAGCTTTCTTTCCCCTGAAAACATACAACATACATTTGGTCTAAAAACGCCACAATTCAGCCACAATTCATGTTGCGACTCATCACAAATTAATATCACATTTTTATAATAACTAGGCGTTAACAATACTTTAAGAACCGATTTATCTGATTCTTTTAACTTTTCTGTTATTCTGAACGCTTTTTTATTATTTGGTCCAAATACAATGTCACAAGAGTATTCGTTTTCTTTTTTTTTTTTTTTTTTTAATGTGCCAAAAATGTATGTTCTGCTTGTCAAAAATAGTCACATTACTGTGATAGACAACCGTTTTTGAAAACTACAGTCTACAACCAGACAGAATGACGTAAGTTAAGTGTATTACAAAACAAATCCTCACCCAAACAGACACTAACAGCTACGTCCAACAGTTTTGGTGTTATTTACGTCACATTTAATGTGTTTACATTCACGACAGTCCTCTGCAAAGCCCAAGGAATATAAATGACTAATGGAATATGTCTATGGAATATAATTAATATAGCTAGTGTTAGTTACCAGCATTAGTCCGTCACCGAAAGAGTGACGCTGTAGGGCCTGCAAACAAAAGCTGATATTTTGCTCAAATGAAATAAAAGGGTATGTTATCTGTGACCACTAGTGTGTTAATTGTTTTGCCTAGGCAGCGTCAGTACATGCTGAGCTAGCTAAGTTGTTAGCTAACGTCACCGCACCTACCCTATAATGACAGAGCTAGTTTGTCATGTATAAACAATTTGTGTAGTTTTTTCGCTTATAATATAGAAGGTGTCTGTATTGTTCTTATGGATATTTATATTTTCTGATATACAGTATTCTAAGGGCACAAGCTTATTAGTAGCTACATTGTTCTCCCATAGCGTTAGCGTGGCTAACTGACAAGTGCTAGGGAAGTCAGGCAAAATGCTACCCACCAATCTAACCGACCCCTATACCAGCCTGCATCATCAGTATATCTTCTGGCAAATATTGAGTTATAACATTGTCCCATTGCCTGACAAACAACTTTTAATCTAGGAAAATTAGTTGAAACATAACTGAGCAGCAAGCGCTAATCTAATAGACACCACATCTAAACCAAGACTTATCGTAGCTAACAGTCATTAGCTTTGTTAGCCGTTCAAATGACAGTCAATCTCCAGTCTTTTACATGAAAAATATGTAGCGCACAAGCCACCCACCTTCCTTGATTTATCCCCTGCTCTTTATCGCTGATAGCGGTGGTATAAATCCTCCTGTATCTTTCCGCCAAAGCTCGCCCTGAGAGTAAAAGCTGGTACCGAGTCCGACAATCTGACTGGGGCCCGGGAGCGGGACAAGACCCCATTCCAGAACCGATGGAAAGTAGATCGGCTCCAGCAGCAGAAGTAACCCGGACACCCAGCGCCATCGACGGCGAGGATGAGGGCAGGACACCTCCACCGGCGGCCGCTGCCGCAGCAGCACACATCATCGTTTTGGAGAACAATGCATATATCAAATAAACGTTGTGTCAGCCAGACAATATCTAGCCATCATATGCAAACCACTTGTCATTAAATCCAATAGCGTCCCATTATTTGTTCATTCCTAGGTGCATTAATACCACAAATAGCACACTGGCTCCGCTGTTATTGTAAGCGCAAATTGCAGTGGTGCAGCTACAGTACTACAATCCGTCCAAATAGTCGCGCGATTTTCTCTCTAGTAAATCTTTTCAAGCCATAACACAATCTCTAGCAAAATTCCAGAAAACACAGATTCCAGTGAATTGCCTTGTCGTGTCTTGGTTGTATTCGTCCCTTGATTATTTCTTGAGCCTGGAGAGGCAGCACCCTCAGTTGGGCTGCCATCTTAGCTCCATCATCCCTCCCCTCCCTAGCAGAGTCTTGCGTCGTTAGCATGCAGGTGTTACCGAGAACTGCGACCCATAGATATATTTAACTGCAGGAGGCGCTGTTTAATCAACAATTATGCAGACGGGTTGATTTAAACATTGAATTCTTTGTTAAAGCAACTTACCCTAGAATTTTTATTTTGTACACACGCTATTTTGTTGGTAGTCTGTACAAGGGCAGGAAAACACAAGTCACAAAATATGACAATTTTGTCAGAATATGTGACCTAACTGTAGCTGTGCAATAACTGATCGGAACATTATTGTTCTTTGTATTCTTGTCCCACCACAACTATTAGTGGGATAGATTTTTATTAACTACAAACAAACAAATATAGGATTATGGATCCTGTTTTGTGGGAGCAGACGGTACGCTGAAATGTGAATCGGCGCCTCCTGCAGTCACACCTATCGATAGGTCACAGTTCTCGGTGTAACACCTGTATATTTTCCTACGCCAAAACTGACTGATGCTGTCTAGGCTGATTCAGTCATTCCCTCTATTCAAATTGTATTACCTATAACTGATGATAACAGAAGGCACCAGTGTGTCAGTAAGTGAGAAGATAATAACCATAGTCTATTCACATCTATGTGAAGCAAAATTGGTTGGTTATCTGCACGTCATTTACTGTGATCCATCCGGGGCCCCTCCCAGTTTTGTTTGGAACTAGCAAACACTTGCTAGTTCCTACTTAGTTTGGACTTCTTTCATTTGTATAGTCCTTCTTCTTCATCACTTACAAGTAGCCTACAATAGGCTACCAGTATAATTTACAGTAGATGCATCCTACAGAAAGCCCCACAGAATGCCTTGAAACTCAACTGATTTGTGTAATGGATAGTCCTAAATGCCTAGTAGAGCAACACAGGCCATATTTCTTTCAATGTGTAAATGCTTTAATGCCTCACATGCATCATCATATTTTAACTCGAGCATAGCAGAATAGCAGACAACTTCAAACTGTGAAAGTCCCACAACATCAGTTGTGCATGTTTTAGATTTGTTTTGGACAAACCCAAATAATATAACAAACATAATGAGGTATAACTCTGATTATAGGATGAACCATTATAAGAGTAAAGTATTTTGATGATTTCAGTTTGAGATTTAGTTTAATTTAGTTACACAGAGGAGCATTCTCCTTGTTCTTTGATTATATGTCTTGTTAAGATGACTGAAAGGAGGAAAGTAGCCTATATGATTCGGAATATGCAACAGAAATTGTAGCAATCACTTCACAAAGTGTTTTTAAAGTGAACATAGATCTATTGTAATAATGTACTGTTAAATTAATATGTATGTATATATGTATGTATTATATGTATTTAAAATAAATTATATACAGTACATGTGACCGACAGTGCAGTGCTTATGGGGTAGTTTGCATTCCTTTGTGCTGTCATACCTAGGAAGGGTTGGTCATAATAATCTGTCACACCTCTGCATGCTATGCACTGATCATACTTTGCCGTTTATCAACCAATCTTAGTCACCCCCATTGTGTATTGTCTTGGTCCATTTTACTCATTTTGTGTTTATTTATTAGCCAAAGATGTATATATTATTATGACTTCTCAACACATGTTATACAAGTCACTGATCTGTAACATTCTTGCTGTCCTGTGATCAGACCCAAATTCAACATGATCAACAGATAGAGCTTGCGAAGGGGGATTGTCGGAGAGTATTAACACATTCACATTCAAATTTTTTTACTTTAAAAAAAAAGTGTATTTAAAATTAAGGTCATCAATATTTTTAAGTACTCCTGTGTGCTAGCATAGGGCCACAGTAAGATGTTTAACGTTAAGGTACTGTATTCACCCACAGGCCCCATGCAGCCAATGACAAGGCTTCCTCACTCCCACAGAACTAAAGTCCTTTAAAGTACCTGTTCTTATCCAGCTGTGTAAAGTCCATATAACCAATATCCGAAGCATTAAAGCATAGCCAGGTTACTAGAACAATCTTGTAAATATTTCATAGATCATAAATGGTCTATAAACCATGGTATGGAAACTTTTGCTGCCGATCAGATTGTTTTAGCCCTTAGACAGTACATTGTATTCAGGCAATGACATCAGGAGAAATGTTGAAAGACAGAATTCTTTGATTGTTTTTCAAGGCCACCCAAGGGTGTGGCCTTGGAATCACCACCCTCAGGGTTACAACAGAAGAAAGGCAAAAGCTGTGATTGCAGACTGCAGGTTACTACACAGGTGTCAGGAGCTGCCGTTAGTAAGAGTTTAACCAGCGCCCAGCCCAGAGCTTTCTGTGAAGGTATGTACCTCATTTTGTTTTTGTTTTTCATAAATTATGTTACATACTAATGTAAAAAAAAATCCCCAAATTTAGCCCTACATTACCCATGTCTTTTTATACATTTCTTATTGTTTTTGAAAAGACAAAATAGCATAGATTGTGTGGAGAATGTTTTTTTGTTTTTTTGTTTTTTTACTGTTTAAAGTTAAAAAGTAATGTTTTACCAATAGCTTAAATTGAACAAATTGATATGATGAGACACATTGACTAACCTGAACTATACAATAAAATATTATGTTAGTAATAATCCAAATTGTAAAACTGCTAAATTCAAGTTGAAGATATGGCTACGCAGCATGCAGTTTTAAGGTTTTGGATATGATTTCTGATTTATATATTCTATTCTTGACTTTTTAATTACATGCTGCAGACATTTATTAAATGAACAGGTGTAAATTTTTTGATACCGTAGTTTGATAATGACATATATAATGATAAATCAACAAAGCAAACCAGGCATTACCGTGTTGTTTCATGTTTCATATGTACAGTTCCTATTCACTTGTTTAAGGCATCTCGTGTAGAGTAGGAGAGCAAATGCAGTTTAAAGGGCACAGTCTTTATTATCAATAGATGACAGGCCCGTCTGTTTGCTGTCAATGGCCTGTTTGAAGAAGGTGTGCTATAAAAAGTGGGTGTGTCCTCAGGATAGACAGAGATCGAGACAAACCAGTTTGGCCTTTACTTAGTGAGTCTAGTGAAACTTACAGTATAGTCATTCATTCCTAACTCAGCTATTAAAACTAATTCATTCATTTTTACGTTGTACAAACAGTGTGTTGTTACCCCACAGTACCATCTAGTGGCTTCTATAACAAACCTACAGCTCTGACAGGTGAAGATTTAAAATGAGTAAGTACACAGACTAGTATTTTAAGTAATAGAAAAACAATAAATAATATAATATTTTAATATGATGAACAATCTTTTCACAATTACACAATAATTCACTGATTATATTCATCTGTGTTTTTTTTTCTGCATTTGTAGCTACATATACCAGCCCCAGTCAGGCAATTGAAGACAGCAAAAAGAAGGCATCTCGCCTGCAAGACAACAGTTGGATCAGAAGACCAGCTAATGAGGATGAACCTATTGAGTATGTACAATGCTCAAACATTGTGCCACTAACAAACAAAAAATTATTGTGTTTTTGTGTTAATTCATAAATTTTTTCTTGTCCTCAGCCAAGATCCAAACTTTGGCAGAACTATTTTGGGCCGATACAAATCTACTGAAACTGTTGTGAGGTAACACAACCTGCATTTATATTCAATATTTTTGTAAATAACCCTCTCTATAGCACTGTTGTTTTCTTATTTTTATTTTTTATCATTTTCACTCATAGTTCAGGGCCATTAGAAAAAACAAGCACCAGAACTTCAAGCAGCTCAACTGTTCAGGCTCTTAGTAAGAGGTATGATACTTATGTATACTGATTGTTTTAATGAGAGAATATAGCAGGATTCAAACTAAATATTTTGTTTTCATTTGATTTCCTATTATCACCCACCTATTGTACACGATTGTTATGGTAAAGTGGGACTTTTCTTAGTGTCATGACATTCTTGTTTTTCTTCTTCTCTCAGTACCACCCCAACCAGCGGGTCCTATACACGCAAGTATGTATTTATACAATATAGACATATGTAGCCTGTTGTCTGAACTAAACAAACTCATTTGTCTTTGGTATATAGCCCTTACACATCAGTAACCTCTCCCAAAAGGTATGTGAAGCTCTAATATCACACATAACAAAGAAGTTATCATAAACATTGAATTTAACATTTTGTCTCCTCAGGACAACTACTGTGACAGAACCGTCTAAAACAAGGTATGTAGTGTTTACATAAATTCAAGGCATTAGAAAATATCACATGCAGAAAAAAATCATACATTTGTTGTGTTTTATTTCACTTTTAGTACCACCACAACTAAATTTACAGAGAATGGCAAGATCACTGAAACCACAACCATCACCTCCCAGAAGTAAAATATCTTCTGGAGTCTACATTTTTAAGAATTGCTTTACACATTGAACTCATGGATGTGTGTTCTCTTGTAGATCCATCACTAAGACTGACACATTCATGGATAAAGTCTTCTCCGACAAGACAAAAGGGTGAGTGAACATTGTCTTTTACACCTAATTACAGTGACATAATAGAAAGGAAGTTATATTTTTTTTGAGTAAAATAAATTTGTTCCATTTTATCCACACAGGTCATCTTACACAAGCTACTCACCAACTAAAACAAACACAGTAACTGAGACAACTGTCACCAGCACTAAAGAGTACGGTCACGGTTCATGGTTGTTTTTATGTGAAACTAACATTTTGCATTTGTTAACTTTTTTATCATCTGCGCAGTGCTCAGGACAAACTCCTTGACAAACTTCTCACCGACTCTGTCAAGGATGGAACAGCCAGGTAAAACCTTTCTCCTGGCTTCATATTTATTTTTATGTATTACTTAAGTCAGGAGTCATTTAGTGCTGAGGTTCGTTTACTGTGCTGCAGCAAAACAATTAAAACGCAGACTGTGATTCTGAAGAACCAAAGTGACGCATGATTACCAGACCAACTGCTGGAATGCCACACACTGAACTCAAAACATACTCAAACATTAAAACAATATTTCTTTCAATATTTCTAAGTTTTACAATACACTCATCCCCTCATCAGTCAAGAATATATTTTTCAAACATACTGGCTCAATTATACTGAATTTGTCCAATATAAATCTTATCTTTTTTATTACAGCCAGATAATCACTTCTGAGACTATAAAGGTCAAGAGCATCAGTGATTCGTGAGTGACCACCTTTAAACCAATTGTGCATTCTAAAAACATTCTAAGTGAATATAGAAGCTATGTAAGCTGGAGAACAGTCAGTTATCTAAAACAATGAGTACTTCTAAGCTGTGTAAATAAAATTACATTTGTCTTTGCAGGGCTGAGGATCAATTGTACGATACACTTCTGCCAAAGGGTATATCTAATCCATCTACTCCCACCAGGTACTGCATCTTAATGAACTATGACAGCACTTAAACAACTTGTAAAATGCTAAAAAGGTTGTAAGATGGCATGTCTGTTTTCAGCACCACAAGTATCACAAAGAAGGAGATCATTACAGTGAGCAGCAGTGGGTAAGCAATGTAAATGAAGTCCATTAAATGTACTTCATTCAGTTTTTTTCTAAAGTGTTAGTTTTGATTGTTTAGTGGTGACAGCACAACTCAGTCTTCCACCACCCACAGCAGCAGGTAAGAATGTCAGCCACGATGTTTGCAGTTTCTTAACAGTTCTATCAATTTGGTGTTTCCTCTTTTTTGTTAGTTATGAGAATGTATTTCAGAATTTGTATCATCCTCTTGTGCCTCTTTGTCACAGATACAGCTCATTTAGTGACGAATACCCCTTAACCCGCACCTCAACCTACACTATCAGCTCGATGCCTGGGTATAATTTCAATATTAACAGCAGAGCTTATATGACACACAAATCAATCTGAATAACATTTAATCTGCTCAACTTTCGTTTTTTCTGTTTTTTTTACACAGTACTGACAGCACCTTTGACAGTAAAAGCTACTCATACTCAAAACCAGATAGCAGGTAAGTTGGTAACACTTTGACTTTAATTATGAAAGTAACATTAAACACACATACAATATTTAAATAACTGTTTGTTTTTTACTGCTATAGTTATGAGTACACCAGCATCAAAAGTCCTAGCAGCTATAGCTCAACAACATACAAAAGCAGCAGGTACTGGTTATATATGGTTCATCTTAACACAAGCAGATCTGCTTTAGTTGGCTTCATTAAATAAAGTAATGTGTTTTCTTCTAAAACAGGACAGATGAGATTTTGGCAGACACCTACTCTAAATCCTCCTTCAAAAGTGTCTATGCTTCACCCGAAAGGTAGATTTGAGATGACTGTTCTCACTTTAAATCAAAACCAATTGGATCTTTTTTGAATACTGTTTAACGCTTACTTTTTTTTATAATTGTGCCCTACATAGGACGGTGCTTGAGAAAGATCTGTGCAGCTCCTGCCGTAAACCCTTCACCACTGAGCCCAAGATTATCCTAGACGACATGAAGATTAATTGCCATGCTTCCTGCTTTAAAGTGAGTTGCTCCATTTGCACACATCATCTTGTACAGCTGTAGTAGGGGGCATTAGTATAGTACCATAAAATGAACTGTGCAGCCCATGTGTTCATGTGAGTGTGTGTTTGTCTGACAGTGTGAGGTGTGTAACACTAGTATGAGCCATCTGAAAGCTGGGGACAGCATGTGGATCTACAAACGCATGGTGCACTGCGACAGGTGCTTTGAGGTCACCAGAGGTAAAATACTTCTAAATATCCACTAGATTTCTACATGAACTGTAATTCATCTAAAAGAAAAAATATTTTTGTCACTTGTTTTCACAGATAAATGGAGGCGCTGATCTGTCTTCCGAAGGCTGTGCAACAAGATAGAACAGATTATTCTACAAATTATTATTAATACATTTTTACTGAGGAGGGGTTTCTTTCTGTGCTTTATATAGGCTACTGGTATTGTTACCCTGAAGGCATAAAACCCCAGTTGTGTTTGTTAAATCAGCTCTTTGAATGTATAACATACCTTTGACACATTTAGCAATTATATTCTATCAAGCCTGCACCCTCTTCTTTTGACATGGTATGAGTAAATGCAATATTTAGGGCCGGGGGCGTTTGCTGTGTGCAATAAAAGCAATCGTTTTATCTCCAGAAAAGGTAACATTTATAATGGTATTATGGTATTAGTCATGTTTCTACATTGTGTGTTGGGTAGCATGTTTTACTCTATTTTCTAATGCAAATGAAAATAAAGTGTTGGCAATAGAATGAAACACCATTGTTTAATTCCATATATTATGACTTGTAAATCCACTGTGGTAAAGAAAACATAAAAACGTGCCTATGTAGGCTATGATGAAAAAAAATAATAAATCCTCACACGGCTGTGGTGTGATGGGAGTTGAGCTGCAGGCTGCTGACCAATAAGAGCCGAGCTGTGCAATCATCCCAGCAGCAGCATCAGTGTCTGGATAGTAGCCTAAAACGGAATCTGGACACCCTACCCAAACATTATAGGAGCCTATTTGCCCGCATCTCAATGTGCTTTTTACCAAATGGACGCAGAGGTGGTGAGCCCCCAGATGATGGCCGACGTTAACGGCAACAATAAAATGACCAACGCGGAGCTCGAGGTGTTAAAGCTTCAAGAACTGGTGCGAAAATTAGAAAAGCAAAACGAACAATTGCGGACTCGAGCTAACGCTGTAAACAATTGCTCAGTGGGCCCACATCTCCAGACCTCGTTGTCGTGTCTGCGCGGAAGTACAGTGTGTCTGAATGATAGTTTCTCCAGGAATTTTTGTATTTCGAGTCCAACAAAGACCCAGCCATGCACCGCTGCGAGTCGAGCTTCACACGAGGAGCCCTTCGCTTATTTCCAGCCGAGCTCCACGTCTCCTGATGCGGCCGAAGAAGACGACGCTGCCGCCGAACCCACAACGGTTTTGGACGAGGTTGAGATTTTAGATGTGAACAGTGTGCTCCCTGTTGAAGAGCCTGATAGATGGTAATAGTTTGTATCAGCTCGGTCAAAATTGCTTTAGTGTTTTTTCTACTCAAATAATTATTTGATTTTAACCTATAGTTGACAATAATTAGCATTAGATCAGCTTTAAACGATGTACCTTAATGTGTAACGCTACCAAGTTTTGCACCTCCTTGTTATTGATTTCTGTATTGATCTTTCACTGAGACGACCTGTAAGCATACAAAGTCACATCTAACAAAGGAAAAAAAACAAGGTTTGGGTTTCCCAGAATGCTCTGTTTATTTAGCTGTATCAGTGCTGAGTAAGACGAAGGAATACTGAATGAATTAAGAAACAATGACCTTCTTCAGTCTGTGTTCAAAACAGCAAGGCTTTAGTGCTCAGCCCCAGGCAGCCAGGTTGAACTACTTAACACAGTATCTGCTGACTAGTGAAGCGACTCTATTCATGTATCTGATGTAATGATGTGGAAAATATAGCACACAGCTCCAGTATTACCATCTCCGCTGCATTTAAAAGAACGAGTGTGTGTCAAAATGACCCATTTAACTGATACTGTCAGGGATGTCCTCATTTCTCTGTGGTTAACTAGGAGCCAAGGAACTGGGCATCAGAAGTAATATGATCATTTTTTACTTGTTCAAATGTGGCTTTTATGTGGCTTTGCACTGTTGTGTAATCCATGTGTTGGGTGTTTGTCATCATCAGAATGTTATTGTGGGCTTCTCCTGTGTATTTAAGGTTGTATGTGAGTCCCAAGGCCAGGCTCAATGGTGAGAGTGCCCTCAGTCCCCTTCAGTGGTGCAGGCAGGTTCTGGACCACCCAGGGCCTGAAGTGGAGTTGGCCAGGATGACGCTATGTCACAGGCTGGATCAAGGTAAAGTCCAGGTCTTTACTTCCCAGATTAACAGCCTTGGCTTATCTCATCTGTGGCAACATCTGGACATCTGACACTTTAGCCAATGACATGTGACCATAAGCTCCATGAACACACAAAAATCGCCTCCACGTGCTGGAGGACTTTTATGTACAGAGAGGATTATAAAGGTCAAACAAATTTTAAACTGGTCATTATGGTCATTCCAGGTCAATTGGAGACATGATTAAAATTTTAAAGCTAAATAATTTAATAAAGCAAGAATACAATATATATACATCGCTGTAAAGAAATACCATTGACGTGTTGACTGTGCCAACGGCGTCATATACTGTTTGTAGAGAGTCTGTTGGCTTGTGTAACACTTTACCATCAAATGCTACCTTATGCATTCATTATATTGCAGTATGTATTTGGGATTAAGTCACTTAGAACCTATACTTCATCTTCTCTTAATGGTGTCAGACTAGCTTATGTAACAAAATCAATCAAAAGTCGAGTAATGTAGGTGTTATGTCTTGATGGGCTTAGTAAATGTTGCACATTGCTTTCTCTCATAAAAGCCGATATGGTAACCATAGAAACCATGCATAGATTGTCCTGGTTTCCAGTGAGATTTGTCTTGCACTCACCTGAATTGGTTTCACCGCATGTATGTGGATGTCCATCAGTATACAATTGAAAGTCCTTTCTGTAATGCTGTGTTCAGTAAACTTTGGCTTGCCTCCTTAGATCATGAATACTTCCTTGGCCCTCAATCACTAGCATTTACCACAAAGTGAGCATACAATACACATTGTAATGTTCAGCCTGTTATTGAGAGTTTTTATTACTATTACTAGATAACACACATGTAAAAAAATATTCCAATTGATGTTCATAGCTCTATTGTATTTTACTTAACACTGTCACTATAATTACCAAACAATTAGTGTACTATTATTTGATCTAGACATACACTGCTTTGCATATAAACTATAAAAATGTATAATGTAACTATGCATAAAAACTACAGCTCATAGGCTTAATTCTGAGGCTACAAGCCCAAATCCCTGTTTTAGAAAAGATACTTTGGAAAATACTGTATTTGATCCCAATAAACCACACTGCTAAGCTAACCTGATCTGCCTCAATCTAAGCTTTGACCCAATCATCTAAAACATCAATGCCAAAATATAAAAAGCAGATTAACTTGTGTTTAGAGTGTGTTTATACATAATCAGTTACTAACATGCCCCTCACTGCAATGTTCTTCTAGCTAAGCGGTGGCGAGGACTCTCTTCTGTCCGTCCATACAGCTGCATAGAGGGTTTTTCTACTCTTAGCTGCCCTGTCCTGCCTTACTCTAAACCTGCTGCACTAACTGAACACACAGGTAAAACTCATTCAATTCATGTCACTTCATCTGTTGTTATTATATTATAAATATATGGTGCATAGAGTAACTTTGTAGAATAGAAGATAAAATCTGCTGAAAAAGTTACTTTAACCACCAGATTTATATAAATCATTCTTGACACCATCGAACACTCTATTTGTTTTCCAGACTTTGTTGCCAAAGCATTTACATTTTAAAGAACCAACACCCAATATTATTTTTTCTCCTATAATTCCATTTTAAATCCAAAGTCACATGGACACTGAGCCAAATCTGCATCTGCTTCCAAACTGGAAGCACAGAGCAAAAACACAACCCAGATCTTTTAATAACTTGTTAATAACTGTTAGCCAACAGATGGAAAAGATAATAAATCCCCTTCACATATTTGATCTAATCTTCCCATTTTTTTGGTTTCTTCGCCTTTCAGCTCCCTTGCTATCATCTTGTCAAGTTTTTCCTCAGCCCATTCCACCACTAAGAGCCAGCTGCAGTCTAAGTGACAGAGCGCCCACCTTCCTATCAAACTCTACTTTACACAGTAAGACCCCACTGACAATTGTATGAAAGTGGGTTTTCTGCTTTGTAATTTATTGTGGTCAGCAATTAACAATTGCACAGTATTAATTCTCAATTCAACATGAGAGTGATCTGCCTGTTTTCAAAAGTTTTAGTATAGCACATTCTATGCTATTCTGAGTAAAATACTATCCTGATGTGGCTCCTCTGTGTTTTTAGATGTGGGACGTCGACATGCAGCAATCAGCCCACAGTCTTCCTTAGACAGTGAGGTGGGAGTGTCAGAACTAGAAGATGACTCTATTTCTATGAGCTACAAACTGCAGGACATGACAGACGTGGAGGTCATGGCACGACTTCAGGAGGAGAGTGAGTCGTCTCTCCACTATTATAACCGATAAATCTATTTTTGTATGTGTGTCTTTATGTATTGAGAGTGCTGTCTTTAATGTGTGGTTGGGTGTTGATCAGTGGGCAACAATTTTAAGCATGTTTTTGATTTGGATGTATTAAAAATGATGCATTTTATGCTGCTAATGCTTAGAGGTAAGATAAATAATTGCCCCTTTAGCTGTTGCAATAAAATAAAAACAAAAAACTTTAAAAACTTTCCTGTATAAGTCTATTCAACCACTTTCCAGCCTGAATAACTGATGAAGGGCACCACCAGAAGGAATTATATATAGTTCACAAGTTGCAGGATCATGTATTCAACAAATAAAAATTATTCTGCTTCTCTGTAGGTCTCCGGCAGGATTACGCCTCTACCTCAACCACAACGGCCACAACTAGTCGTCGCAGCTCCACCTTCTCCTTACACTCCCTTAGACGAAGCGAGATGGATCTTGAGGAAGAAGATGAGGAGGAGGATGAAGGATACGACCAGCTTCCTCCTCCTCAGCCACGACTCTTTCGTACAGGGTCTATTCAGCGGGCTGGCCTGCCCCACTCTCACACTTTCTCCAGTATAAGAGACTGCAGACGCAGCACCATTACCTCTCAGTTTTCACTCAATGGACTCTCACAGTACTCTGGGCCCTATAGCTTGACCACAGAAGCACACACAGCAAACAACAATAGCACCGGTAAGTGTGAAGGTATTTGCTGTATCCTACAGTATTCTCCCATCTGTAACAACTGAGCTCCTTCCTTTGCGAATGAATATTATTGTATCGTTTTTGAAATGCAAATTTAGTGCACATCTAAAGGATCTATTCTTAATAATTAATATGCTTGCATAGACAAACTACGAAGAAGCATGCCCAACCTCATCCGAACTCCGAGCATGCCTAGTGTTCCCAGTATCCCATGCCTGACATCCCCTGTCAACCCTGCACATGGTCCCTCATCTTTGCCTTCAATGCCCTCGCTCCGGAACAGCCAGAGTTTTGACTCATCAAGTGGGCTTGCGCGACTTCAATCCTCCAGTAAGACACTTGCATTGATCTGAATAAACAATACAAGGTTCACTACTTGTCAACGTGGCAATTTGAAAGCAAGTCACCTTCAACAGCTTTAAGTAACTTGCATATTTGATTTTTTCAGTTCCCACTCCAGGCCAGCTTAGTCAGCGAGTCCAGAGTGTGGGCACTTTCCCAACAATGCCTCGGCACCCACTTAAAGCCACTGCCTATGTAAGCCCAACAATCCAGCAAAGTCCAACCTCGACTGGCCTTACCACCTCCACCAGTCTGAACTCTTTCTCAAGCAATGCTGCATTGCCTCAGCCCCTCAAACCTAGCAGCAGTTTGACACCACTGTCCCTAAAGGTCAGCTCCAATCAGCAGGTTGTGCCACGCAGCTCTCTTCCTCGCCCAGCATCCTTTGTAGGAACAAGTATGCGCTCAAGCAAAATTGCTCAGCCGACACGGAGGTAAGTAGATATTTTAGTATATAGATAAATACTTTCAATATCAATATATTTGATTCCTTTCCTTTTTTTTTCAGTTTACTTACTCCCCCAAAGAGTATTGCTGCCATAAGTGCATTGAGGGATGGAAGCTGGAAAGATGGCTGCTATTAAAGCAAACTGATGTTAATGGTGCACAGGGTAACAATGTATGGGACCCATCTGACTGAAGAATTATCAGTAGGGTTCAGTCTTGGGCAATGACCCGAAAATTGACTGTTAACATTTAAAAGCACTTCTTTTAAGTGAAGTACAAAGTAAAGAGTGGTATGGGTCCAGCAGGCTGGATCTTTAGGTTAAGCCCTACTGAAACAGACTGATTTGACACAGACATTTCACTGGCAATATTTAATAAATATTGAATAGATACTTGGATTTGTGTTTTGTTTTTGCCATTGTGGCTCAATTCTTGCCCATGCTTATGTATTGGTATAGATTTAAAACTCTGTATGTCTAATTTTGTAAGTATTGGATTTGTTTGACTTAATTAAATCATGCTAATGCTATTATTTTACTACAGCCGCTGCCTGTAGATCAATAAGAAAAAAAAAATTCTTTCATTATAATTTGGTCATTTTCCCAAAGATAGCAACTTAATTTTCTCATTATTTTGAGAAAACAACTATTGTTTCATGTTATCTTAATATATAAAATATTATATAAAAACATTTTTTCAAGAAAAAAAATGACAGAATTAACAAGATAATAACAAGATAATGGGAGGGAAGAGAAGTTATTGATCTATGGACGCATACGGCTACTGTATTTTACATCTTGTGCCTATTAAGAGGATCCAAGTGTTTTATTTTTTGGCAGCACTTTTAATCAAAATAAGAGTTAAATGTTTTTCTTAAGGGACAAATAATGTCTAGAAGGTATGAAAATGATCTGGCTATTTATTTATTGTTTGCACAGGGGAAAATTTTAATGTTTGATAAACATGATTGCTGCAATGATATTGCACATAGAGCCCGGATGTTTTTTTTTATGTAAGTTAAAGAATAAAAAATTTAAAATACATTTTAATGTGAATAAAACTGCTTTCAAAATATATCTATCAATTGTAGTTTGCAAACTTTAAAGGGCGTATTGTAATGTTGGCAATAAAACAAACAAGACCTTTTAAAATTGCATCCAAATGTTTGTGTATAAAAATATATAACTAATGAGAATGCATAAGGATGTGATGGTAGTTTTAACAGAGTTTATGTTCTGTTGTTTTGCTTGTTCAGATGGAGATGGTTTAATCTGTACTGGAAACAGTGACTAATGTTTAACTGGCTAGCTTGTTGATTTAATCTCCCTAGTAACACTCCCCACTTCATTATTACAAACCTAGGGAAAGTACAATTAACAACAGTTAAAACCTAGGGTGGAGAGGAAAAGAGCTACATCTAGATGCATTTGAGACAATGCCTAACAAAGCACAAGAGGTATATTTTTTGTGATTACTTTGCTAAACTGTAATCAGCTATAAACATACAGTAATCTCAATAATGAGCATTTATGTTATATTAATGTACTGTTGTTATTTGATATGTTTTTAGGATGCTGTAATCAATCTAAAAACATTGCAGGAGTTATCCTTGCAGCTTGGTTTTGAGTGGACAATTCTAGCATATGAGCTTGGCTTTAACAGAACTGAGATTGCTCGGTTTCATACCAAATCCACAAACAAAAAAGTCCAGGCCAGAGTGATGCTTGAAAGCTGGTAACGTGTGTCTATGTCTTTGTTTGTACAGCATACCCATTTATTACAGGCTGTAAAGTATTCACTAAGAGAGTTAAAATGTATTTTGACATGACCATAACTGAATACAGGTATGAGAAGTCATGGGAAAAGTCCAACAAAACAAAACTGCTACAAGATGGACTGGAGCGAGCAGGCAGAAGGGATCTGGCTGAAAAGATACACTGCCTTCACTGGGGACACCAGAAGCTGAGCCGCAGGGTGGAGCTGCCCTCTGCCTTCCCTTTTCTTATAACTGTGCACAAGACCATCCACAACCAAGAGGGGCTCAGGAGGATTAATGATCTCAATTGTAGATACACACACTGCAAGTAATCTCAAATAAAAACTATGACCAACAACATTGGTATTGTTTTATTCTAATGTAAAATGAGATTTATATATATATATATATATATAAAATGTTGATATATATTCATTCATTCATTCATTCATTCATTCTGAGGTCTCGGGTCACTGTCTTGCTCAACCAACCAAACTCTTATCGACCTACTTGCACAGGCCAATCAGACTTTCCCAACAAAGGTTGTGTGAGCGAGCAAAGAGCCAGAGCGGAAAAAAGGGGTTGCTTTCACAATTAAACATATGTATTACAATGGAGTTTAAATATATTGATATATTTAAGTAATGTAGGTTGGAAATAAACCGATGTGAATAACACAATTTATGTATGTGCTTCCAAAGTAAGGAGAGGAAAAATTTACAAATATTAGCAACAGTTATATGAATATGCATTTATTTTGGTAAAATCTCCCGGAAATCCACTGTGAAGGTAGCCATCTGTTTTCTACTGAAGCCTGGCTGCTTGCACAAACTAAATTCAAGCCTCTCTGGTAGCCTTTATAAACCAAGCAAACAAGAAGACTGCTATTGCTGCTCTTTGGCAGGAGAAGGACTCTAATTTTGCTTTCTACTCGCAAAGATCATTTGAGGGTAATGAAAGGCTGGCTTTGGGGAATGCAGGCTACCGTTGGGGCATTGACTCGCTGGTAATGTATTTTCTACTGTACGAATGACAGTGGCTTGTTTGAGCCACTTTAGTAAAATTGCTTTCTTTGACGCAGAAATGGCTTCTGTTCTGAGTTGCTTCGGTGGTCCGGAGGTGTTGGAGGACGTAAATCATGCTCAGTGTGTAATGAAGCAATTGAAACAGATTTATGAATGTCGGCTACTAGGGGACGTGACCATCGAGGTTGAGAGCGAAGAAGAGTTACTGGACAGTGTTGTCGACGCTGCCAGTGACACTCGTCAACTTTTCCTGTGTAGCCGCATCGTTCTCGCTTCAGCCAGTCCTTATTTTAAAAGTATGTTCACTGGAGGCTTGAATGAAAGTATGCAAGAGAGGGTGGTCATCCGCGGAGTAGACGCAGAATCCATGTCTGTCATCATAGATTTTTGTTATACAGGTAGCGTGACTATCACCGAAAGCAATGTCCAAAGGCTATACGCTGCCTCTAATATGCTTCAGCTTGAATATATCAGGGAAGCTTGCTCTAGCTTCATGACAAGACGGCTGGACCTCGCCAACTGTGTTATGATTTTAAAATTTGCGGACACTTATGACAACCCTAAGCTTAAACAGAATGCTCAAGCTTTCATAGCAAGAAACTTCAGTCTGCTGTCTAACAGTGGGGAATTATGTGACTTGGACATGAAGCAATTAAAGGAACTGCTTTCTTTAGATTCTTTAGATGTTGACTGTGAAAGGAAAGTTTGCTCTGCTGCTTTACAGTGGATTGAGACCAATGCCCCACAGAAAAAAGAAGATGCATTGCAAGTTCTTAAGTGTGTGCGCTGGGACTTGTTTACAGAAAAGGACAAGTGTTACATAGAGGGCCTTATGGCAAGTCCAATAATTGATAAATATCTTGCTTCTGTCTTTAACTCTCCTCCAGAAAGCAGTTGTGGACTACCAGCACCTTTGCCAAAACACAGAATAGGCGTGAGTGCCAAAGAAATGATTCTCTTTTTTGGTCTGCCAAATGATAACATAATGTGTTGTGATCCTTACTCAGAGGACCTCTACTTTATGTCTCCTCCTCTTCAAGACTTAAGCAGCCAGGATTATAAACGGTCTACTGTGGAGTCCTTAATTGCCTGTGCTAGCCCAGAAAATAACCTGTACCTAGCATCGCACCTGTCAAAACATTTCTGGCTGTACAATCCTGTTAAAAACACCTGGCAGGAGTTGGCAGAAAGACCACTTGGGAGGATGCACTCCGGAATGGGCTACCTCAATGGTCATGTGTATCTCCTGGGAGGAAGAAACCCGGTGACTGATGCCAGAATAAAGGAAGTTGAGTGTTATAGTGTTCAAAGGAACCAGTGGACATTTGTAGCTTCTTTGCCTCACTCTTTGGGAAAAATGCAAGTTGTGGCACTGAATGATCACTTGTATGTGGTAAATAAAAGAAGAATGCTTTGTTATGATCCTAAGAGAAACCGCTGGCGCCACTGTGGGTCACTGAGACGAGACAAGCTCCACAAGGCCTGCGTTTTTCAGGACCAGATTATCTGTGTGTGTGACATTCCGGTTGTGAAGGCCTACAGTCCTACAAGGGGGGAATGGAAGAGGTTGGGAGACATTCCTATTGATAGCCGCGCTCTAAATTACCAGGTAATCCAGCACAACAACAAACTCCTCCTCCTCACACAAACTTTATTGCAGCATAACAAAAACCGGGTTCTCATCCATGAATACGATCCTACCAGAGACAGCTGGAAGAATATTATGGCAGTCTACGTGTCCACTTTAGGACCTGTGTGTGTCTCAATGCGCGTTTACCCAGCATGCCTGAGCTCTGCACGGAGCTTTTCAATAGAGGAGGACGATGACAGTGGCTCCAGTGCCGACTGGGACTTTGATGGGTTGACCGATGCAGACTCTGACTCGGGCAGCTCTAGCTCATTCTCTGATGAGAACTGGTAGCGGAACTTCCTAAACCCTAAATTGGAGGGTTAACTTATTTTACCTGATTACTTTTTTAGGGTTTTGTGTATAAGATTCAAAATCTAAAGACATTTTACTACCAACATAACTCACTTTTTGAGCAGAATACCAACAAAAATGTGTTTGTCAGTATCTATTTATTACACTATGGGATACTTTCAGTATTTATCAAGGTGCTTCCAGATTTAGGACTTGTGAGAGAAAGAAACTTGGTATAATGTATTTCAAAACATGCCACTGATTATTATTTATTACCATAAATAACTGGTTCATTGCAATGACTTATTTAAGTAAGCCATTATAAATTCTTCCTGTGCCTAGTATTATAGCTTTTATTGTTTACAATTTAAAGCTCTGGTATAAGCAGGGAGTAATAAAATATCCTAAATGTCATAACAGGAGAATGGACTTGAAAGCTAACCTCAGCCATGTGTTGTTAAAGGTGATGAAGTTAATATATTATTAAAAAGTGTTGAAAGAGTATTGTGTTGAAATTGATGCTACCTCAAAAATCAAGGTGGAAGAGGAGCTAAAGCATATTCTACAAAGCTCTGTAACATGTTGTTAATGCTAGAATATTATGTTTTTATAACAGAAATTTGTGTCACCTGGCAGATTAAGTGCCTCAGTCGCTAAAATTGTCAGTTACAGGGCTAAAAGATGTTTGACATTTGTGTGTGAAACCTACTGTATAATAAACTCAATGTACTGTAAATAGTCTCATGACTAAACTTTGGCCAAAGCCAGAATGTCATGATTAATTGTGGGAGAAATGGTAGTTTTAGTGACAGTATTGATTAATTTACTTTTATTGTAGTTCTGTGTGTTTCAGAACAAAAATCATATTGTAGCCTATAGCTTTGAATTTTTTCTGCATGTCCTATATTTTACAAAGCCATTATCCTTTGGACTGTAAAGAGGAGAATGCCTACTGAGTTCAGCTGAAGCGGTTTGGTATTCATGTTAAAAGTAAAATATCTGACTTCTACAGAAAGTACTGGGGTAAATTAATAAATATAAAATACTATTTCGTTCCATTTGTAGTGTATTTGTATGGTCATAAATATAGTCAACAAAGACATTACACGCACGCACACAAAGATAAGTTTGTTTTTTACAGGTATTTTAGTGGGAAACCCCGTAAACGTTTACTTGGTGATATCCTGGTATACTAAAACGTTTTCCTTTTTTCAAAAGGATTACGTCTGGTCCCTTTCTCATAGCGAATACCTTCCTCGGCGAGGTTTCGGACGGACCAATCAAAAGCCGTTGGTCTGCAGCAGGGTGTGGTTTGCTGGGCACGTCATACACAAGTAACTCGGCTCGCGCGGCTAATCCAAAACATTCAACATGGCGGAAGCTTCTACTGGCAATTTATTTCTGCTCTCGCCTCGGTTTTGAATAACCAGCAAAGTATAAAAACGATGAAACCACTCTGGTGTCCTCTCAATTGCTGGCCATGTGAACTAGCGGTAATAACGTCGCTTCCTTGTTGACAACCGGTTGTGTAGTGTCGCCTTTTTCGCGTTTCTCTGATTAATTAAAGTTCCTCTTGTAAACCCCGCCCTTGAAATTAAATGCAAGCATCAGGGTACCAAACTAACTACTTAGAATAGAATAGGAAAATAGTTAGTTGCGACCATAGATAGTAAGTTGCCAGTTCGTTGCGACTCATTGCGACTGGCCAGGCTATCTAAGTGGTACTTTCCGACATTTCCTGTACTCTCGCGAGGTTTAAAAAGATTCACATTCAGACCGCGAGAAGATGAGACATGGCTATACAAAACAAACCTGGGGAGAGGTTTGATACAGTTTTCTGTCAGAGGGACGTTTTAGAGCTGTCGTCGCATTATGACTGTGACACCGTACAAGCTCGTATTTTCAAGATAATAGTTATAGGTGATTCAAATGTAGGAAAGACATGTCTGACTTACAGATTTTGTGGGGGAACGTTCCTGAAAAACCCCGAAGCGACGATTGGGGTCGACTTCAGAGAGCGAACGCTGGACCTGGATGGAGAGAGTATAAAGGTATAAACGTAGCAAAGCATGAATTTATATTAAAATAATAATAATAATGGTAATGGGTTGTGGCTTTTTTTTAAATTTTTTATTATAAATGCATAATGAATTAGGTGATTTCACTTTTTTATATTTTTTTTATTCTCAGTTGCAGATTTGGGACACTGCAGGTCAAGAGCGTTTCAGAAAGACAATGGTGGAACACTACTACCGTAATGTTCATGCTGTAATCTTTGTTTATGATGTGACCAGCATGTCCTCTTTTGAGAGCATCCCTACATGGATTGAGGAGTGCCGGCGTCATTCCGTTGGACCCATGGTGCCTCGTGTTATTGTGGGAAACAAATGTGATCTGAGGGATCGTCAGGAGGTCCTCACATCATCTGCCCAATGTATGGCCGACAGCTACAACTTACCACTTTTTGAGACTTCAGCAAAGGACCCCAATGAGAAAGAACATGTTGAGGCCATTTTTCTGACTTTGGCCTATAGACTAAAGAACCATAAACCTTTACAACTAAAGCAACCTAGTATCAGCAATGTTGGACATCTGTGTAGCCAAAGAGTACAAAAATCAGGAACCTGTCATTGCTGACATTTTCCTGTATGTAGCTACATGCTGATTTTCACAACTTTTTAATAGTGGTGCTGACTTTGATAAGCCTCCAAATGCACTAAATCAGAAAAAGAAAGCATGTGAACCCTTTCTTGCCTGTGAAATGCTATACTATATCAATACACTATGCTCTATAAGTCAACTATTTGCACAGTGTTGACATTGCATTAAAAGTAGCATGAATAGCTCACCACTATTTGTTTGATTAAAATAATAATCTTTAAAAAGATTTAAATACATTAATACAGCAAAGTATAATCCATTTTCAATCAATACTGCAGGTCTGATATTGAGTAAAGGAACTAAGGGTTTATATATCGAAGATAATTTTTTTTGTCTAAACAAACACGTGGAAACACTTCTGTGGCATGCTCTTTTGTGCTTTTATGCAATAAAAACATGAACTAACCTACTTATAATTCATTCACCTTAAAATTCTTTGGGTTAAATAAAATAATGAGAATTAATTTAATCTATAGACTACAACACTATGCTCTACAAGAAATTTTACAGACATTGATAGGCATTGTTTACTGAAGACTAAACATGGTATTATGAACATTTATGTCAAACGACTATCTTGGGTTACAACGCTTTGTTCAAATAATAAAGTTACTTTTATATTATAAAATTATACTGACTTTATCAATGTGATGTAGGGAGAAGCAGTATGTTTTAAGGTCGTTGGCGCCGACCAGTGGCCAACTTTTGCAAGACGTGAGTTCACATGATGTGTTTACGAAACCTGCGTAAGCTAAGATATTCTTGTTGCGAAACTTACTGGCGAATTATATTCAACATATAGAGAAATATTTTGCCAAAAGACAGTTAAGACACTTATATTGATTTAACCTGATGTCCTCCCGAGACATGTTTAAGTTGACTTTAGACAACGTAAACGTGTTCGTTTAAGTTGTTCGTGAAGGCATCTCTGTAAATCAAGCCCTTTTGTATGCACCACACGGCGTGTCTTTGCGGCCATGGTAACACTTGCCTCAACACCACAGACCTCGGATTTTACTAATCAAACACGTAGCGTTACAAGTGCTTTTCGTTCATGTAAGGTAATTCTTTCTGCTTTAGTCGGTCTATTCAAATGTTTAAGTCAGAGTATTTATTTAATATTGTGTGTATGCGACTAGAGATAACGTGCCGGGAGGATTAACTAAACTACCGTTAACGCTTATTTATTGCTCTGCGACTCGTTTTTGTTGCATAGCTAGCAGAAGCAACATTTGGCGGGCTGTACTATTGTTGTATTGACAGTAGGCCTATATAAATTGTATTATGCAATGTTAATCTGTCTATTCGAAATATACTACATAGCTGTATTATCACTGTAACAAATTTCATTGAATAAAAACAATGCCGCTATTAATTATTGTTTTGAACCAGCTTGAAGCCGGTAAACATTTGCTGGTTACTCAGATAGGTATTTCATTTTATTTTATTGTGTACTTTATTCAGGATGAATCTGGCAGAGATTTGTGATAACGCCAAGAAGGGCCGTGAGTATGCTCTTCTGGGTAACTATGACTCCTCCATTGTGTACTACCAAGGGGTTATTCAGCAGATCCACAAGCACTGTCAGTCCCTCAAAGATCCTGCTCTTAAAGTCAAGTGGCAGCAGGTGAGGTCCCTGTGATCCATTGGCCATACTATTATTCTGTTCATTTGATGCTATTGTACCCGGGCTCTTACACATGCTTGTCTGTGCTGTTTGTGTCTAGGTGAGGCAGGAACTAACTGAGGAGTATGAGCAAGTCAAAGCCATCATGGGAACGCTTGAGTGCTTTAAGTCAGAGAAGCCAGTTGATATATTTACCCCTCAGCCAGAAGAGCGATCAGAGGACCCGACTGTATGGCCCCCACCCACTCCAGCAGAGCACAAGTGTGTGTTTATGTATAATATCAACAATTATCAGCAGAAATTTACTTTAACTGTTTTATAACGCGGTACCAAAAGCAGAAACTATAGGCTTTACAAACAATATTCATTAATTCTACCTTTACCTTATCCCATCTCATTGGGCTGGAGCTGCTACTCCGGGTGTGTGGGTGACATACGCTAAGAGACTACCTTCATTCCAGCTTTGATTTGCCAGTTCACCTATACATGGTCATTGTTTTAATGGCCATTCAAAGACACAATGTTTGTCAATTCTATGGCCATACTCAGACACTTGAGCTACCTAAAGATTTGTTATTCATCACTTGTCTGCTTAGGGGCCCCAGTGTATGTGGCTTAGCTGTTGACGTAGTACGGCAGGTTACAAATGTTTTGCTTGGAGGAAAAGATTTATGAGGAAGCGTTTCAGATTACAGACATAGTGTAACACACTATTCTCCTACAAATCACACTCTAGCAGATCTAGCATCACAGAGGCCTTGTTACTAGGCTTTTGAATGTCAAATTTTTTGTGAATACAGAAATCCTGTAGCATTAAAGCGCCCTAACAGTGTTGTAAAGCAACAGAAGAAAGACTCACCTGGTCTGCAGCATCGAGGAGCCGGACCTGTAAACCGCGGTCAGGACAAACCAAAAGCAGAACGAACAGGATATAGAGATGCCAGAGCCAAGTCCAAAGATGATAAGGTTATTCTGCTGCAATGATTGATATGTAACTGATGTATTGACTAAATAATTTGCAAGTTTTAGTATTATTAGTAGTAAATCTCTTATGTCAACGGTCTTCCATATTTTCATTCTTTTTTTAGACAACAAAGAAAGTGTCTGGAGATACAGAGCAGAAAAGGTTTGATGGCACAGGATATGACAGTGATCTGGTAGATTCACTGGAGAGAGATATTGTATCCCGTAACCCTAATATACACTGGTATGGTAGAAACCTATATTATTTTATTTTACTGCTAGAGCTGTTGTTGTTTTTTTTGATAGCGCTGACTGATTTCTCTTGGTAAAACGCAGGGATGACATTGCGGATCTTGAAGATGCTAAAAAGCTGCTGAGAGAAGCACTGGTTCTACCCATGTGGATGCCGGATTTTTTCAAGGGCATCCGTCGTCCCTGGAAGGTTCAGGCTTAAACAAATGCTTACACTTTGCTTTATTTAGAACATGGGTTATCACTCGTCATATACAACTGACAAAATAATGTAAATAATTTATTTGACCAGATAACTATACACAAATGATTCCACAGTCTATACATTTTATTTTGTTTTATTTGTTGACCAGTTAGGGTATTCCCTCAGCACCACCATGTGTTGAACATTTATTATGTGTCCCCTTAGGCCCACCATGTGAGGGTTAATTCTTCATCGGCTATTAAAACAGCACAGAGCTCCTTATTTGTCTAATGTATGCGTGTATAATTGTGCTCTTATATAAAAAAATGCACTTGAGGTGACAAAAAGTCACATACAACTAAAAACAAGATATATTAGTATAAGTATTTGATATCTTATCGTCCAATCCTGTCTTTAGTAATAATATTCAAAGCTTTACAACTTGTGTGTAATGTTTTTTTAAACAATTATGTCATGTCTAAAAGTCTGCTGCTTTTTCTGTTTTTAAACCATGTAATATTTTATTTCAGGGTGTATTAATGGTGGGCTCTCCAGGGACAGGAAAAACCATGTTAGCCAAAGCTGTGGCAACAGAATGTGGAACCACGTTTTTCAATGTGTCCTCCTCCACACTCACTTCAAAATACAGGGGCGAGTCAGAAAAACTTGTCCGCTTACTTTTTGAAATGGTATGTATTTGTATGACTTTCCATCACAATTCCAAAAAGTATAGTACATTTACAAGTTGGGTTACAGGCTTCTAAACTGCCTTTTTTTTTTTTTTTGCCAAGGCCCGGTTTTATGCACCAACAACAATCTTCATAGATGAGATTGACTCAATTTGTGGAAGAAGAGGGACGTCTGATGAACATGAAGCCAGCCGCAGGGTCAAATCAGAACTTTTGGTTCAAATGGATGGTAAGGGTTTCATGAATTGTTTGTGGAGTTTATGCGTAAAAAATCAATACTTCCAGGACAATTTGAAAGGTTTGTTTTCTTTAGGCAATCCTTGACTTTCTTTGATAACAATAAGAATTGGCAGCAACACTATATATTCCTTAATCTATCACAAAAATACATATATACAGTATATAGCCACTTATATTGGATATACTATATATACAGTATTGTTTCACAGTGAAAGGGGATATACATAGTTTCTCTATTAATATGCCAGAGTATTGATTATGAGTGAATTGAATTGGTATTTGTGTGTGTCTTTACCAGGTGTAGGGGGGGCAATGGAGAATGATGACCCGTCAAAGATGGTTATGGTCTTGGCTGCCACAAATTTCCCATGGGACATTGATGAGGCGTTGCGGCGACGCTTGGAGAAACGCATTTACATCCCCCTGCCCACAGGTACCCACTGACTTAAAATGTAAAACTCATAATCATATGTTTTACAATTTTTTGTTAATAAATTGGTTAATATGTGATATTAGTAACACTGTCTGACTAGCAGCTACTAATGGTCTAATGTGTGAATCATGCTGCTGTGTGTCTTCATTGTGCCTAGCTGTGGGTAGAGTAGAGCTTCTGAAGATCAACTTGAGAGAAGTGGATGTCGCTGATGACGTGGATCTGGACCTGATTGCTGAAAAGATTGAGGGTTACTCTGGAGCAGACATTACCAATGTTTGCAGGTGTGTTAAATAACAGTTCACTTACTGTTACAGTTTGAATTATGATTGGGTTTAATTTTATTTTGTGAAAAACTTAAAGCAAGTTGCAATTAAACTGAATTCAATTAACAAAGAGACTGTTTTGTTAAATCAAACATATTCAGGCATAAAATCACATCATAAAGTTGTTGATCTCTGGTCACTGATAAAACACCCTACGCATACAGCAGTAGATCATTTAAAGCATTTGCCATGATGTGGTTATGTGCTGAAGGACATTATCTGACAAAACTTGTCTGTCCTTGTCTTGGCTGAGGACATTGTTTCTACCATAGCTGTGCTGGGAATGGCAGTTATTCTATTTTGCACTGGCTTTATGTGCTTGTACTTTCATGGTAACCTTGTGCGTTTCATTATAGACCATAGAAAAAGTGTTGTACTTATATTAGGTATGGGTAAAAAATAACAAGGGACCACACATACAACATTAATGTTACAACCCTTTGTTTAAATAAATGAAAACAGAATACAGTTTTTTTGTTTGTGATTGTGTTTAGGGATGCATCCATGATGGCCATGCGTCGTCGTATCCAAGGCCTGAGCCCTGAGGAGATCCGAGCTCTATCCAAAGAAGAGCTGCAGATGCCTGTGACAATGGAGGATTTTACCCTCACACTAAAGAAAATCTCAAAATCAGTCTCTGCTGCTGATCTGGAGAAGTATGAGGCATGGATGGCTGAGTTTGGTTCAGTATAAACAAAGCCAGGTACCTTTTTGAAATAAACGGAAAATAAACATTAAAAAACAAAAAAATAAAAGATCTATCAAAGATCAGAGTAATCTAACAGCCTTAAGATTATAGAAAGATGAGAAAGCATTACACCTCCTCTTCCACATTCTGTAATGTTGGTTGTTGCTATGTTGGTCTATAGTTGAGCTGCTGAGTGACAATGACTTAGATGTAAACTAATCATACAAATCATGTCTTTAAGTAAGCTCTGAGTTTGCACACTTTAATGTACTTCTGATGGCTAATACTTGAACAAGACTTCCATTGTTTGTGTTACTTATTTTGTGTGTTGTGTGATATTAAGAGAGAAATACAGTTGTGTTATTTGAAGGCACGCAATTAGACCGCAAGGAAATTGTAGCCTAGCCAGCCATTAAAATTGTATCTATTTAATTATTTTTAATTCTCACCTTTGTGTCCCTTTGGCATTTGTGTAATTATATATCCTGGGTCACATGGTGGCAGAGTGTGCTCTTGTCTCACAGAAGGCAGAAGAAGGTTGTAAGTTCAAACGCCGGCCAAGGGTGTACCCCGCCTCAGTTGCTTGGATAGGCTCCAGTCACCCGCAATCACATTGGACTAAGCGAAAGAAAATTAATGAATGAACATATCAAGCCTCAAAACATTATGTATACCACTTGATTTCATACCTTTGGTTAGTATTAAAGCTCATGTCAGTGTCATTTGCTTTCGCAAATACTAAACTAAATGTGTTTAAATTGACTTTTTAATTTACATAATTATTCCAATTAACCCCTTTAAATGTTTTCCCTAAGAGAGTAATTACAACTAACTAAACACAAAGCTAAACTCTACTCAATATGCAGAGCTGTCAATGCAGTTAAATTATCTTTTACCATAAAAGTAAAAATAATACAAAAACAAAAATTGATTTCTTTTGTATTTAATGATTACATGTAATTATCAGGTCCTAAAATGGCTATTGTTAGTCTAAAATAGGTACTATTAGAAACACAATACAGCCTTATGTATTACATGCAGATGTGTTTGCATATATTCAGTAAATGCAACATTTGAGTGGTATTTTATATATTTGCGCATGTTCAGGTCTTATGTCACACATGTGACCGTACCTTGCTATGTGCTTGGCCAGTGGTGCACAGTGTGGATATATAGGCTATGTTTTTTTTTAATGAATGTTATTAAGGTTTTATGAAACTGTTGTTTCCTGTGTTTTGTTTGCACTCTAGAACAGCCATTTATATGAATGTGTTTTCCAGATGGTACAATTTTGGATACAATGTTTACATTTAAGAAATAATGCCCATTTTACCAAGCAATTTCTGGTTGTTTGCTGTTGTTTAATATAACAGCATTTCTCGCTTTAGCATTAACATTTCTTTATTCCTAAAATAACAAAAATTTGATCACTCAATAAAAAACATTCATGGTTTACTTATTGTATACTATATAGTATGTAAATATAATTGTCAATGGCATAGTTTGTAAAAAAAAAATGTTACATTGAATTTCCAGTCTACTGATGTATTTATTTGTGGCAACAAACAATAACAACCTTGTCCAGCAAAATAAATTAATTACTTTTTAAAGCTTGTAGCTATGTGATCCACACTATACATTTGAACCTTACTGCAATCAGCCTAATGTTCCTATAGACTTTCAGCACATGCACAGTTATTTTTTATTATTTTTATTACATTTTTATTACCAAGTAGTTAACAGTACCAAGACCCCTAATTGGAAGGAGAGGCAAAGACAGGTGAAAATAATGACCTTGATTATCGTGTTACCTTCTGTATGAGTAGAAGGAGATATAAGTAGCAAGTGAATATTTTGTGTTGGAATTAGGTAAGCAACCACAAAGTTCAGGAGACTTTTACAGGGGCCACAGTGTAACTGAAGTAAATATAACAATGGTGCAAATGTGACAGGACATCTAGGGGATATACAGTATGTTGGAGAATCCAGTTCTACTGCACTCAATGGCTGTATCAATGCATCAGTGGCTCATGGCTATAACATACTTTCAGAGATCTAGGACCAACCCTTAATGGCTCATTTCTTGGTATAAAAAGGGGACTCACACAATTTCAAGAATTATTCGGTTATGATGGTATTTGTAATTGGTTGTTATTAATATATAAAATAAATATGTAATTTTTAAGCAACCTAATAATGCATTGGCTATAAGAACTTTAGAATATTAATATATAACACACAGTTAAATATGAGAATATGGACTGTCGAATACAAAGCCTGCCACACCTTAATGCCTTTGTTGTTTTTTAGCCTTCAGAGATAATCTATGTAACGTTACACTAGGAAAACATTAGGCTACCATTGGTTCCAGGTGTTTGCATGTTACAGAGATAAAGATTGTCATGGTGTAAGCTGCTCTGGGCTGATGCTTCGCCCCAGTGACGCTGTGTGGCTGCATCAGCGCGTGGTTGCAGCGCGACTGCTCGAGGAGAGACGTCTTTGCCCCTCTCTTTTTACCACCACACATCCTCACAATGGAGACCAAACCGGTTATCACCTGCCTTAAAACCCTTCTCATCGTTTACTCCTTCGTCTTCTGGGTATGTAGCTATTCGCTGTGGTTTGAATAATTCCGCAGAGATGACTGCAATTTGTCATCATGTGCCGCTGTTGGTTTTTGTTGTGCGTATCATTAAAACGGTGGTCAGCGGCAGCATAATCGACAAAAAGACAAAAAAAAGTGTGGATGTAAACGCTGTGTTAGCGGTGTTAGCGAAAGGCAGCATCTTCTATTTTTGGTTATGTTATAGCGTGTGCTGTTGTTATATGGATTCATGCAAATGTTTTATTTTTGTCCGTTGGGCGTTAGAAGTGTCGGGATATAGCACACGACACATAGCATCATGGTTGTTAGCGTGGCTATGGGATTTTAACATCACCGCAACGTTAAACCTGCCATTTATTAGAAGAAGACACTAACAAACCTCGTTTTTTATTTATTTTGGAATGGCTTTTGAAATACATTATCGTCCTTATACATTTATTTTGGGTCGTTCCTATATAAGCTCTTAAAGAGACCTTGCACCATTTTGCCATTACCAATAACAAAACAACAGGTTCTCTTTATCATTAACTTACAAAGCCTACTGCGGCAAAATTAAAACAACATCTTCTATTTGGCATTGTTATAGCCTGCACTAGCAATATAATTATGCATATGTATCCTACAATTGCATTTCGGTTTAGATATGTGCATGTGAACTGTTAAAAGCCAGGTTGAAATTTGCAATGTAAACTTGGCAACTTTACAACACACGTTTGACCAAATGTGCCTAATTTTTTGTGGTAGGTTAATTACTGCTTCTTGTCCTTTAAGATTGAAATAAAAAAAAATAATAATAATAATACTATTTGGTGAGATTGCTTCCAATTTTGGGAAGTTAGTAAAGACTGGTGGGTTTCTTGATCCATTTAGGCTCTGTACTGATTAGTTTCCCATTAATTAGTGAAAACAACAGAGAAAATCTTAGAAAACACATTATTTAAGCCGACCACAAATCCATGTATTGTCAATGTCTTACTGTTGGTCTGTTACATTTCTGATGGGAGCCAAATTAAATCCCCTCAATTATAGAATATTACATGAAATATTAAATGAAAATAGCTATACCTATTGTTCTTGTCCAAACTCCAGCCTTTTAAGCCTAAATTAATGTCTGCTAAGTCATGTCTCACATCACTGTAGCCATGAGCTGGTGTCACTGATATGAACTTTTATATTTAGTAAGGATTGGATGGTGTCTCAGCACTGTCGACCATCCACTGCATCAGGTTTCAGATGTCTGAAGTGTCTCATAGCTCAGTGGTGCTTCTAGGCCTTGAGGCTACAAGGCAGAGAGGGCGAGCCGACGTGGGTTGGTGAAGTGAAGGGGGCCACATTGATCCCATGGCCTGACTGTCATCTGCTTGTCCTGGCAGATAAGCAGAATAACATCTGAATGTGTGAATGGCGTGTACTTTAAGCACATGGGGTGTCTAAATGCAGAGCAAGTGGTGGAGTCCATGTTTTGTCTTTGGACAGCATATTTTATTATTGCACTTTCTTTTTGTTTTTGTTTATTGTAGCAGAGGAGTGGGGGGATTGACCGGTTTTAATCCCTCTGCTGTAACCAGGGTGGTCGGCCTGGTATTGAATTTCAAACAAAACACGCAGGGGGCTTCTTTGCAGCATGGTGGATGAGAAAGGGGCCCAAAGCTGTTTGAAATTCAGCAACAGACATGAAGTCTAGATGACATAACCCCTCCTCCTTGAACCCAGTTTCCCTGCTGGCTTTACAATGAACACTTAGCTGTGACAAGTTATCTTTTATTTGTATGCAACAGCGGCTCTAAAGCACTGAGACATTTTGTTAGTGACACGGGCCATAAACAGCGAGCACATCGTAATCTAGACTCGGACTCTTCTCTGAAATCATAGCTTGTAGTTTTTCCTAGTATTATAATACAAAGAACTAAGACTGAAATGATGATGAAAAGAGCTTTCTGTGCATTATAGTTTACCATTAGGCATCTTGTTTTGACATTTACGTTGCTCTGCTCATTGAGTTTAAACAGTTTCATACCTTCACTATTCAAATGTTACAATATATCATTTTATAAGAACTTTGCAAAATATCTTAAGTAGCAAATGGTGGCAAATCATAGTTTTGTCCTCAGTATCTCTTGGATGTCAAACAGTTCATTATCACCTTAGCATGGTAACAGTCTGGTGAGTACAGCAACGATAGCATTGAGTTTTGGTGCAGTTAGGTAAATATTGAATAATTGGGGTTTAATGTACTTCTGGAAAATATATCCTGTAAGAAATCTTATCACTGGTCTGCTTTATCCTCATCTTTTATCCACTGTCCTCTAGTGGCCAGAATCTGTTAAATTGACTACATCAGGGGTGTCAAACACATTTTAATTCACAAGCCACATACAGCCTAATTTGATCTGAAAACATAATAACCTATAAATTGTGTACAATTACATTATAAATTTAGTGCTCTCACAAATGAAAAAAGCTAAAGTTGTCAAAAGCCTTCCGCATCTATGTTTTCCAATGACAGTATATACTATGGACAACTTCTGCCCATTGCTCCAATATCCACCGATATTGTCATTATGACAGTAATGCACATTTCCAGAGTCAAAGGGATAATGTCTCAACCAGTCTTAGAGAAACTTATTCATGCTTTTATCTCCAGCAGGTTAGACTACTGTAACAGCCTGCTCACTGGTCTCTCAAAATGAGGGTTGATACAGCTGCAGCTTATTCAGGAAGTACAACCACATCAGGCCAGTTTTAAAATCACTGTACTGGCTTCCTGTTGCTCAGAGAATAGACTTTAAAACAGCACTGCTTGTTTACAAGTCTCTTAATGGTTTAGCACCAGAATATATTTCTGAAAAACTAGTTCCTTATGAACCTCCTCGAACTTTGAGAACATCTGGGACAGACTTCTGCTTGTGCCCAGAGTTAGAACTAAACAGGGTGAAGCAGCGTTTAAGTTTCATGCAGCAAAAACCTGGAACAGCCTCAACTTTAAACAATGTTCAAGGGGAGGTTAAAAACCTTCCTTTTTAGCTCCGCCTACTTTACAACACAAATTGTTTTTTTATCTGCTCTCTTCTTTTATAATGTTTTTAATTTTTCTTAGGTTTCTAAATCTAAATCTTGTAAATTGTCTTTTATTTCTGTAAAGCACTTTGAGTTATCCAGAGTTGGAATTGTGCTATATAAATAAAATTGCCTTGCCTTGCCTTGCCTACTTCTGCATCACTGAATTAGAATCAAGTGAAACGATTTACACAGTACAGGGAATTTGTTCTAGCATGTTGCTGCAAAAACACAGAAATTAAAAAAGATAAATAATATGAGCTATAAAAAGTGAGATCTACTAAGATTTTACAAAAAAATACACACACTATAAAGGCAGGTAAGGTGCATGAACGTGTATTTACATATTAATGCTGACCTCTCAGCCATGAGTTTATTAATTTCCTCTGACGGAATGATTTGTATCTTCTTTTGGGCCAGTTTTGGCCCCCGGTTTGCACGTTTGACACCTTTGGACTACATAGTATTCAAATGGCTACTAGATTAATACAATTATTGGGTGGACAAATAATTTCAAATGTTGTTCTTTTTTCAAACGGAGAAAAAGAAAGTGCAAACACAGATACAAACTGCAATTAGATTCTTCAGTTTTGCTGCTCCAATAGGGACACAATGGTGTCAAAGATTAGTCTAGCGCTAGCATCTTTTTTCCAACAGTTTTATTACCCCTCAGGGTGGCATTTATTGTCAAAAAATGTGCGAGACAGAACATACATGCCAACGGAGAGTTTGACAGATGAAATGTTTACTAGTTTAATTTTAAAGTAAGATAATGATAATATTAAAGACTTCCTGTTTATAATAGTTTCCAGATATGTTCTATGTTAACTACAGTGTTATGTGCCAGTGTTAGATATTTATCTTTTGTTTCTTTATCTGTTTTTGTCCAAAAGATTTTGTTTTATATTTATAGAAGTACTTGCAGTCAAAGGACAAACACACCAGTGGCTGGTGATTTGCCGAGAGAAAAACCTTTGCCCAGATATTGTGTGCACACCCTGTCAACAGGGCAAAGGGTAAAGTGGTTAAAAGAAGTGTGATTCTGAGTTATGGGCTATAATCTTAACCAAGGCAAACTAGAAATAAATTGTGAGAATTATAGCATTATTGAAACAAATTCAAAAAACTCCTGTATTTTAATATGTTGTACATAAAATGCACATTTATGCCTAAATTCAGTCAAGTACTTTGACTCTTGTATGGACAGGTTCTGGTAGGAAGGAGAGGCTGCACAAAGAGTTGGCCATCACAGCAGTAGTACCACACTCTGCTGGCTTTCAGATGCCAGTAAGCCATAGCCAGCTGAGTTCCACACTGGCCAGCTGCCTCATACAACACACTCTTTTATCTGCAGCCTTCATTTGAAATGCT
Source organism: Neodontobutis hainanensis (assembly GCA_024349245.1). NCBI lineage: Eukaryota > Metazoa > Chordata > Actinopteri > Gobiiformes > Odontobutidae > Neodontobutis > Neodontobutis hainanensis. The sequence goes on from JALDNG010000048.1 coordinate 304,836, forward strand.
AAGAGAGGCGCAACAGGAGGAAGCGTCTCGCCTCGGATCAAAGACCTTCTTTGATTTATCTTTTTGTGAGTGTGTATGCACCCATATTTGTAAAGCAGGTGATTGCTATCCTGTGCAGATAAATTTGTATCTTCTTCTGTCTCCCATCTCCTCCTCCTTGCTATAATTGCTGTTCTTCCACCATGTTCCACCTTTATCTTCTTTTAGTTTCTCTCTCAAACTTCTCAACTGAAACATTATTTTAATATGGCCGAATTGAGATAAAGCCTTGTACAATCCTTTTCATTCTCCTCCTGCACCTCCTTCTGCCATTTTACAGATAACTGGAGCTATCCTGCTGGCAGTTGGAGTATGGGGGAAGTTAATGCTGGGTCCGTACATCTCCCTGATCGCTGATAACTCCACCAACGCCCCGTACGTTCTCATTGGCACCGGGACTGTCATCATTGTCTTTGGCCTGTTTGGATGCTTCGCAACCTGCAGAGGAAGCCCATGGATGCTGAAGTTGGTGAGAGACATTTGATTTGAAGTAGCGGTTTTAGGTTGCAGGGAAAGAGAAGGCTGATTAGTTTGGCTCAGGTCACACACTGGGAGAGTTATGGCTGACCTCTATCTGGTTGACAGCACTAGAAATCAGGCAGGGTTATTTGTTCAGCTAGTATTGTTCAAGTGTCTGTGTGTGTGTTTGGGTCTAAGTATGCTTGAGTGTGTGTGTTTGTATAAGCATAATCAAATGAAAGTCAAATCAAAGTTCCAGTACAACATTTTCCTCATGGTTCTCTACTCTTGTAGTACGCCATGTTTCTGTCCCTGGTCTTCCTTGCTGAGTTGGTGGCTGGGATCTCTGGATTTGTGTTTCGCCATGAGGTCAGAAAGCCTGTCACCAGAGAAAATATATTCGATAAATAAAACACTTGTGTTTTAAATATATGTGTTTTAATGTATATGCTTCATTGTTTTAATGTATAATGTATATGCTTCATTTGCAGATAAAGGGAACCTTTCACAGGACATACACTGATGCAGTCCTGAACTACAATGCTGAGGATGAAGCTAGCCGTGCTGTTGACAACTTGCAGCACAGGGTGTGTATGATAATTGCGTTATTTTTATATATATATATAAATAATAGCACATATTCCTTTTATTTTGTTGACAGAATATTATTACTTCTTAAGACTATTTATAAAGTTTATAAATTCACATTTTTTTGTGTGTTTAAAAATCTGCCCAGCTGTGTAAGCAAGCAACAGTGTAAACTAGCAACAGTATTGACAGTATCAACGAGTCTGGAGTGATGGGGAGAGACCTAAAATGATTGCGTTGTTCTCAGAAGTTTGGTTGATGAGATAGTAACATCTCTAAATAACCTGAGCCGGATTCTAATGCACACTTTTGTCTACACACATTTAGCTTCGCTGCTGTGGAGTGTATAACTACACCAGTTGGTTTGGCAGTGTCTATTACCCGTCCAATGGTATTCCTGCCAGCTGTTGCTTCAACTCCTCTGACTGCAACCCTGAAGACCTCCGTAATACAACTTTAGCTCCAAACAAAGTCTATCACCAGGTGCGTGCACTCAAGGTTTTGTGTACTTCCCAGCTATCGTGTGCAGAAGCTTGTAATGTGTACAATAACTACATTTCTAACCATTTTGTTTCCTCTTCACACTAATTTTTCCCCCAGAAGCTCTCCCAGATATCCATTTTGCCCCTAACCTGCATATTTAATGTTTCCCCGAACGGACTGAAAACTAACTTAAGCTTGCCCACTGTGTTTCAGGGATGTTATGAGCTGGTCACTTCGTTTATGGAAACTAACATGGCCATTATTGCTGGAGTGACGTTTGGGATTGCCTTCTCACAGGTGAGATTTCAAAAGTACACATTTTGCTGACAGTGTTGCCCAATATAAAGTAAGTTGGTATGAGCATTTCCTTGACTCTGTAGACCAATAACAAGCAAATTATTTTTGGCAAAGAATGAAATGCAGCTGATAGTGCCTTTAATACATTGTGCTGCAGTAATGTATTATGGTATACAGTGATTTATTGTCCATTTTTTAGCTTCACTGTACCCAGTGTGCATTCCGTGTGATTTATCTCCTCAATAACTTTTTTAATGCTGAATGGGAAGAAGTAAGCTGCCTTCTAGACTGGTGTTTCTCATACTTTTTGTTCTGAGAACATACATTATATAATGTGACTTACAGCCTTAATACAACAGAGTTTTTTTTGCCTGTAATGACTGGTTTTGGTCGCGGTTGTCCTTCAACCGGAAGGTAGGCGGTTCGATTCCCACTCTCCCCACAGTTCATACTGTTGTTGTGTCCTTGGGCAAGACACTTAACCCACCTTGCCTCTAGTGGCTGTAACACTGGTAATTACTGTAGAACAATGTAAGTCGCTTTGGATAAAAGTGTCAGCTAAATGAATAAATGTATGTAAATGTTTTACATCAGTGACAGACTGATGTAAAACCATCAATATGTCACTTTACAACAAGGGTGTTGTTCATTTCTATAAATTAAGGTATTTGTTTTGTCTTTCAGTTGATTGGCATGCTGTTGGCCTGCTGCCTGTCCAGGATCATCACAGCCAATCAGTATGAGATGGTGTAGTTGATTGTAGTGAGGTGGTTGCTGAGAAAAAGGTATACAACTGTGACACACATGACATTAGTAACATCCAAATCTTCTACAGTAGCACTAATCTTTTCTGCTTTTGCTTTTTAGGGAGATGGGAAAAAAAGAAAAGACAAAGAGCTAAGAGACAGAAGTAAATTCCCCAAACAATATCTCTCTGACTGTGTTCTCAATGTAATATCTTTATGTATCTTATTGTAAAGCACCATTCCTTGACTCACAGCTGATGCATCAAAGCTTTTGATACCACACATTGTCCATCTGCATAATGTAGATGTTGCCCCTATCTCATATTTTGCGTTGGAGCATATTTTGTGGGTACTGCTTCAGATATGTGACTGGAAGCAACCTGGCTTAAGAGTTGGTTACAGCATGTTCCACAGACCAGGTCAATGCACATCGTCATCTTTGTACAGTACACTAAAGCTTAAAAGTAATACTTTGATTGTTTTAGTTTAGCATTAGTCTTTACTATCTTCATCATTGTATATTACTATTGTTATGATATTTTGTGAACTGACTATGTTTAGTATTGAAGATGGCATCTTAAGTTTGTATAAAAATTAAGAAAGCTGGCCATTAAAGTAAAAGATATAAGTTAAAAGGATATTTTAGGCATGGTAATTTTTTGTATGATCTAAAATTTTATTTAACTTTATGATGAATTAGTGCAAGTTTAAATGATTTAATTCAGTATTATTGAAAAAGCTACTATTCTTTACAAGACACTGAAACATATACACAAGTCTTAATACTTGTTTTATTAAGTATTACACCAAATAGGAGCACCCTAAGTCCATTGGACAACTTGAAGCAGGGATAATGTATTTGAAGAACAAATTAAGCTAAACAAAAAGCTTGAATTGGTTTGAGTTTCAGTGAGAGTCGACAATGCACAGAAATATTTAGAAAACAATGTTATGTAGTATTTACAGCCATTTCTGTAGTGCACCAACTTCACAGCATCTGAATCTGTAGATATGTATTGGATATGTAATTTATATGATGTAATGTTTCTCATTCTGACAAGCTAACCAATGTTGTGTTCCAGTTATTAATCCGCACTCTGTGCTGTTAATAGGTATCTGATAGTTGCTAGAACAAATCACACTGAAAAATAGTTGTGGCTAATGTTTTGTTGAGCGTAATGTGCAATTTGTAGTTGTTTCAATTTAGTGTATTTATTTATTTTATATTTTTGTCTCAACAAGTATTTTAGTAGGTATATCTAAATATCATTTTAATGTGTTTGATTATCAGTTTGAGTGTGTTTTATTTTGTGAAATGGCTTGAGTGATAAATTTGAGGTTTATTACTTTATTATCTTTGGTCAGTATTTGGCTGTGGCTTTTTACAATCACATTGGTTTTAAACCTGTACATTTATTTGATGAAGTATGATGTAATCACACACACTATTTTTGCTCCTCAAACTGATCTTGACCTGTAAATACTAAATTGTAGTATCATCCAGCTTACACACGGTGTCACTAGAACCTCAAAAAGAAATTGTACCATGCCATCTACTATTAATTGAGTCACCATCAGTGGTCTTATTATCAATAAATATACAGAATAACAATGATAGTTGTTGATCTATGAACATTAATATGCATTACTGGTATGTTATTGTAAGATAAAATGCAACCCTCCTAATGTAGCCTAGACAGTTCACTACAATAAGCTGATATTTTGAAAAGTCTAATTAAAACTTGAATTTACTTACAGTACAACAAAAACATAAGAGGCCTAAATCCATTTGTATCATACTACTAGTTGTCTTTTTTCAAAACCTAAAGTCAACTGTGTTCTGGTAAATAAGAAACATGGAGTAGGCCTAATTGAAATAAACAATAAAAACAAAAGTTTCGGAAGTGTGTACAGATGAACACTGTCCGTCAACAATGAGTAGGCTATCCAGAAACCTGCAAACGTAATTAGACTGAAAGTTTTTTTTTTTTTTTTTTACAATACGTGCTTGACATGAAAGGCAGTCAAGAGCTAAAACTGCTCTACAAAGCTAAAATACAATCTGGACGTTAATCATTTCTCAGTTTTGTGGTTGCACTCTTTTGTAGGCCTGAATAGTTAACATGCATTTATCAAAGAAGTAACCTACAGTATCTGCATTTAGCCTACTGTAATACACGTGAAGTAGGCTATAGGTGCCCTGTTTGACTAGGCTACCATCTTCGGCCGAATGGCGGCGCTTCGGTACTGTGCAAAAACGTACGCGGACTGCGAGGCTGTGAATTGGAAAAAAACGATTGAGCGCCGTGTGAGAACATCGCACCATTTCCTTCTTTTTCCTCTCTTTTTTTCCCCTTCTTTTCTTCCTTCTCTTTTTTTCGCTCGCCGCTGCAGACACTGAAAACAAGAGCTGCGTGGAGACGTGACACGAGGCTGTTGCACTCGGAGAGACCTCCGCAAACCGTCCTCGCTGCAATCTCGTTACGCAAATTAGCGACGGAGCGGCGCGGCAGTGGGCCCGCTAATGGAGCGTGCGTGCCGCCGGCAGAGGCGCCCCCCCACCGCAACCCCCCGCTCCCCGCCTCCGCCCCCTGAATACGCTTAATGGGTTATAGGCTGGAGGGAGTCATCCACCGGGGAAGCGCTATTACTCACTCACTCACACAGACACACGCGGATTTAGGAAGGGCACAGACTCGTTCAAGTGCAGACAGCGGGATTGTGGAGAAGACTACGAATCGGCTTTAGTGCATAGGAGCAGTAAGCAATTGAAAACAGAATGAATAGGCTACGTGCTATGAGTGCAGCTGGACAAAACAGGAAATAGAAGAGGTTTAGAGTAGTCTACCGAGGTGACGTTCATCTCTCCTAGGGTTACATTATCATCATATTTACTATATTTGAAATAAAGTAAGCCCCCTAAATTCATGTCCTTTCCTGTTCACAACATAAACTATAGGCCAATATAAACTATTAACATCTTCTGAAGGGAAACCTGTTAGAACATTAGGGCTACAATTCACATAGTAGCAGTCTATTATTTACTCTAATTGGTGGACACACAAACCCACACAACAACCCTATAATTTTATTCTGAATGGAGAATTTAAGACCTTTACAGAATTTGGTAACTAAAATGGATATCACAATATAGGCATTTTTTTTCTTTTCTCCCATTGTCTACTTACTTATGTTCAAGATTTAACATGAGTAGGTCCAAGGTGCATGTGATGGAAGGTGAGATTTAGTCCAAGATCAAACAAATGCAGTGGCACGGATGTTTGATTGTGGAAGTGCAATAATATTGAATTAAAATATAAAACAGGCCCTACAAGAGTTACCAGTTTGGAGCAGCTCCAGTAGTGCAGGGCCCTATAGCCCAGCCTTTACCCCCACCTCATTCTCCTCTTCCTTCCTCTTTGAAGCTGCTGGAATGATGATGATGACACCCGCCGTAATCTTTGGATGCTCAGCTTCAGACGTGACATACAATTGAGTAAGGCTTTTCCAACTGGCCCTAGTTTCCTTGTTCCATTCAGGCATGGCGCATCCTCTGACAAGTGAAAGGCAAGTGAATAGGCATGGTCAATGAGGAGGGGCTGTGACTGACAGCACTGTTGAGGCGGGGATGCAAGCTTGACTTCTATCTGATCTTTGTTCTGCAGTTGTGTGACTTTGCTCCTCTGAGCTGCTTTTTTTAACCGGATCTGTGTGAAAAAAAAAATCCTTGGTATATAACTGTGGTCATTTAATGCATAAAAGGTAGAAATTTTTAATTTTAGATCCCTGAAGACTGTAGAAATTATGGACAAGAGCAACTGCTGAAAAGAAAGTATATAAAAAAGTTTAGTGCAATTTCAAGTCACAAAATACTTTTTTAAATATCTCTACACATAGGCAATCTTACACTCTTTAAGTTTTGTGGAAAGAATGTCATCTGTAAAATCTAACCAGAAAAAAAAACATATTTTTAATGGGCCATGTGGAACAATAAGGCTTCATAGATCACAGTAGAAAGTCTACTGTTTAGACTTTCTACTGTTTATGATCCCTACTGTTTACCTAATCATGGCAAAAAATGACCAGAACAGGTTTAATAATATAATCACTCAATAACCAATACAAAATAGATTGCACTTTAATTTATCTGCAAAGCACATTGTTAACGTTTAGATTAAAGTTAAACTGTGGTAGTACATTTGAAATCTAATAAGAGCATATGAGTGTCATGTCAAACAGAGAAAGAAGCAGGGACCTATCCAACAGGTTTGTCATCTGTTCACATTCTTTCCATTCTTGCTGAACAACAGTGATTCATTCTTCATTAGATTCTAGAACAAACTGTGCACATAGATTGCCCTTGTTTGGCATCCATCAGGCTTCAGGTGCCTCCCTATCTCATTCTTTAATTATTCCATGTAGAGCTTAACCCTTAATAAGACCTTCCTCTTGTAAAAATATAAACAGAATTAGTTGTTATTCCTGTGTCTATGTGGACACAGAGTGAAATGTGGGAGAGTGATTGTACCAGACATGTTTACTCTGAACGAGGCTCAAATTTCAGATACAGCATGTCCACAACTTTGTGTATGTGGTTCACGACACTTAGCAAGATTGCTGATGGAGTGCTTTGGTGGTAGTCCCCTCTGTTTACCAGCATGCTATAGTTAGGCAAGGGGTGTGTGGGCAATATCGTCTCTCTGCCATCACTGCAGTAAAGAGGCTGGTGCAACAGTTGGGTCTTAAGTGTAACACAGACAACCTTTATAAAAATAAAAAACCCTTTGAAGTAACTCAAAGGAAAAAAAGAAAACAGGTATTGTAATTATTTATAAGGACCAATCATTTTGCCAGGGCATAGTGAACAAAGTGAATCTGTACTACATTAATACCCAGTGAGCCCAAGTACCATATTTAAAATAAATAGTTCAGGGGTAATGTTTTAATCTAGGGGTTTTCAGCCTTATGGCAATAACATTTACAAAAGTCATTCATTATTATTATTATTACGTTGTCTTTGAATTAAAAATCAGTGATTATTGTACCTGTAGATTTAAGAAGAAAACACCCATTGTCTCTGTATTATTTTTTAATGTTTGTTTATTGTGTTGCTGTTTTGTGTGAGAGGCCTGACTACAATATCCTGTATTCCACCTCCAGGAAGAACATTTGGGCTTCGGATTGGTGTAAACAGGAGTCAGGCTGTGGGCTGATGTCTCGGTTAATGCATATTCATATGAGTTCAGTCTCGCCCCGCATGCCTATAGTTTCTGTGTCATCGGAATGATATGTGTGATGTAGTTATGTTATGTAATGTATTGAGTAAGTATTGTTTTCCCCAAATGCCGCATAGTATAAACTGTCTATTTTGTCAAGTGTGGTCAGAAACACCCATCATTAAAGTGACTCAAAAGATTTTGAACATGACCATTGATCTGCACTGACATTTCTGTAGTCCCATAACTCTCAATCTGAAGCCACTCCTCTTCCCGCGAACTTGCCATGAACGTTGTTTCTGTCTGGCTGGGTACTATTACCGGTCAAAGGGGTTCTGTTACAACTGGACTCGAAAAACAGGTTTTGGTGAACCAACTAGAAACTCACCCCTCCTTGTATAAAAGCCACTTGAAAGGGAGTGGACACGAGTAACAGCAAGAGAGGCACAAGGATTCACAGCCAAGAAGAGGCACAGCACTCGCCTGATTTACCGTACAGCCAATCTCCGACTATACGGCATTACAGACAAGCAGCAGCTCTACTCTAAGCCGATCATCCCGGAATTTAAGACACGAGGGAAGTTAACTAACTGCGCAGCGAAGAAAAAAAAGGACTTTTGCTCTCCCATCTGTCTCGGAAAGAACAAACTCGCCAAAACGATGATGCAAATGACAGACACCCCCAACCCAAAAAACTCCCTCTTCAACGCCATGAACCGCTTCCTCGGCGCAGTCAACAACATGGATGAGACTATCATGGTGCCCAGCCTTCTGAGGGACGTCCCTCTGGATGAAGACCGGGAACTGTGCTCTCTGAAGTCGGACATGGACGAAGGGGACATGTACAGCTATTACCAGCTCCTCAAGTCTATCCGCAGAGACATCGAGTGGGGCGTCAGGTGCGCAGCTGCGGACGAGAGGCGCAAGAAGAGCATGAAGATTACGCGCATGAATTCGTCCGCGTCCACTTCTTCTGCTGCCTCGTGCTCCTCCGAGGAAGACGAGGAAGAGGAGGAGGAAGATCTGCACGAGCAGTTTCAGTATCATCTCACCGGACTGCAAGGGGTGCTGTCCAAGCTCACGCAACAAGCCATGTCTCTCACCAAGCGCTACAAAAAAGAGATTGGAATCGGAGGATGGGGCCAGTAGACCTTGAACATAAAACAAAACTGAAAGCCACTTTTATTCAACTGCTGATTATCTACAGGCCTTAAAAATAGTCGGAGGAAGAAGGGCAACAGTTTCTACGCACAGGCCTGTTATATGGTGTTGGTCCGCCTCGTATTACATTGTGCTTTCAAATGTTTCAAATGTTTTTTTATTGCAGATGTGTTGCTCTTTAAGAAAGCATTTTGTGTACATAACACCAAATCTCACCACTTTTTGCACTCCAGTGTGTTGTACACATCATGCCTTCAGCTGCAGAGTGACACAAATTTAACATATTTAAACTTTTATTTAATGTACTATTTATTACCTCGTGTTGTAAGCACCAAATGTTAATGTTAATGGAAAGAAACTTGTATGAGATACTTGACTGTTGTTTGAACCACCCTCTCTTGCAGGGGGATACTGTCAATGATTTAGCAATTTTATTTAAATGCTTATGATGTCAGTGTGTTCAGAGTGTCTATGAATGACCATTGGCTCTACCATTTGGAAAAGTTTGCATCTCTGAAATGTTCTTGAATGTGATGGAGGCAGCAGCAGACAGTAGCTGCCTGTGAGATCCTGATGTCCTACATGGTCAATGAACTGGAATCCACTAAGTTCTATAGAGCTCAGTTGTTTCCTCGAGATAATGTTGTTCTGTAATGTGTGCTACTACTAAGGAATCATTTACGATCCCCAAGTGTAAAAGAAAGCTCACCTTTTTTACTTATTGTTGTTTCTAATAAACTGTTTTTACCACTCTTTAAATCTATTTTGATATTATTTTTACACAAGAAAGAACATATGAAAAAAAGAAAGAAAATATCATTGGTATGCATGGTATTGGTATTTTATATATATGTTCAGTGTATTGCATCACATTTTTGGTAGTAGAGGCAAATAACTTCCTAGAGTCTATAATAATACATTTCTATTGTATCACACTGATTATTTATTTTGCACATTGCAGTTTCTCTGAACAGAATTAAATTTAAAGATTTCGTGTAAACAACAACCTATTAAAAGCAATAAACAACCGCTAAAGTAGGATTCATAATAGATGATTTGATGAAAAGGTGGATGCAACATGATCTTTGACGTTTGGAATGCTGCTTGTCATTTACACTTGACAACACCTTGAACAAGCTTTACTTAACAACTACAGAGTTACATTTTTGCCTTATAAGGATACCCGGACACCGGCCAAAGCAAACTTACTTGTTTGTTTTTTCATCATATCATATAAAACAAGTCCTTCTTTAGTGCTTGGTATGTGTCTTGCTTGATAGAGTCCTGGTGTTTGAGTCACTAGTGTGATCCAGGTGTGAAATTGTGGATTTCTGCAATAAAGGGACATATCCATTGAGCTTTTTGATATTGTTTTTTAAATGTATTTATTATTTATATATATATTTTTGGGGTAGAGATGTTTGCTTAGAAAATGCTTGTGGTGGTAAATGAAAAAGGGCATTCAGAAAATAGAATAGCTTTAGAAGACTTTCAGTATCACAGCTCAAAATGAGCAACACGCCCATTCTTTCTATTTTGTGAGCGCACAGTAAGAAGACTGAAACTGAATAAGGCCCAGTAGATCTACTAATCAGCAAAGTTAGGCTTCTTCTTTTTGGTCTAAAGAACCAAAAGACTAATACCAGCGTATACCACATACTTGGGCGACCCAGAATCAATTCCAGTTAGGGTCCTTTGCCTAGTTTGTCCTGTTTCCTATCTATCTACTATCAAAAAAGGCCCAAGGTACAGAGACAATAGGGGCACACTAGGATTCTAATGGAGTCTGAGTCTGTCTTCTTCATGTATTTTGTTTTATGACAGAATTTGAATTTTTCCTTCTTTATTCAGTACTCAAGTACAAGATTCAATAAGATTGCTATTTGAGGTGACACGCCCTTTCTTTTAAACTTCACAGAAGCTGAGTTGCTGCTGTGAACATTTAGGTAACTTGCCTTTGTCCTTTGCATAAACTTTTATAACAACGCTGGTTAAAGAAATTAGCTGACTATCACTATCTAGCTAACTTGATCTCTGCAGCCTTAATGTTATTTGATTAAAAAATCTATGTTATTATTTAATTATGTTATTTTAGGTTTAGAATTTAAACTTATATTGTTTTTTGAGGATCAAGCTTTGTTTATTTTATTTTTTAAGTGGATAGAAAGTGATGCAGTAATACATTATCATAAAATGCATAATCAAGGCCACCTTATTATTATGAAATATGATGTATCAGCCTACTGCACTGTTTAATTTATTCAACCAGCCCCATCAAATTAAGTGACAATATACCTCCTTATTGTAATGGGATGGCTGCTGTAAAACGTGCGAATCGTTTACTGATACTTTTTGTCCCCTATCGCGCACAGTAGAAACAGGAAGTGTAAGGAAAATACCAGGAAAACAAACCAATTAACCATAAAATTTAACATCGTTATTTAATAAAATGCCAGGTGAAAGCGTTACGACGTCAAACAACAACTCGCGCTGTGTATTTTTCAACACAAATTTAGAAGACTATCGATGCGTAAGTAGCCATTTTCGTTGGAATTTCAAATTTTATTTTGTAAGCAGCTACTAGCAAGCTCTCATACGATTCGCTCTAAGTACAACTGCAGTGTCATTTTGTAGAAAGGGTAATACATTTGTAGATACAGGAACATTTGTAGTTCCGCGGACACATTTTGATTGTGAAAATGTCAGTTCACTACAATATAATTCTGGCTCGGTCGTTTTAAAAAGAGAGAGAAACCACTCAGACACTGAACTGAAAATCGAACTACCAAGATATGTTAGGTTAAGTTGAACAGATCAAGCAGCTAAGATACATTATAATTTTAGCAACATGTGCAAGTTAAGGGTGCACCGGGGGCAGTTTGTATGGATGAGGGGTGCGAGCAATAAGTCCAAACAAAAATCCCTGCCAATTTAAGAGGAAGAATAAAGCGCATCTTCTCATGACACCCATCTTTGTTACTCTTTCAAAGCTGGTATGCATTTAACAAACACAGCCTGTAATTTTAAGCAAAAAATACCCGGCCTGATTTGTTTTGTAATGCTAAAACGTTACTGTAATGTATTGCTGCAGGTTTATTCAGCATGACCCTTTGCATGCAAACTGAAAGGGGCATGGGGTTATTAATTATCTTCTTGGCTTATCTCAAGGTGTCAAGGAGAATGCCCATCTGTTTTGTTTAAAGTTATGCTGTTTTGCTTAAAGTAAACGTTTTTGTTAATAATAGTTACTCAATTAACTTGTCCAACTGACAGACTGATCTGTTGGATTCCAAGCAATCCTTGCCTCTCTTTAGTTCCAACCAAAGTAGAACTCAGTGAAGTCTTTCAATGTGAAAATATGCTGAATGTCCGGTTTGAGTTATCTATCTTGTCTTTGTTGTCATTATACTGAATGTATTTTTATTGCAAGATAATATAGGTCAGATGCAGGCGGATGTGACTCACAAGCTAAATGCAAGCCATTTTTGTTTGTTAGTGCACAGATTTACAAGAGGAAAACATAACATAGACCATAATTCGTTTGATACTAATGTTATTTTTCTAGATCATTTTGACCTTTGTGGATTTAATTATATTATAATAGTCTTTTTAGTTTAGGATTTTAATCCGATTATCCATGCATGTAAACCTTGACAAACATGAAATAGATTTGTGAAAGACGGCTTGTTCTGTTGTACAGGTGGTGATATTAACAGTGAAACGGGCCACAGGAACCTTCTCCTTAGTTGGATGGTAAAGGCTTCATTCATATATTTCAAATTATAGTGTCTCTGTTAAGAAAAGGGATGTACAACAGCAACAGTAAATTTAATATAATAATTTATACTGTCTGTATTTCTGTCCACAGCATTTGGATGTTGTTTGTGATCTGGCTTCTTCGGCGGTACCATTCTGTAGCACAGGTAAGTCTGCCTGACCTTCACTTCTTTTTTGCATAATATTTTTTAATCTGGTATTGTTTTTTCTGTTATTGTTTATATATTTTTTCTTTTCTAACCTTATATATATACCTTATATTATACCTTTGGCATCAATGAGTTCTTGCGATTGTAAGTGATAGAGTTTTGGATGCTTTGAATGTTTGAGGCTCGTCTAGCACGTCTGTCAGGTTGAACAGTGCTTCACAGAATCCTCATAATCTGGAGAAAATGACAGCCTAGCGTTGGACTGAGTGATCCTATTACTCCTGGACCGGGTCACAGAGCCTAACCTCATCCTGCTCCTCCTCCCACTTCATCTACTCCTCCTCCTTCTCGCCTCTTAGAGCGCATAAAGCCTCTCCTTACCTCCATCCCTTACAAAGGTTATCCATCTGTCAATAGTCTTTAGTGCACTCTGGCCCTCCTACGCTCTTTTTCTATCTCCAGTCCAGGTCGTGCTTTCCCCCACCCCCTCTTCATCTGTAGCTTCTTCTTTGCAGGGACACAATTGGATAAAGGGCTGTGTGTTTGTGAATATATATATATATATATATATATATATATATATATATAAGTATGTATCAAATGACAGGTTAAAACAGACATCTTACTCGCAGCAACTGTATTGGTTAAATGACACAGTGTACAGACTATTCATTATTTATTTTTAGTTTTATTTTTGAAAGCAAAGCATTCTTTTGTTAAAATCCCAGCCAATAACAATGTAACGTATAATTTTATTCTTGGATCAGTACTATTTCCTATTGTATCTAAAACACTGCCTGTAACTATGTATCTATTATGTCTTGGTACAGAAGATGATTCTCAGCCTCACCATAGCTGCTTTCTTTGACAGTGTAGCATATGTGATGGTGAGTCACTGTTCTTTCTGTCTTTCTGTAACTTTCTCTTTGATATCTCAACATTCAACTGCCTTATTCTCCCTGCCATCATCAGGGTGAGTCCCATCCAAAGGGGTCGCTTTGTGACTTCCAGGCCTGGTGGCTGACATACTTTGGTAAATTCACTCACAGCAGATTAATATTCCTATCTCCCAGGGATTGAGCAAAATGGATTGTATCAATTCAAATTCACTTTCAAATACACATGCAGACTGTTTTTATTTAATAGAACTATATATTTTGACCTACTACAAATAACTGAAAACGTAGAGGGTGATGTAATATACAAAGACGAATCGAGAAGAAAGATTCATGAACCTGTTAAGTCTGTTCTTTTTGCCATCTCAGCATGACAAGACTACTTGTTCCCAACTTTATGGTATGTGTTAATTTGTTATGTTCCCACACCCAGGAAAACACCACACCCAAGGTGATTGTTGAATCCTTTGAGACTCTCTGTATTTATTGGCTCATCAGTAATTCATAACTTCTTAAATCTAGGCAAAGCGTGACATCATCCATAATACTGTGAATCACTCCTCTTGTATGAGGAGAGGATTTTTCTCCAATCAAAGCGCAGTACTTTATCTGTAAATTCACTGTGGCTCAATTTACATGTTTTAGTAGCACTGCCAATAACAGTTGGACAGATTTTACCACTTACTTTTATTTATTTTTGCAGGTAGACACATGCCCAGATACACAGTAGCATGCAACAACTTAAGGTTGAGGTGTTGGTACATGACACTTTATACTAGCAGTGGATTAGTCAGCACTGTCTGGAATTGCTCAGTTGTAGTTTATGTAAGATTCACCTTCCATTACATTAACAATGATTTATTTTGATAATGACTTGGATGACCATCAGTCACTGCACACTGTTCCTAAAAGCTTTGTAAAAAGACTGTATGTGTGTGTGGGTGTGAAACTGAGTATGTGGCACTGAGAATCAATCATTGTGATGGCTGTACTGCCTGTATTGTCAACAGAAATGCACACAATAGAACCCCCACACACACAGACACACTTAAAACTGTAGACAGAATAGGGAAGTGGGCTTTTAGTCTACTACAGTAGTCATAGTCTCATCTCTTTCAGTTGGCCCCACAGTCTCTCCAGTCCACTGCCTGTAACCCCCTCCCTTTTGCATCAGCCGCTCTCATGCGTTATCACTTTCTGCTTCTCCACAGTTCATCATTATCTTTCTTTGCGCTACCCCCTCTCATCCATCACCTTAAGCCACAGGTTTCCCTCATATTACTGCAGAATAGGCCCTCATTTATCAAAAGGTGGAACTGATGTACCATCTACACGTGTGTTCTTGTAGGGGCTCTTTGTGTGGAGAAGCTGTGTTGTAGTTTGACCTTCGTTGTTTTTCTGTGTCTCTACAGACTGGAGTGCCCTGGCCTGGGTTTGCCTCATCACTCTGAACCTGTACCTCAATCTGGTTAGAGAAATAAGCACCAAGAGATATGAGATGTGAGTCAGATACTGTCTGTCAATCAGACCTCCTTTTTGAATGCATTTTTTTGTTTTGTCTGAGCAGTTCTCTTATACCACCTGGCTGTGTTGTTCTTGGTTTTAGCTCTGGAGCTTTGTCTAGAACTGGCAAGTTTACATTGAACCATATTTTCTCAGTATTGGCCAAAATTCCACAATGCATTTCCTGGTGATGAAAAGACTTACAAGATATTTGAGTTATATTTTCCTAAAAAATATTAAATTTAACAATATTTTTGTAGATGTTAATGTAGCTGTTATGCTATAGTAGATGCTATTTAGCTATAGTTGATGCTAAGTAGCCTACACTAGAGCTAGCTAATGCCAAATGTAATGTCATGAGTATATTGATAGTTGGTTCCCAAGGAAGCGCTTATGAGTCTTTGGTCCTAGCTGTAAAATAACTTTGCTGAACCAGTGTATTTTCTGAGTGAACGCATTTCAAAATTAGGTTCTGGAAACCAAACCGACACGGAGCCTGGCAACTGTGAAAAGCTTGCGTGTGTTTGTTCGTGCGCATGTGTTTTGTCTGTGAGAGCATGTGTCTCTCCGTAGAGCATTGACAGCCCCTCCTATTCCTTTTCTGTTCCAAGCAGTCGACGCTCTAATTGAAATGGGAGTGAGTGTGAGCCGTTAAGTGTGTTTTTGTGTGTGTGTGCGCACGGCCGTCTTCACGCTTTGTGGCTTTGTGTTTCTGTCGCTCAAACTCCCATGAGCACTCTCTACAGGCTGTGAGTGTGAGTTGGCTGGTGTGTGTGTGAGATACACTATTTTCTCATTTTCTGTGCCTTGCGCAATGCTTTGTGACATAAACGCACAATCTTAAAAAATAAATGCGTCTGTAGGCGGAAAAAGTATGAAGCTTTAACGAGTTAGTGGCAACTCTTGTTTGCTCAAATCAAGTTGATTGTTCATGCTTGTATGCTCTAGATGTGCTTAGGTGTGCACATCCCTCCTACGCTGCTGAATCTGAGGGTCTGGGATGGTAAAAGGAGATGGTTCCCCCCCATGGGAATTTCCCTGCATTGATTAGCAATAACCCAGACGATAAAATGGTGGTATAACTCAGAAGGAGACAGCTTTATGTGCTCAGGGAAGAAGCTTGCTAGGGGGCCAAAATCAGTCTGCTCCAGAGCATCATCAGCTGCACACCCCTCATAAGTCTAGAGGGACTCCAGTGGAAGGAGGATATGTCTTTTTGTGTGTGTGGCTGGTCATACATGGAGCAGAGGGGGAAAAAAAGCACACCACTTAATAGGCTAGAGCGAAGCGAAAGACTGAGTGTCGGAGAGCTGTCATGTATCGACTGTGGATAGATAAGCTGTATGTGTTTAGACAGGCGGCTGTGTGACTTTGCATGCATGCACAATCAGCCCCGCTAACCTCCTCTTCTTTCCTCTTCTACACACATACACATAATCACAGCACAGTCTGATGGTTTATGAATGAACGAATCACCAGAGGGGACTGAGAACGGAGGCTGAATGATCTAAGAGTGATTGAAGTGGGTGCAAGCTCGGAAGGGAAGTGCCCGTGTGCATGTGTGTCTGTTGGAAAGAGTTTTATGCTCAGGGCACGGAGATAGCGGAGAGGCTGAGAATGGAGGTGAGAAATGAGATTAAGCCTCAAGAGAAACGTCTATTCGGACTCAGATGTGTGCGTGCGTAGGTGTGTGAGATTTGCACTCGCAACACTCCTGCTGTGCCTCATTAAGCCCATGTTGTGCGCTGCCTCGGACCTCGTCATTTCTCTCGCTCAGTGCTGCCTGTGTGCCGTGTATGTGTTGTACAGTCTGTGTGTGTGAGGCTTCAGTCTCTGAGCTCGCAGCATTGATTTTCCGGCAGGCCCCCCTCCCCCCATCACCACCACTTGTCACGGTACAGACTGGCAGCACTGATTTCACTGTTTGTATCTCCTCTACTACAACAGCCATAGCTTCTTCTCTGTCCTGCTTTCCATTATTCCTCCATTACCTATTTCTTCTTTCATCCTCTTTCTTCATGTCTTCTCTTTTCTGATCTATATGTTTCTATGCTTTGTGGCATCTACTTTCTACTTTTATTTAAACAAAAAAACTTTGAAAAGATTTCCATCCTGTCTATCTCTTGCACACTTTTGAGTTGCGGTCCATCATTAGACTGCCCCAGTGAAAGGCAAGACTTGGGAAGAATTAAGTATTTGTCAGCTGTGTTGCCACGGCTCGATTGACCACATTTGGAACAAGTCAGGGGCAGGTCTTCCACTCTATTGAATGGCTGATGCTATGCGCTCTATTGAGTACTGACGCTCTCACCCAAAGACACTAGAGCACAAATCTCATCTGTCTGCCACATGCATTCTTCCTTTGTGTGGAAAACATAAAAGCTATGACCTCCTCCTATCCCTATCTGAAGCATCACAGTTTGAGTTTGGGAAGACTTTCAAAAACAAAAAGTTGTCCACCTAACAACACAAAGACATGCTGTATATAAAATCTTGGACATTTTCCATAAAAATTTAAAACTGCTACTGCATATGCTTCCTTTGTGATTTGATCATCTCTGCAAATCATCTTCTGCAGAAATAGTAATTGTGTGGGTAATTATGGTTTATATTACCTTGAGTAATTGGCTATTTGGATATGTAGGCATTTGTTTGCTTCTGAAAAATGACCCTGATATGGGTGCCAAGAAAATGAATGAGCTGGAAAAGTAAAGAATGGATTTAGTTTTAGTGTCTCTCCTTGTGGGTAACGCTGTCTGGTCTCAGTGCTCATAATGAATTAAATATCTTCCTTTTTTATCAGGCTGTACCATCTGACTGCATGGGGGATACCTCTGGTCATGGCCTCGCTGCCCCTGCTTAAAGGATATTATGGTCTGGCAGGAGCCTGGTGGTAAGTCCGGCATTTTTTTCATTTTTTTTTTTTTTTTGCTAAGCTTTAGCCCTGGCTTTTTTCCAGTATTTTCCAGTGATAAAAATGAGCAATTATCAGCAAATCTTTTAACAGCCAAAGACTCACCAAGGCACTGCAGTCTTGATGAAAAGCAAAGATTTTTTTTATTTGGAGGCGGTTAAAGAGGTGAGGAATATGGCCAGGGATCGAGGCAAGGAGGCGATCTGGGACAGAGTCATAATCTCCCCGCTCGGCTCCTTTTCCACTCTGGGCTTATTAATAGCTACAGCTGCACAGCTTTTCCCCTTCACAGTCACACAAGTCTCTCTTCCGCTCACGCGCTCCCTTTTCTTTATAACCACTGATCACTCTCTCTCTCTCTTTTCCTCCAGCTGGATCACAGACGATCACGTAGCCTGGAGATTTGGGATGTAAGTAGACCCTTTCACCGCTACCATCAAAGCTTCCCCAATGGGGGCAATGGGGAGGAGGGTTGTCTCTATGGGGAAATGTGAAGGGTTGAATGTTAGGGGAGCCTGTATTTTTTCCCTCTTGGTTCAAGGCCAAGAAATGTGCATGTGCCACATACACATGACTGCTCTAGTCTGCTTCAGATTGAGGGGAGTTTCTACACACTATTTAAGGTTGCTTTTTGCAAATGGTCTCAAGTCTGCAAGTGCTTCGCAAATGCCTCACCACACTAACACACCTACCCATGCGCACAACAACGGTTTGCTATGAGCCAAGGTAATCTCGTTGCCTCTCGCAGCATCAGCAGGGAATCAATCTTCCTAAACAAATAAGCCGGCACGCACACACACAGAACAACACATTGCTATCAGCATTGCTAAACGAGCCTGTGTCTTTTATCTGTGCTCTTCTGTGCTTGGTTCTCTCTAGTTTTCCACGCTGTTGTGGCCCAGAGGGACAGGTTGCTCAGAGGATCAGGGAATCTTCATTAGCTCTAATTATATCAAACCAGACAAGAGATGAGAGGCCAAGGCACCAGCCATCAAGGAGAAAACGCATCTACTCAAACGCGCAACGCCCGCTGACAGCTGGCAGGCATAGGCGCAGAAGGGCAGAGGTTGTAGTTTTACAGGTGGAAAAGTGGGAGGCAAGACATACGGGCTATAGTTAGAGAGACGGAGAATTACTCGACAGGAGAGAAGGGAAGACGGGCGACGTAGCCTGACAGGGAGAGTGAGAGAAATAGATTGCCCTTGTCTCTGCCCACGCCTCGTAGTGTGTCTTCATCAGAGTTCAGCCAAGCGCGCGGACAGGACAGGAGAGGTGGGTGGGAAGACTGGGAGGAGATAGACGGTATTAAAAGGGATGAAAGAGGATGGAAAATGAAAAGCAAAGGACAGCGCAGTGGTGTGACAGAGGTGCAAAATTTCAGGGGGTTGAGTCAGCAGTTGGAAGCACTCAAGCTTAGCTGAGTCACTGCTCTGAGAGTTCCCTATTGGTGTGTATTGTGTGCTATACCACTGACCTACCTCAGATTAGCTTTGCCAATTAGAGGTGTTTTTAGCCATGCTTGAAAGGCATTCACAGATTATAGTAATTTCTTGCAAAGTATAATTAATTATAATTATTGCCTCAAGGTTTTTATTGACATTCATGGTTTTTGAAGATAAAGCTTTAACTTTAAGTGGTTCCCTATTTTTTCAGTACAGTTTTTTATTACCTTTTTTAAGAATTACTTGGAATAAATGCCTTTTTGTTTTATTAAAAAAAGAACAATTAGGTCAGCTCCGCTTACATAGGAAAAGGGCATTTTAAAATTTCAATGTTTTTGTGAGCTCTTAATTATTTATTTGTTGATAAATTTATTTGTTTACCTCCATCTGTCATAAATTTGGTTTTACTGTGAACCAAAATTAATTTTCCATTAGGTTTTGCATTAGGTTTTTACACTGTCCACACCCTCGGTCCATTCTCTGTTGAAGTAGTTGAGCAGGTAAATCTTGATAGCTGAATGCAGGAGGTGTCATTTTACTCTTAAGGTTTAATCTTCTTACATCTGAGCCTCATTCTTCACTTCAGAACAGCACTGGTAGAAGGACCATGCTGAGGCCCTCAGAGTTATCTCTAATTTATTTTTATTTTTTTACAGTTTCCGTATTGACTTAAGTCCAGCTGAAAGATTCCAGTTTACTGCCCCTAGTCAATTCATTCTTTCAAATCTAACAGCTCTTTCTGTCTTTAATTATCTTGTACTTCTGCCTTGGTTTTGCTCAAAACCCACATTTTTTTCATGATCTATGCATCTCTCTGTCCTCTCTTCACCTGTATTCCTCTCACTGCATTGTCACTGTATTCCTTTCACCGCTTCAGTGTCACGTTTCTTCCCTCCTGTCTTGCTCTCGCTGCCTCTCCGGGTAGTGCTCAGCTGTAGAGCACAGCGGACTCTAATGGCAGATCATTATCATGCTAATTAGAGCACTTTGTAGCTGCCGCCCGTCATTCTCTCTCCTCCTCACCCCCCAACCCCCACGCTATCGTTAAAAAGGCCACCCCCTCCTTGCACCTCTCCGCCATCCGCCCACCCTCACCCTGTCGCTCCATCATTAACGGGACGTGCGCTGGAGTAATTGGACGCTGTTTATTCTGAGGAGCGGGTTATTAAATCACCCTGAGGTAACACTAGTGCTGGTCTCCCCTGAAATGCTTTTATCATTTTATCCTTGTCCGCTGCCATTATTGAACCAGTTTGGACATGCATGTCATTTTGCATAATAAAAAGGGATTTCTTTGTAAGGCATTTGTTTTTCTTTTTTCATAGTATAGTGGTGTGTTTGTTTTTTTTTACTTGTAAAGCCACAATTTTCCCAGGAAAAGTTACATATGAAAAGGGTTCTTTGATTCTGCTGCTTGTAAGAGTTAGGACAGATCTGGTCTAGCAATATTTGCATTTGTGAAATACTAAAAAGTTTCTAGGTCAGAGATATATTTAGATTTTTGAAATGACATGGCCCTGTAAGTGCCTAAAATTCAATATAGTGGAACATTCCCCTCGTTTCTATTTGATTATGCTTTTACAAGTGCAGCCGTTACACTGTGTAAACTTGTTCGTCACATAGTGACGCAGCCTCTGCTAGATGTGACGTGAAAAGGTAGGGTGTTGCACAACTTGGTGCTGACAGTTTAGAGTCACTAAGGCGATAGAGAAGTGGATACTAGGAACCTGTCCATCCGTGCAAGACAAAGGCTGTTATGTGACTAAAGGGAGAGGTTAAAACTCCTCTGAGCTTATATCACCCACAGGAGGTTACATAACAGAAGCCTCCATAAAAAAAGTTTATTGCCAAGAAAAAAAAACTTGGAAAAACTGTAAATCCAAACATTTAAGCAACAACTGGACAAATTTGGTCATAGAACATACACTGATCAGGCATAACATTATGACCACTGACAGACAGGTGACGTGAATAACACTGATTACAGTGTTGGGAAAAGGTTTTCGGACACCCAAAATATTGCATTAAGAATCACTCTTCAAGTTTTTAACACTACTAAACATTAATTTGATGATGTGATGGGTTATTTATTTTTTGTTTAGTTTTGAACATAATCTCTGTCGTTTTTTTACTTAGTTATTTTTAGTTAGTTAGTGTATAAGAATTCTTTATGTTCTTATATTTATCCAGAGAGACACGTAGACGGAGTATAGTTAAAAAGCCATGGCCAGGTTTATTCTTGCAAGAAGAAAAAGCAGGCACCCATGTATCAATGGTACATGGGAAGGTTTGCTTAAGGAAGTAAACAAAACATGGGATTTTATATCCAGCAGCACACACAGTGTTTTAGGGTCTCTAAGAAAAGTAAATACTCCTTATTTCACCCACTCACCTTGGTGTCGTCCAACAGTTCAGAAATACCACATGCAGCTTACATTATGGCATTGTGTTTTGTTTTTGGTGTACAGCTTTGACAGGCATAAGATATTTTGCAGTCCACACATCTTACATCTACATATGGAACTTATTCAGCAGTGTAGCTGCATAAACCGTCATTCAGCTGTTCTAAAAAGTTAGTGTTGATTTAAATTGTTTAAATTGTCAAACGTTTTAAGCTTTTGTGTTTATGGCTGTATTGTTTCCTTAAATCTATTTGTACTTATGTACTTTAAAACAATAATTATGGCAATTGTAGTAGTTCTGTAAAGGAAAACATCTTAACGTAGTGTTAACCCATTTTCTGTGGTTTTCAGATGGTATGTGCCTCTCTTCAGCCTCATATTTCTGATGATCTGCTGCTATGCCAGGATTATCTTTGTGGCCAATAAGAGGGTGAGTACAAACTTTTCAAACTTTTTAAACAGACCAGGAGTATGATGCACTGGTGTTTCTCTCTTCACTTGTGTACATGTAGAACGTCAATAATTCTTGACATTCTTTTTTTACTTTTGAAAAGATACATTCCTTTTACGAAAACTTTAGAACTGTAAAATAATATCTAGCAAACCAAGAAAACGCAATAGCAGTAGGTAAGACACATTTGTGTAAGAAATAATAAAATTAGGAATTTAATTACAAAATCTAAAATTTAACTTTAAGAGGCATCTCTGTACCTAAATAAAGTGAAATAAACACTACTTGTACTTAAATAATACAAAAATAAATTGTCATGAATATGAAAAAAAAGATGTGAATAATGTGAAGTAGGTATTTAACTTTTCATGAAAAAACAAACAAAAGATAAAACTTATTTTAAATTTGAATCTCAATAAAAGCTGAAAACGCAAATTTGATAAAAGAAAACAGTTCTGCAACTAAGTTGATTTAAGGCTGTGTATAATTTTTATTAAATAATTAAATTATTAAGTAAATTATTTGAAGCACAGTTCTGCTCATGGGCAGAGTCTCTCCTGTAAGAGTGCAGGAGGAGCCCAGAGGCTGCATTCCACAAAGTTGACATAGCCCTCATTCCTCAGATCTGACAACTCGGATGGCACCAGAGGAAGGACTTTCATAAAAATATAAGAGATTCTGCTGTGATTTTTCAGATAAAAACAGTGGAAAAAAATTCAACCTTACTTTTTAAGTGAAGGATTGGGCAGTTGGGCAGCTAGGTAGGCTGCAGATTGACAAAATCAGAAGCAGACACTAAGTGAAAGGGGAGAAATGAACTGCACAGCTCTTTATCATGAATGTGATAAAGAAAATAAATTAATGGAGCTGGTTTGCAACCTACTTCTAATAATTCATTCAGCTCACATTATTGAGATGTCTCGCCTCCTTCCGTCTCACTGTACCGTCTGCATTCAGCCATCCTTCTACTGCCTTTTCACCTCCATCTGTCGCTATTCTTTCTCATTTTGCCCCCTTTCCTCCTCAATTTCTCTTACCCCTTCTCTGACGTTTTGCTTTCTCTGTCATGTTTATGAAGAGCTCAGGCCTTATCTCTGTCAGCTGCAGGCTGTCTTACTTGAAAGAATGTCAGAGGCGTTTAAAGGCAGGTAGGTGGTTATGCAGAGGAGTCGACGGATAAAGACATAAAAAAAAAATTGTGAAGTACAGACGAGGCGCGTAAGTTGTAAGTCCAGCAGTGACACAAGAATTAAAGGAAAAATTATTTGAACAAAATTTTGTAGCTCATTAGTTATTTATACAAGTCTTAGTGCAACTAACTGAATTGTTGCCTTTTAGTGGTACATCTCTGTTTTATATTGTGACAAAAGCCACACACACACGAACACCAGGGCCATTATAATGACAGTCAAGGCTGCTGGCTGAGTTTAATCTAATGACCAAATAGATATCTGTCTAATCTCCCTGCATAACACAAACACAACCCGGTCATACATAGATTAACTGATAGCCACATCAGAGCACAGAAACCATGGCAACATAGTGTTAATAAATAGCTGAGCAGAAGAGCTGTTAGTAGCGTATCCTTCGGGTAGCCTTTCTGTCCTTGTGCGCAAAGCTCACACTTGGCCTCCAGAGATTTGCATTCTGATGTCTCGGGTTACAAAAAACCCTTTGGCCTCCTATGGCCTCCCAGCCTCGTCCCACCATCACAACTCCCAGCCTTGTGCGTCAGTCTGCTTGTGCATGTGTGCGCTTTGGCTTGTGTGTGTGTTGACATTTTCCCTTCATTCCCCCGAGAGAGCAGAGAGATGAAGAGCAAAAAAGTATTCCCACGTCCCTCTCTAGGGATCTCTCAGAGCTGCCACATTTGCTCCACTTTTTCAATTTTCTTTAGCACTTAAAACCCATCCAAACATCTCTTTTAACTCATTTGCTACACTAAAATAAAATTAAAAATACTATGTATGTTTAAGGGAATTCACTAAAAGAAGGAGGCATTTTGTTTGGTATTATCCTTTACACTAAAATGTTCTTTCTTTTTTTGCATCTAAAGTCCTTTTACTTATTTCTATGGTGTGTCTTTTACAGATGCAGTCATGGTTGGGAACATTTAACCCAGAAAGAGAGAGACGAAAGGTAAATGGCCCTTCATCGTTCATTGCATTTCTTTGTACACATCCAAGCCCTTACAACAACAGTACAGTTCTGACTTTCCTCAATATTACAGTGTTTACAGTGAGTGGAAAACTGGACTTTTCTGCGCTCATAGGAACAGAAAACCTACCATGAACCTTTTCTGTCAGTGGGTATTAATTACAGTCATTTGTTTCTAAAGTACATTACTGTAGTTAGTTACCTGTCTTCAGCTCCACCCTGCAGCTTTAAGTCTGCTTCAGCAGGGCGTGGTGGCGAGGGCAGGTTAAGGTTATGTGGATGCTGCCCCTAAGAGGCAAATGTAATTACTACACACTTAGTTGATGTGTTTATATTGTGAACTTTCCCTTTTCCTCTTTCTGTCCCTCCCTCTTGTACTCATATCTAGCAAGCCACCATCATGCCACATTATGGGCTTTTATGCACGCAAATGTAATGCCGTAACAACACCAGTGCTTTTCCCAATTTCAACTCTCCAAGCCAGCAAACTCTCATGTGTGTCGTGTCTGTGTGCACACCAGCAGGTGTAAAGTAGAGAAAGCAATACCTGCTGGGCTCCTGACGTCCACTGCTTTTGTGATTTCCCTTCACCTCGTCTCCCCCTGTGGCTCACACACACACACATGTCCCTGTCTCACATTTTCTGATGACACATGTTCAGTCTTTGGCCAGTTTCTTTTTTCCCCCACAGTCATCCTCTGTCTGGGTGTAGAGTGGAACTGACTGGGGTGATGACGTACACCTGTAGCGCCTCACAGTTATGTGCACCGTCAGTCACAGATCTGTAACACATCGGTGTCTCAAGTGGTTTGTGGTCATGCATGAGCGCAGACTCACCTTAAATTAAATGTCAGCAAGAGGATAGCTTGTGTACAGAGATTTATTTTTTTTTCTACACATTTGCACAGATACAGACACAGGAGCTAAGTTATGAAAAATAAGTTGGGTTTATAAACAGAGAGCTGCTTGTTTGTTTATCTTGATGTATTAGTCTTTTGATCCGTACAAACTTTTCCTTGAAGTAAAATAATGTGTCTTCTACTGCATCTGTAAATGTGCCATGTCAATGTACCACCCGCAAGAACACGTTTGATTCAGTTCTCCAAATATCTGAGCTATATATTGAGACATAACAGGTTCGTGGCTGTTTATAACACATTTACAATCACATGCTTAAAAGTTACAGTACTGCTTTAAACATAATAATGGGTTAGTAATATTTCAATTCAAATGAGTAATTTTTGTGCCTATAAGGTTAATAGCACAGATAAAATACTGTTAATACAAGTAATACTGCTATTTCTTCTCAGATCAGCTCTCTCTGAGATGACAGAGTGAGGCTTGTGGACGGAACAGCCTGCTGCTGATAACTGTCTGTAATCTAGCTTGCGTCATTAACGTTGGGACCGCCAGGCTCGCTGCACATAATTACGGTTTCATTCCCCTCTGTCTCTTGAGCAGTGCCGGGGCCTTTGACACGGGAGGACTGTGATTAAAAACACAAGGCTCTTCCTCCTCCTCTTTCGCCACTTTTCCACATCCTGTCTCTTTTGCGCTCAAATTCCTTAAAGGCCTGCCTTTACACCTCACTTGAATTTTTTCAGAAAATTTTATTTTTTTTCTAGAAGCAGCAATTAATGCAAAAGCAACCAAAAGGCTTCCCCAAACCCATAAATTATGGTCAAACTCTGATATTTTTTCCACACAGATAGACTCTCCTTTTTGGACCCACATACTATATAGATAACAATTCTGCCCCAAAAAGGCAAAGTGCAAAACCTGCAGATATTAAACTTGAGTTGACTTAATCGCTTAATGCCATTTGGACAGAAATTTATGGTCCAGTTATTTCTTATTTTTGAGAAATCTTACATTTTCAGTAACTACAAATTTGACACTAAAACTGCAAAGTGACGAAGGAACTGACTGGAACAACTAAGCAATGACACTTTCAGTTTCTATTTTTCTGTTAATGCATGTGATTGTCCTATGTATATTTTTTATGGACAGACAGAAGTAAATTTACATTATTGGGAGTCAATGGTCAAATCAGTGGCAATGGTTATAACCTACAAAAATATATTTTTGTCTAACTTTAAACTTTAATCCATTTATCTTCATTTCAGCAATGCCACTGTTTCTGCACTCTGCTTTTGTGAGGCAGAATAGGCAGGGCTCAGACAGTGTAACAGTTTCATATTATAAAAGACTTTAATCCACTATGTGACCAGATTTTATTCAGTTCATCAGCTACAGTCAGCATATGATATGTTGTGGAGACTTGCATCTTGTTTTTCCCACCCCCATTCATAGATGCACACATATATAAAATACCACCGGGAGGCTCTTGTGATTTTCATTAGAATGCTTTAAAATGCCTGCGTTAGGGCTTGCACGCCTCTGGGTCTTTCTGGTGAGTAATTAATTTCATGCATGTGGGGGTAGAGACCAGCGCTGTTGGGCCTGCCTCACAGCTTTGACTGTGAAAGACAGAAAGGCAGGCTTTGCGCTGGCCCAGCAGCAGTGTGCTCGCCTGAAGGGAGGAGGGGTAAAAACAGCACAGCGCTGAAAATCGATCCTGAACCGCGCTTCTCTGCCTCTTCCCGACGCAAGAGTCCTCCTCTACTGGGAATTAGTTATAACGGTGTGTAAAAACTCTCCATCGCCAGGCTCTTCCCCGTTCCACTTTGCTCCACTGCTGCATCTCTCTGTCCTCCAGCCTGCCTGCTTTTCCACAAGATATTGAATTCACCACATTCACATAACAGGAGACTATTGGCTTCTAGTTTAATTGGAACCCTTGTTTCTTCCTCATAACGGTGTGGATATGTCGCATTATTGTCGCTTATTATTTTATTAGATTTTAATTGCCCTGTGTCTTTTGGCTTGGTGCAGTGATGTACAGTTAAGATACCACTCACGCTCCGTTTATTAAGGTCGTATAATCACAAATAATTATGTGACCATTCACTTTCTCTCGTTGATTCAGTAGTCATCTTTCTGTCCTCCAGGTTTCCTTGGCTGAAGAGATCAAGCCGTTGAAGTGGTATCCCTCCGTTTACCTGCTTGTGTCTATCTTCCCCTTCATCAACAGGTAACACACACCACTCTGTACAGACACATCAGGTAGACAGACTATATGCATGTTTGGTTCAGTGGTTATCTTATCTGTTCGCATCCACCTCCCCTGCGCTTTTTCCCATCGTCCTCTCGTTCTCTCGCTTATCTCTACACTCGGAGCTTTGCTCTCCTGCTCTCTCTCTCAAAAGCAGCGCATGAAGTGTGTGTGTGTGTGTGTGTGTGTGTGTGTGTGTGTGTGTGTGTGTGTGTGTGTGTGTGTGTGTGTGTGTGTGTGTGTGTGTGTGTGTGTGTGTGTGTGTGTGTGTGTGTGTGTGTGTGTCTGTGTCTGTGTGTGTGTGTGTGTGTGTGTGTCTTTGTCCGTGTCTGTGTCTGTGTCTGTGTCTGTGTCTGTGTCTGTGTCTGTGTCTGTGTCTGTGCGTGTGCGTGTGCGTGTGCGCGTGTGTGTGTGTGTGTGTGTAAGCGTAGTTCCTTTTATTGTTTTTTAAAACAAGGGCTTTACTGGCTGAGGGTTTATGGGTGGAGGCGGGTGGTCCAGTAAATGATAACCCCTGTGCTGTTATTACTCCTACCTTCCCTTCCTGTGCTCCTGCTTCCAATCTCTCTCTCTTTCCAATTTCCACTTTCTTTCATTTCCCTTCATCCCTGCCCCCAGCTTCCTCCCGACCGCGCTCCGAACCGGTGTGATTGACAGGTCAGGGTTACTAAGTGATTAGCTGTGGCGGCTCTGCTTGTCGCCACGGCAATGTAGGCGGAGACACAGGTCAATTACAGGGTCAACGTCTCTCAAAGGCACCGCTCAAACACAGCTCCCACCCCCACCCCGAGCGACCCTTTTGCCCTCCCACCTCTTCATCTCTCCCTCCCGTGCCCCTGCAGTCGGCTGATGAAGATGACAAACTATGTCCTACGCTCACCCCTAAGACATCCACCTCCCACCAACCCTCTGTTGAGTTCCCCCCTTTTCAGCTCTTTCTCTTGTCTTTGTTATAATTCCCTATCTATCCTTTTTTTATTATTCTCTCAGCAGGTAGGCTGTTCCGAAACATTTGGAGAATTAACTAACTACAGATCCTTTGTGGATGTAGGCTCATCATACTGTTCTTTTTCTTCATGGAGTCCCCGACAGACTCAATAATGTTAAGATCAGGGTTTCTAAGGGGACCATACCATCACTTCCAAGGATCATTGCTCTTTTTCAGGTTGAAGATAGTTCTAAATGGCATTAACTGTATATTTGGGGTCACTCGCTTTGCTTTTTGTAAAGAGATAAAGATTACATTTTATATTTTTGAAAGCATTCTTTACAGTATTTTTACAAACCTGACTTACACTTTTACACAATGCAATTGTCTTGATCTTATACTTTGTGACATTAGAATAGGAGATTGTAATATGAGAATATTTCATGTTACATTGAAAACAGCTAGCACTGGTATTTGTTGCCCACGGTTGCCCAAATCAAACCAGTTGTCTTGTGTTGTGTCTGTATTAGTGCATTGTAGACCACAATAGTTAAGGCAAGACCAGGACTTTTAAGAGATTCTGAATGAATCAAGACCAGTGTATGTGTACATTTTTTTTTTCATTTTTCAGTCATTCCCAGAATAGTTTAATTTGGTAAACAAAAACCATTGATAATTTTCTCCGTGCTGTTGTTTCAGTAGTTTACTGCGTTCTCTAAAAAAATATTTTCCTCTTGTAATAAGTAGCAAATCAAAAATTATTAGCCTTATTTATTTTCTCCTGTTTTGATGCTGATTGTTCGGTCATGGAAGGTGAAGCTGATTGTTTCTATGGTAACATAAGTCTAAGTTTAAAAAAAAATAAAATTCAATTTTTAGTTTCTGTTCAAAAAGACTGAACACTGTAGTTATGTCAAACACAATCTTAAACTTGTCTTTTTATGGAAGTGGGAAAGAAACGCTGCAACACATGTGCTTGCCTGTATTCCATATGTAAACCAGGCATACCCCACACGCGCATGTATATAAAGCAAACATTAACCCCAAATATATAGGCAAATAAAGTCCAAACTGACCTATAAATCAGTGCAGACATGAGCCCTATGCGCGCGTACCTCTCTCCCTCTTATGAGCAAACCCTGACTCGCCCGCTCCGATTCGTGCTGCCTTTCTCCTGAGAGCCACCGAGGAGAAAACAGGAATGAATTGCTCTCTCATCCCCTCTGTGCCTGCCCCCCCATTCGGCAGCGCAGGCTGTATATATCTCCGGCTCCTATTAATTTGTTAGCCTCCCCTCCCCCTTACCCTCTCCCTCCCCACTTCCCTCGCTCGGCTTGGCTCATATCCTCTTCTGCCTCTTCTCTCCTCCCTTCCCTCCCCTCTTCCTGAGTGCTGGAGTGTGTAAAGTGTTTGTCACGGTGCCGTGCTGATGTCGCTGTGCTCTGCCGTGTGGAAGCAGCAGACAGCCTCAGTGTGCGTGTGTGTGTGTATGTGTATGTGTGTGGAGGCAGGCGCTTGGTTTCGCGGCAATGCAAATGTGCTGCTTGTTGTTGCTGTGTGTGCGTGAGCTTGCGTGTGCGCACCCTTGTTTGCCCGTGTTGACTTCAGCGTGTGCAGTCACTTGTCGCGTTATGTGTGTGCCTGGCGTGTGTGTGTGTGTGTGTGTGTGTGTCTGAGTGGGGGATTATTTCTATCTGAGCTCCAAAGCCTCCTAAACAGGGCTTAGAGAGACGGCCCAGGGCAGCAGCTAAAGCCGGCGGGTAGAGCTCCCTCATTCTCTGCACCCCTCTCCTCTGCACTCTTCCCCTCTATTTTGCCCTGATCCATTGCGTTAAAGCACAGACACTCCCAAAAACAAATACAACAAACAGAGTTTTGGCCCTCATCTTCCTCCTCACATTCAAAACATGCGCACACACAATCGCACGCCACACGCAATTTTAATCTGTTCCAAATGCGCACTGGTAAATGTGTTAATTCGACACCAGCTGTTGCGAATTGAAACAGGAAAGCGCTTCTACTTTTACTCACTCACACACACAAGACTTGACGTGCATGGAGAGAGGTCTTAAACGGGATTTTACCATACAAGTCCTCTCTCAGTTCCTTGACTCCTGCTCCGCTCCATCAGTTGCTCTCATCTGGCAGCACAAACCAACACCTTCACACTCATCCTTCTACTTTCTCCCCCTTTTTTCATCTTGCCGCTTGGACCCTCGTTCCCAGCTTTTTGTGTGAATGCGTATTTGTGAGCACTGCGCGGGCACAACGAGAGTTTTCACAGTCTGCTTCTCACATCGCCTCCCTTGTGTGCTTTATGGTGTGGGTGTGTGTTTGTTTACAAGGCTTGTCTAGATTCCTACTGTGCGCGCTTGTACGCCTGTTTGCATAAATAAGCCCTCTCCTTGGAATCTAGCTGCTGATTTCAGTGGCGCGTCGCAGCTTGACATGCGGGTGCTCCTCCTGGACAGCATGCTCATCTGTTATCAGGACTTCATGGCTAAAGCGAGCCCCTGCCTGTCCCCTTTTGACACCAGCTAGGGCTGTAAAAGACATCCCCTATTAATGTCATTATCTTTTTTCCTTAGGGGTTTATCTAGAAGGCGTAAACTACATCTAGCTGTCTTTGAGCAATTGGGTCAGCAATGGACTTGTAACGGGGCTCGAACCAGTGATGTGTCTCTAACCTTGAGTTCACCCTGTCGCTACAGGACGCAGAGCACATCCTTTTTTTTGGTTTCCCTCAATACTGCGAGTGGGTTTTGTGGTTTGTATAGACCTATATGTATTTGCAGGGGATTTTTGTATGGGCTCCCTACAGCGGCTAAACCCCCCGCCTTTCTCTGGAGGAGATCTGATTTCCCTGCTCCAGGCGAGCTGCGCGAACAAGACAGTGTGTGTATGTGTGTACTTCTGAATAAATGTGTGTGCGCAGCCCGGGCCAGGCAGACCTTCCCCATCTCCGCTCTGCGCTTTGAAAAACGAGGGAGGAAATCTCAAAGCAGCAGTTATTATTCATCCCTCAAAGAGAACGAGGAGGAGGAGGATAGAGGGAGGGATGGAGGGAGGAAGAAAGACAGGAACCAAGTAGGGGGATATATTAACTCTTATCTCACAGTATTCGCCATTCTGCATCCCAGAATACGCTCGCTCTCTTTCTCATCCGTTTTCTCTTGGCTTCCTACACTTTCTTGCGTTCCTTGGCTCTCTGAATACATTGCAGGCACTACGAATAAATGTTTGTGTGGTGCTGTGAGTAGACTGCTGTGTGTTATGTACTATACCCTAATAACTTCTCTATTTTGTTTACTCAACAAGTTGGCTCCACTAATGCTGAAATGTGGTATACAGCGTTGTAGCTCTCATTGGTTTGTCAGCATCTATTTTATTTAGCTTTTCTTTTTCACTTAGTGGCAGCCGGGGACCTGTTTATTAAAATAAGTTTTAAACTCTTTTTATACAGTTTCTAGAAGTAACAAATGCATGGTCAAAACTCATTCATCTTGTCCTTCTTGAATCAAATGGATATTTACTCTATTGTTTATAAATATATTTCCATCCAAATGGCACTGCTACAACACAAAAATTGGGTACTCCAGGCCACAAGATGGCAGTAAAAGCTTTGCCATGAACCAAAAAAGAACAATTACAACAAGCCCCATTTTTGCCAAGCCTCTCTCATGGTGCCCCTCAAGGTCCTTGAGTAAGGGTGCCACCATACAGCGATATACCTCCGTCCACCAGAGGGCAGGCTCCAAAAGCGGAATTAAATGGAGAAATCCAATGGCAGCTTTACAAGTATAAAAATCATGTTTGCAGCCTGGTACAAAAGATGGCTCTGGTCTCCAGCGCTATGTTTTTACAACTTGAGAACTCTAGGGGGGTGATTTTTTTATTGATACGTCTGTTTATGCTTACTGAAAACTATTATTTTACTATGCAGTGAAAGCCGAAAAGCCCGAATGTAACCATCATTTTATTGCCCCGTGATAAGAACAATATCGATGAATAGGGGAGCAATGGGCGGAAGACATCCATACTTTTACAATCATTGGTTTTGCCTGTCTACATAACCCTGCCTTGTTCAGAGTTTGCTGTTTTTCAACACTGAACCTTTTGGGTCTTTTAATGTGTGGACACAAGGCCAAACACATAGAACAATTTCTCTTTTATAAAAATATCTGCAAACATGTTTTCTCCATCTGATTTAATATATGTAAGACTATCGTATATTTTGATGTTATATTTTACTTTTTGGTTTCTTTTTCTATATAGAAAAAGAAAACCAACAAAAATCAAACATGTCTTCAGGGATTGGGGTCATTATTTTAAAGCACGTTCTTTTTGATGGCCTAGATAATATTTGAGCGAAAATCTATGACCGTGCCTGCTGTGTGTGTCTGTGTGTGTCTGTGTGTGTCTGTGTGTATGTGTCTTTGCCTTGATTAGTTTGTAACTAGAGACGGAGAACCCTGTAGTCCTTTGGCTCCTGTTGCACAGCAGTTATGCCTTGCTGTTCATTCTAATTTAGCAAGACCATTAGGTGGCCAACAGGGTTGTGTAAAGAACCATCATACACAGGACAAGATTCTGGACAAACATAAAGCCTAGGACTTAGAACTGAGGTAAATGTTTGAGGTATTTTTAGAACCCTTGTACCGTAAAGCTATTCAGTTAATTTTAGTATGAATATATTGAGAGTCTGGAGTACCCTGCTATACAGTCTTTGCTTCAAGTGTAACATACACTACATTAATATTATTTGATGTGGAATTATTTAAAATGTTGCTATTTATCAACCCTAGATGACAGCAAATCTGTTGTAAATCTCAAAAACATTTTCAGAACAACAGAACAGTTTCTGTTTACTATCTCTCAGAGGGAAACATATTCTTTCATTGACAGTAAGTTCTAAATTACAGCGATGTTTGGTTATCAAGAAGATTAGTGTACATCTCCACTGAGCAGTGTGTATAACGAGACACAGTGATGCCATACAAGGGTTATTTCTATGTGCGATATAAATCTTATTTGAGGTAATCCTAAATACATTGGCATTAATTCAAATAAAAAGTGTCCTCTTTTTGGAGCTGTAGTGCTTTAGTCACATACTGTTGTGCAGAAGAAGGAAACAATTGTTTTCAGTTTATTCCTAATTCCTTTCTTTCTTAAGTTTAGAGAGTGGCAACAAGTTCTCACATTTTAGGGACAATTAAATGTCACAAGTTACTTTAATGCAATGTAGTTTTAAATGAATGCCTTAAATTCACAAAGCAAAAAAAGTACAACATTGAGCATTTATCAAAAACAAGATGTTCTTCATTTGAGAAACATTTCTGTTTTGTGAATTACCCACTTATTTGGGACGCTTTGTCCCCATTTTGACAGTGACAACTGACCAGTCCTGGGTCACTCCAGGAACACTGAGATTTAAAAGGCCAAACCCCTTTAGTCAAAGGATTGGCCAAAATAAAATATAGTCCTTTTTTATGTGCACACAACATATAAAAAACACACTGACACAAATCTGGATCCGAAGCGAAGTCTATATACATTAACTTATTAAACAGGCATGCTTATATACACAGTATATGCATACATTTATTTACACACAAATGCTAAAGAGAGATGCGATAACCTCCCTCACACACTCATAGTCATGTGCACACATTGGCAGACACTCGCAATCACACACGCAACACTCCCCCCTGCTCTTTCAGGCACGTCTTTAAATATTCATCACTCTGGCTGCTCTGAGAGTGCTGTAAACGCTGCCTCACACTCCAGGGAATCGCTAAAGCCTACTCTATCATCTGCTTGCTCCCACCCTCCCTTCTTTTCTCTCTAACACACAAACACACAGGAAAACACAAACACACACACACATCACACCGCAGCCACTCACAAGGATAAACTCACGTGCACAAACACTCAAAGGCACAGCCTGTGGCATTGCCGGACTCTCAGACACACGCCGCTACACGGACGAGACGCTGGCAAGCACATGCGCTGAAATGTACAATGAACAGATTTTGTGCTTGTGTGTGTGCCTTCCAAGCGTGCAGGGTTGAGTGGTGTTGTGTTCCAGGAAACAGGATGTCTCTTTGTTTAGGTTTTATTCTGCTGGTGAGAGTTGGCCGCTCCAGTCTTTGGGGTCCCTGTGTGTGCTTTTTGTTTTGTCTGTCTGTGGATCGGTGCAGGTGTGTTTATGCATTTTTATACATGTTTGTTTATTACACGTGTCGTTTCTCTACTTTTTGAGTCCGTTTAGTAAAATATTCAGGCTTCCTTTTTGCTGTTGTGGGGGTGGAGTCCTACCCCTGAAAGAGACAGATTTATCCCCGTGTTGACCTTGTGTTCAAAGTGCATTATGCTGTGGTTTTTCACTAGTTGTAGTGTGGCGATATATGAGCACAAAGGAACTCCTGGTATTTTTTCCAGTCTGTGCAGAAAACTTTCCCATGTTGACAAACATAGACTTTAGCTCATGTAGCAGAGATCCCACAGTTATTAGAGCTTTTCCACACATTAAGTTCACTGATCACATGTTGTTGCTGAAACAAGAACAGGATTGTCTTCTGTCTGCAGCCTCAAAGGCAGTCACACATGGACAGTAGTTCCAACCATTCTGTCTAGATCTTTTGATGTTACTTGATTAAATCTCTTCTTGACCATCAACATTCTTGGTTAAATAAAGTCATTTGCCAACAAGAAGCATAAACTGTCGCAAATAGTTAATAACTAAATGCATGTCTTCTCCTAAAAAGCTGCCCCTTAAATGAAACCAAGCATTAAGTCGGACAATCATTGATAAATGCTGTTGATGGGAGCAAAGCGGCCAGCACTAGGGCCTTGCTTTAGCACAGCGAAGCGTGTGATTTGTCTGAAGGAAGAAGGAAAAAAGAAAGTCTGGCCGTGAGTAGAAGAGAAAGGGAAGTGCGATCGGGGTCAGGGCGACTTCTCTGTCTGGCTGCCCACAACGCTGAGGAAGGATGTGGGTGCTAACCATCCGAGCTGCTGGCGGCACACATGCACGCAGACACAAATGAGTGAACTGCAGAGGGCTGACGGCAAAGAAACTGTGTAGCGTATTGATGGTGGAAAGGTGCTATAGACTGGCAGGGTGGGATATTGGAAGAGATGGAGAGAGGCAGAGTAGGGTAAGAGAGAGATGCCTCTAAGAGTGACTGACAGCTTGATAGATAGACGGTCTGAATAAATAAGTAGGGCTCAGAGACGCTGTGCGAGGACCAGCTATTGACTGTTTGCTTACAGGTGGTGGCAGACTGAGACTTGGAGTTCCATAGCTGCGTATTATTGTTGACCATTTGCTCATGAGTCATACAGTGCACACAACATCATCCCTGTTGTCCGACACCAGCGAGCCAACTGCGAGACTTGTCTGACTACGCTGCACACACAAACCTGCTCAAACACACTCCCACACAGCAGCTCAGCCAGGCATCGCCCGCAGCTACACTCCCCTTCCCACCACTGCCTCCCTCATTCATCTTTCATTAGCCTGGCTCACACAGGAGAAACAGCCGACCTCCCCCTCCTCTCCACCTCCACCCGTATCTCCATTGCTCTCCGGCTTCTCTCTCTCCGGACTGGCCTTTTTCCTCACCTCTTATCTTGGTTCCTCTTGCAAGTAATCTCTTTTGTTTGTTGCGCCAGTTACTCGCAATCTGTCTTTTTTGATACCTCTCCTCTGATTTTTAGTCTTTCCTGTTCAGGCTCTACTTTAGTGCTCTCAGCCCTTATTTTTGCACATTTCCACCCTTCTATTGTGGGCCTCTTATGTCTCTCCAAAGCTATTTCTCTACCACTCAGACCCAGAAAAATTTCGCTCCCTCTAATGTCTTTTAATATCTTGTGTATGAGGATTAAATCCGACACATTAATATGTTGGATATCTACATTTGGAATCTCATAAATTAAAGCATTTTCACTTGTTCTCTTGTATGATTTGATAATTTATATTTTCCTAATAATCAAGAAGCAAGTTGTATGGCACATAAGGGGGGTTACAGAAGGGGTTATGTTCAACAACAGTGTTTTGGATTTGCTTAAAGGAAAAAGTGGCTATTTTCTATCAGTTAAAGCCAAACAATGTACAAATTTTCAATAAATATCGAACCTTGAATGTATTAAAATATGTGGCTTCAAAGTCATTTCTGTTGTTACTGAACATGGAGAAAAAAGAATGACTCCATTGACGTTTACACAACAAATTGTTTTGCTGAAACCGCAGTGATTCGGTTGTTGATGGATTGACTTCTCGTTTACCCAAGGCCGCTACTGTCAGTCCACAAAAACGCAAACTTTTTAATCCGACCGAAGAGGTGTTTTCATTTTATTGTGGCTCTGCGCCATGAATGTAGGCCTATTATAATACATCCATGCTGGAATCCTCTCTGAACATGCATGCACAAGCAATATCTCTACAGAAGAGGGGGTAGGTAGCAGATGTACAATAAATAAAACCCACCCCCTACTGGACTGGAATATGTACCACATAGGTTTTGGGTTGTAATGTTGTTGCGTGAACACAAATTGGCAACAGGATGACTGCGTTTTCCTGACAAACATTCTCCTGTAATTGCCCGCTGAGAAAGGGCACGTTACCATCTCATGAGAAATCATATTTGTCCAGAGAAAAACAAAGGTCCACACATCTTTTGCAATAGGAGTCCATGAGGAATCCAACCCAGGTCCCTCCATTTATTAGGTATGCGCTCTACCAGGTGAACCACAGAGAAACCCCAAAAGTTGATTTTGTTAAAAAAATTATATTTAAAAAAATTGTTAGCATTTTTTGTTGTATTTTGCAGACCTTATTCTGTCTCCATGCGGTGATGCACTGCCATTTCCCCAAACCATAACCAGGTGTTTTTCTTGCTTCACTGTAATCATAAAAGTCATTTTATCATAAAATACCACAAATCTTAAAAAAACCTAAATAATAATGTGCACTGCTCTGAAAAGTAGTATATATGCTGCACACTTTTTATTTTTGTTATTTTTTTGCGATGTATCAGTAATACCGGTTAATGCTGCATAGAAATACTAGATTTTTAGACTAGGTTGTTCTCCGACACACATCTCTGCCCCCCTTTCTCTCCCTCTCTAGCTCGCTTTTTCTTTCTTCCTTTCATTTTGCTTTCCGTCTCTCCCTCGATGGAGAGGAAAGGCTCTTCGCCTCTAATTGCGGCTGTTCCGTTGCCATGGCGCGTGTTGCTCGGCGCTGCGAGGTGCTGTGTGTGTGTGTGTGTGTGTGTGGCAGGCAGATGATTGCTTGCTGCCAGCTCTCGTTTCCCGGACGCCGATCGCGTTTCTTTGCAGCAGCAGGGAAAAAAATGAGACGCCAGAAATAGCCCCTCTTTTACACAGGCCCACTCACTCTCTCGGCTGCGCTGTCAGAGAAGCGCGCACACACTCTGGCAGACACGCACACACCCACAGCGCTTCCACTCCACCTGACATCCTCA
The DNA here is from genome assembly GCA_024349245.1 of Neodontobutis hainanensis. Lineage (NCBI taxonomy): Eukaryota > Metazoa > Chordata > Actinopteri > Gobiiformes > Odontobutidae > Neodontobutis > Neodontobutis hainanensis. The sequence goes on from JALDNG010000048.1 coordinate 343,050, forward strand.
ACGCGTACAACCCGAGGTCCGCTGACAGTACACACCTTCTGTCTGCACTCTGAATGACGTGTGTGTGTGTGTTTTGCAAGTTTGCACGTGTCCGACTTCCTTCATGTGTGTAAATGTGTGTTTTTCCTGCTTCTCAAAGGAGGTTGTGTGGGGACTCCTGATTTATTTCACCTTTAATGGGAAGTGAAATGAATGTGAGCAGCAGCTGGTCTGGTCCTCAGAGATACAGCAGTAGGCTAACCCAGAAAACAGGCCGCTCTAAAATGGTACTTACTTTGACGAGCACTAGGACACGCCACTCTACGCTCCACTAGCAACGCCACTTGTTTTATTTGAAACTAGATATTTAGTTGATGCCCTCATGGCAGTGCATTCCCATTACAGGTTTGTCTTCACCACTTGGCCCACGTGACCTTCTGTGTCTTCAATATTTCAGAGTGTAGTTTCAAGGTAAATGGAAACAGATTAATAGCAAATAAACCTTCCAACCTCATGCTGCAAAAGAGGATAAGAGGGGATTAAAACCAGATTTGTGTGAGAATCTCCATAATAATCTTCTGTGCTGTTCACCTGCAGTTCTCTCTGGATTTTGAGAGAAGTAAAGAAATTATAGAGCATAATCTTTGTGCCTTATGTGACTGAGTACAAGTGTCTTTAACCCAGTAACTTAAAAACATAGCACTGAAAGATTTGGCAAAAACAATACAGACTTGTTCTCTTGTCTTAACTGTTCAGCTGCCCAACAACTAAGATATGCTGAAAATATTTTTGTTACAATTTTCTGTTTTTCAAGTCGACTGAACGTGAGAATGACTAGTAGTACTTTAATTGAATTACTGTAAGCGTTGTAGATGAGCAAGATACTGGCAGGACAGACATTGTTTATGTCAAAAATGGTTTATATGACAGTGACTGCACAATTTTTTTGTTACCCAAATCGTTATTTCTTCATGTAACCTGACAGTGTGCCATACACTGACAGTCACTCAGTTTTAGTTTAGTGACAAGAGAATCTCACGCAATCCTTTGCAACCATATTAGTTAAATGTATGCTTTGCCCAAATGGTTGGCTTTTCTATCTTATTCTCTTGCAGGACACAAGAAGCTCAGGGAGGACTTTTATGACCCTGGGGTCAACCATCACAGTCACTTAGATCACCTTGCTCGACCAATTTAGAAACCACGCACACATGGAAAATGTTGTGAGGTGTGCACAGTTTGATTCTTTTGCTAATAGATCAATAAAAGACATTAGCGGCAGGCTAACCCAGCGAGCAGCACTAATACAGGGTTAATCCAGGGTTAATGGCTGAGCAGCATCATTCTCGGAGGCTGCCATTAGTTTGCAGCTATACCACACAGTATCAGGTTCTCCTCCTAGTCATGCCCCAGGCTCTCGGGACGGAACACACATCGATGGGAATTGAATAGAATTGAGGATCACCCTCATGAGTCATGATGAAAATGAGATATCCAGACAGATGAGGCCACATGCAAAGAAACGGAAAAGATATTGGGAAAAGGACAGGCAGCGACTAGAGAACGTGCATAGAATGAAAAGCAAGGGGATGATGGGACGGTGAAAATTGTTGTCAGGAGAAAACTGAGATGAGAGACTGGGGAGAGGAGAAGAGGAAGGGAGTTGAGCGCTACACTTCTCCCTGTCCTTGTAAAGTGCTGCGTGCTGTCGAAGCAGCAGCCAAGAATGTGTCAGCCCAGCCGTCTCACGCTGCCTAATGGGCTCTTAAATGCTGATATAAAGCTCACTCGCTCTTTCACCCTCCTCTTTTCCTCCCTCGCTTTCCGTCCTTTCGCTGCCTCCGCCGCTTGCCCGCTCTCATTACCTCTCCTTCTCACCCCGTCCCTCACTCTGTCACTCACTTGTCCTGTTCCCGTCTTTCCCTTGCGCTGCTTCTCTCTATATCAACCTCTCACTTCAGGACTTTCCTGTGTGTTTCTCTCTGACTTCTCCTTCAATTAGTTTATCTTACCTCTGAAGTTCCCTTGCAGGTTGTCTCTTTATTTACAAATTCTTTTTTTTTTCTTAGATGAACTCAATGTTACTGTTTCTGTCTCACCAGGCTCCACAATGCCTTCTACCCACAGGATCCATCCTTCTCCCTGACCCTGTTACACGTATTAGCTGCTCCACTTCATGGTTTGGCCAACGCTTTTGTCTTTGGGCTGGACAGGGACTGGTGGAGCCTGCTGAGTCCCACTGGCATGCAGGTATAGTACACATAAGCCCTTTTCACGCATGTTCTCAGGAGGATGTCTGGAGAATTGCCTCCAGACCTTCTCCTGATCTCTGCCTTCACACATTTGCTAAAAGTCTGGAGGATGACACCTAGATTTGTATTCATACATGTCAGGAGTCCGGGTAGGGGGAGGGGGAGAATCTGTGGGAGTGGGGTATGGCGCTTAATTAGTGCGTTCAGTTGGTTAACACACTAATATGGACACTAGCAGCTCAGAATCGGTCTAATTTAACATTGCGTGAGTGCATTGACGATATTTATTCATGTTTTATTTTGCTTCCTTTTTCTCTGTATTTTGCCCTGTTTCCCTGAGTTAACGTACAAAGCCAGTGCTGGAATAGACACTATTATTATCAGTAGTTGTTATCTCCTTGATGACATTGTTGTAGAGCAATGGGAGCATCTTTTCCTTAAGAGCAAGCATGTGATTGGCCAAAGCTTCTGTTATGTGCTGAACATCCTTATCTATTAAAATCCTAGATGACATCTTAAAATCTTTTACAGACAATTCATATGCTATTAGCTGAATACAAAAAATATATAAATTGGACAGTTCACTTTAAATGTAGTTTTGGAGAAGTGTAAGGTAATAGGATTACCAGAAGCATGGTGTTTTTATATTTGCACCGCAAACCTCATTGGTATTATTTCACTGAACACCAAAATCAATACTGTTCTCCGCAGATTTGTCTCAATCAACAAACATCGACAAAACGTGAGCAAGAGCTGATAGTGAACCACGTGGAACAAACACTGTGCCTTCTTAGTTTCTGCATGCACAAACACTGTCATCTATTTAGTATCAGCGGCTCTGGTGATAACGGGACAGAAGCACTACGTGGACGAGTGGAATGTGTGGTATGACCTTCAACCCAAATGTCAATGTTGCGCCGCAGCAAGTGGGAAGAGGAAGAGAAAGACAGAGGAGTGAAATGAAATCTCAGTGCGTTCGTAAATCACAGCAAAAATGCTGTTTGTGTGTCAAAGAAAGAGCGGAAAGGAGTAAAGAGCGGATTGAATACAAGGGGAGGAGAGAGAGAAACAGGCAGCCGGCGTGTGTGTTCGTGCTCTATCGTGACTAACAGCCGGTTGTTATTCATCTTGGCATGCTACTCCCAGCAGCCCCCACACATCAGGTGTGAGATTGGTGGGGGGAGCAGAAGGGTAGGGGAAGCGAAGGAGGGCGTTGTGACAGCGTCAAAACATTCCTTCTTCGGCAGAACGAATCTGCGCATTCGCTTCAGACTCCACCTCGGCACCCCTAGCCCCCCCCGTCATCGCGTACGATCGTGCCTTCACTCGCAGTTGTCACACACTCTCACTCACTTGCTCTATGTTACCTCATCCTTCCTTTTTGTGCTTTGCACAGTATTTACATGCATTTAGAGGAAAGACTCCAACATGCTTCTCAGATTTTCAAAGATGCTCCAAAAGACTTGATGTATGCTGTAGTCATTCTTTCATGAAATGGTATGACAAAGAAAAGCAAGAGGTATATTATATTTGTTTGTAATGTTAGCCCATTGGTCTGTTTCACGTCTCTTCATCAGCTGCAGTGAGGGGTTGCATAGTTGGACAGAGGCAATACTTGTGTTAAAAGTACAACATGTTGCCGGCTGCTGTTACCATCCTCTATGCACGTTTATCAATAGTTGGTTCTGTCCAAACTGGTGTGAATAGAGAATAATTCCTAGTTTAGTTCATTTACAACACATCACAAATTTTTGGCAAGAATTTAATTCCTGTTTAGTCAAGGAAGGTGTGCTGCGCTGTTTTAAATTTATATATACTTAGATGAATAAAAATGTTTTTTTAGTTAATCATGATAATCATCCAAACATCAGAAAATATTTCTCAATATTCTCTATAGTTGATGTAGATTTGATTTAATTATTATTTTTTTAATACAGACCTGCTCTATTGTTATTTATGAAACCCCCAAACTTCTTTATTTCTTTTATGTACACAAGTGTTAAAGATGTTTTTGTATTGTACAATGTAGCAAGTCAACTCAGTTGCTTCTCCCTGCAACTGGCTTTTACAATCACACAGGTCTGTCTTACTTTTGGTATATCCATCTCTGTGCCTCTTAGTTTTCTCCGCCTCTTCAGTTGCCTGTACACTTGTAGAGCCATTTATCTCCTATACAATATTTCTGAGGATTGTCTTTGTGTAGCATCTCCCTCCCACTTTTGCCCTCTCGCCTTCTCACTACATCTCCCCCTATTTTAGGTCTGTCTTTGCATGATATTGATCTACATTCTATCCATAGAGCTGTAGCGGCTGAGGCTCTGCAGTGAGCTCCCATCTCAATATTTCATTTGCGTGCAGGCAAAAGCTTCTCCCACTAATGACTAACTAACGACACATATGCCGTGGGGCTGGGGCTGTAAGCGGAGTGCAAGGTGTGTCAAAGCCATGTCCTCTCCGCAGACAGATTGTAACTCTACAGTGAGAAAGTTGAAATCATTCAAGACAGTTTTTAATCTTCCCAGGTGAGGACGTCCCTGCAGATTTACCCCAAGGTCAGAGACCAATCGGATCAGACATACAAAACGACCAAAGGGCTATATTTTAGAGACTACAAGCCTCGCTGAGCTTGTTAAATTTTAAACTCCATGAGAGCACAATAAAAATAAAAATAAAACTTCAGCTATGTTTTGTTTGGAGGGGTTGCTAAACAACAAAGATGGACTCAAAACACACATTTTCTCACTTGTTTGTTATCTGTTCATGCACTGTTCATGCTGTGTTTTCTTTTTGAACTTTATGTTAATTATTTTTCTTTATTTATTTAATTTTTTTTCCAAGTTTGTTCTTTGCTATAACTTTTGTGTCATTTCTGTAAAGTACATTGAGTTACTTTGGTACAAAAAGGTCTTTATTAATACTATTTTCTTCTAAAAAGAGCATCATCATGCACTGCTGAGGTTTGCAAAACTGCCTCTGCCTTCACAATCTAGAAGGGCTTCCACAGAAAGCATTGGCAAATTTGGATAGATATCTGGTCGTCATTTGATGAATCGCCAGTCAGTAATCAAAGTTTGTTCAATCAAAGCATAATTGTGCTTTGTGCTGCTAGTGCTACCACATTATTGGTTTGAACCGACAATGGCTCACGAGCAGAAACTTTGCCTGGAGCAGTACAAGATGGATTTTAGCAAGTAATCTCACAAGAATCCAGCTGCTGCAAAGGTAACTGGACAAACTTTGTCCTTTGAGACTAAAGTGGAGTTATTTGTCCTGTATAGACCAATGTATTCCGGAGGCAAAGTCGCATTATGCAAATTAACATTGGAATTGCTGAAAAAAAAGAGGATGATAGTTTTGGAATGGCCTGGTCATAGTTAACTTGACGTGGGTAGATAGCACTTCTCCCCCGAACATAATCTGTTCCACAGTATGGGGAGGGCTCCTGTTGAAAGAATTTGCAAAAGAGCAGGTATACTTTCAATGAACTGGTTGCTGAAACCAATTAGAAACAGTAAAACGTAGCTATATCTTCAAACCATCTTCAAAACCCAGACCTGTCAGGGCTGCCTTCTCATTGGACATAACGAGCCGATTAATACTTTGCTTGGAGCAGGTCAAGATTGATTATTGCGAGTTTGTAAACTCTCAAATCTTGCAAGAATTAAGCTGCAGCGCAAGGTTAGGTCATAGTCCACACCCTAACCAAATGCCCAAAAACGTCCATGACCTGAAAGAAATGTTAAAAGGAATGGGCCAAAGTCCTCTGGAAACCATTACTTCTAAGTTTTGCTAACAATAACCTACAAACAAATAAATTTGAGGATCATTTAGTAAATCATTTTAACTAAAAGAAAAAAAAACTTTCCTCTGATTAGCTCCAGAGTCATGCTGCTTATGACTATTAAGCTGTTGCCGCGTAAAAAGAACTATTGTCAAATCAGCTGTTATGCTTGAACGAAAGAATGAATGTATTGTGCATCACATGACTACTATATTTTGGCAAAAAAAATCAATGTATAACATTTCAGACACACACCACAGGATAATATCTGTAGCTTAGCTCTTAGTTATAAACATGGAGAGTGACAAACAGTTAGTTTATTATTCAATTAATCCCAAACTGTTTGTGTGTTTGTGCACTAGCTGGCTCTGCAGTCGAGACTATGTGACAGGACTCGGATTGGAGAGTACCACCCTGGGGCGGTGCGCTACACGCAGGCTGACCTGGTTGACCTCAGCGATGACGACGATGACACCAATGTGCTCTTCTACTCTCCTGACATGACCCTGAAAGACCGAGGACCCTGAGAAGCACAGAGCTGGAGACTAAGAGAAAATAAAAGGAGGCAAAGCACAAAGGAGGGTCGCATCCAGACAGAAATGCCGCGGATTAGAAACCCAGGCAAGAAAAAAGAGGTAGGGAGGGAATGAAAGGGAAGATTGGGGGACAGTCAGCCAGATAGAAGCCGGAGATGAGCTGTCAGGTTTCATTATTAATCCCCATCCTTTACTATTTAATATCCTAAAGACACACAGAGAACAGAACTGCTGCTCCCTGCAACACTACTATCGGGAAGCTTTAGGAACAGAAAGAAGCTGCTAAGATCTCGCTAATGTTAAAGGCATCTGTTGCATCCCAGCGGTCTTGAAAGGATTTTCATCTATGCAGCACTGACTTGACTTCTGCTACGTTTACACATATCCTTAAAAATGAAAAAGAGGGGAAAAAAGTAAGACTGCTGAAAGGCAGTTATAACAAGACGATAGTTAAGCATTCAAAGCAATTATCATTTCACTTCTCTGCAGGAGGTCTGGTGAAAAGCAATGTGTCAGAGCATCTGCATCTACGTATACTAAAAGAAACCTAAGATTGCTGCTGAACAATTTTAGGTAAAAGCAAATATTTCCCAGGGCCATGTTTTAGTCCCTTTATCCTCTGACAGTGTTTGCATACAGTGTTATTATTTTACAATTATTTAAATGACTTGTGTAATATTTTTTGTGAGTTTGCAGTTTATTGTATTAACAGCAGAATTACTATATGCTTTATTTAAGAGTATGCTATTTTTGAACGTGCCTTTGACTGAAATATAAAGCCAACGCTCTTCTAACAAAGTCTGAATTATCAAAAACATGTTACTGAAAAAACAAAAATAAAAAATATGGCACTCACGATATATTCTTCATCTTAGGCCCTTGTCAGTATGGGACAGAGCCAAGGTGGGACTGGCAGAAAAATAGTCACTTTATGGTCCACCTCAGTCAGTGTTTTTTTTTTTCCCACCATATCTTGGTGGTAGCATCACTGTGGAAGCACACTGCCTGCTGTCAGACTCCTGCCGACACGTTGAACTAATGAACTGACACTTGACCCTTTTTACCCTTGAGTTGTTGAACTTTCTGCTGGTAGCCAATGCCGGAGCGCAGCCTGACTTTGCAGTTCACTGATTAACACCTTTTGTTTTTCACATATTATACAGCTTGCCTTTACACTCTTTTGTAATGATTGCTGGTTTGACTTTTCACTCAAATGAATAAATGAGCAGGAGCCATGTTTTATAACAAAGCTGAATCTAGGTGTGTTTATTTAATTTTTATTTATTTTTTACATTGTAACTCATTCTTCACCATGTGCTTGCCCATTCCATGCCTTACATCAAGTGTCTGTCCATTTCTGAGTTTGTGCAGACATCTTGGACCGGTGCTACCTAAATAATGGATATTAATTATTGCTTGGACCCTGCTCGCCCCTGCCGTGTCTCCAAATCTGGTTAACTGGATTTTGATTAATGAAATATGCACACCGTGTCCTCCAAAACCAGACTTTGCCTCCACACACACAGCTAGCTTTTTGAAACCCCCTCGAAAGAAAGAGCCCGGCAAATAAGCGAATCTCCCTGTCACGCAAGAAGAATTATTATTCCCCCCTCATATCGTAGCATGTGCCGTAATTGGATACAATTTAACACCCGCGGCCCACGGGCATGTCGGCAGGCGCTCTGCCTACTATTAGCTCGCCTCGCCTCGCCACCCTATCATTTGTCAGATCTGTGTGCTCCCGGTGCCGCTCTGTGTGCCTCTGTTTGTGTGTGCTGTGCGCGCATGGCTCGAGAAACCGGAGCCATTGTTGGAGCTCGGCCATGACCTAGCCATGACGCACGGAAAGAGAGGAGAGGAAGAGAAGGGAGAGGCGACAGCAGCAGCCCAGGCGCTGAAAAACAACCTCACTCCTCTGAGCTCGTGCACAGGGCTGATAGCTGTTTGTCGCTCCTCTGCGCTGCTTCCACGCGGACGTATGCCTGCTGTTTATTGGGGCCCCAGCAGTATTTACTGGCGGGAATGTGGCGCAGGCTGTAACCTCTACTAAAACTGGGCTCACCCAGCGCGTGTAGTGAAAAGAAAGCTGCTGGAATAAGTCAACATTGCGATTACAGAATTGCGCCCTAAAACAAAATCATGAAAGAGGCAGTTAAACCTTTGGCTTGCGCATTGATGCATAGTTGTGAAGGACAACAACATCTGGCGTCTCAAACTGACACCCAGGCAATATTCCTTGGAACAAGGATTGAAAACTTGATTGAGTTTGCTAAACGTCCATGACAAAATGGTGAAATATAGTCCTAATGCAAAACGTGTAGACCAACCAAGCCCGAGCGTAGAGCATTTTAGTTATCTGTGGAAAGGGCCAAGAAACACTAACCTCTCTAGGTCAGAAAATATAATATATAATACCATTATACTGTTTACGTGCCATTACCATTTTAATGAATGGTCCTGTTAAACAAAGATGGCAGATTCTGCTCCAGATTTACTGGCAGTGTTGATTTACCAATGAAATGCCTTTGGTGACAGTGTTTCTCATGCATGACCTCAATAATCTTTAGACGCACCTTCATCTCCGCAGAATAGTCTAAACAAAGTTACCATCATTTGTGTGAAACTCCTAGGTTGATCACTGGCCTATAGGCTAAATGTAGGTTCCAGGATTAGCTTATAAAGGCCATTAGTTTTACGTTTTTTAAATTATAATAGCGTGACTGTAACAGTGTCGTCTTGCTGTCTTGTGTTTATATGAATCACTTGAAACCCCCCGTTCTTATCCATCAAGTGAAATAAGAATAACCCACAAATTCCCCGAAATATTATCAAAAACATGAACGCAACCTCCCACATTTTCTCAAGAAACGCGTCAAAACGTCCCCTCATTCTCTTTTGCTGCGGCTAACCCAGCTTCCCTCCGTATTACTACTGCCTTCACTGCTGTTTTCCGAGCTCACAGCGAGCAGAGCAAGCGAAGAGCGCTGCGCACCGGTTTCGAAAGAGTTAAACTAATCTCTCTGTGCGCACACACAGGCTGCCACCGCCCCAGATAACAGAGGGGCGCCTCTCCCCAGCCAGCCAGCCTCCGCTAATCGCAGTGGCAGGAGGGGGAGTGGAGTGCCGGCGGCCTCTCACAGCGCTGGGCTTTTTATTGACGCGGCCTGCAGTGTTTGTGTGTCACCGGTGTGTGCGCACTCGCAAGGACGTGCGCGCTGTGAGTGTGCGTCAGAGCAGAGCGAGCGGCTATAAAGAGCTGCGTGTGTCTGTGTGTGTGTGCACTCGCCTCGCCAGCAGCGGAAAGCGGGAGAGGCGGGGAACTGGGAGGGTGGGTGGCGAGGTTATGAGCGGAACTCGACCGAGGCCGACAGACGAGGGAGCGAGAGAGAGGAGGGGGGAGAGCTTTTTGTGCTGCGCTGAGAGCCTCGTATACCTCCCTTCCTACCTACTGCTTCCCCTTCCTCCAAGAAAAGCTTCGTTTGGAGGGTTTAATCTTTAAAAGAACGACCATTTCTGTCGGTTTTAGAAAGAGGTCTGTCTCGTTTACAATCCCCTCAGGTCCCAATAAGATAAGTGTGATAGATCGCACTGGTTCTTTCTGTCACTAGCACTCACTGATGGATGGCATCGATGAATTTAGCTGTCTATTGATTAGAGTTTAATCTATAGATCCATGTCTCTCAGCTCTCCAATAATTGGTCCCCCTCCCTTGCGCTTGTTTGGCTCAGAGCCACGCTCACCCTGCCGCGACAGGCTGTAATTATCCCCGGTGAGGCCGCGCTAACGCAGTGTGGCGCGCCTGTGGGGAACCGGTTAGCCCTTACCACACCGGTATGGGGGCGAGCGTGCGCGTGTCCCCATGCACGGACATATGATTGACCTGGTAGAGCGCTGTTCGTTGTTGGTATCCTATTTTTGTAGCGTCTATCATCTAACAGATTTCATTGCCATCTTTTGAAAACATGAATCCATATTAACCGGCCCACTAACATCATCATAACCTGTACACTTGAATATACAAAAAGAGTGGGCCTATCTTGACGTTTCAGTTCTTTATCTACATATGGCGACGTGCCTGTTTGGGCCAGTTTGTGTGCGCGCGACGTAGTAAGCGATCCATAACGATCTGCAGGTGGATTGCGCTGATTAGTACCGGCTGCTGTGGACTGAGCTGCGTGCAAAGAGCTTCCTGCAATCCGAGCCTGTGTGTGTGTGTGTGTGTGTTGGCAGTCGGCCCTCTTACAATATGTCAGAGAGCCGCGTGTGAGGTTTCTGTATGCTTTTGAAGACTGACTGGTTTTTGGGGGTACAAGGGCTGTTGTGTTTTTTATTATTTTATTTTAGTATTTTCAATTGAAAGCGGATTGAGTTATAGGGAGTAGGCTACATGACAAACATTGACTAAGGAATAGCGACTATTTCTCTGTTGTATTTATCATTTCACTGATGTTCTTTGTTGCCATTTGCTCTGCTGCTCACGTTATTTTATGTGCTATTGCCCAAGATACAGATAGGGCAGTGGTGCACAAAACTATTCACAAATAAAGTGCCTGGTTCCACCAATTATAACCAAATGACCATCCACAACCCATATGGATAAGTAGGTAAGTAAATAAACTGCATTTGTAATATTTATCTGTTTAGTTTGTGGCAGAAGAACACTTGAGGAGGCACTAGCTCATGCGCCTCCTAAAACAGTTGATAACACACCACCTAGGACAGCACTAAAATGTGAAATCTTCTGTTGTGGTCACATTGCAACATTTAGCATTTAGTGACCTTTCAGCATATCGTCCAGTCAAATGCACATTGTCTCCTGTACGGTGAATGTTCACATGAAAAGGTGATGTGTGTGTTTGTCCCAGTGTCGGTGTCTGATTGCAACAGCAGATGGATCATGGTGACCTCCCAGAGCGTGGCTTCCTTTACACTGGGTCTACACCGGTGTTTGCATTAAAAGATTTATATGAGTTCTTGAGGAAAGACAAAATATCAATAAGGGGGACAAGATCAGTGATATAAATGGATTTTCTCATCACTTTAAATCTATTGTGGGGCCTTGCAGAGGCACATGCTGTTCTCAGACTGGCTTTTCAGACTACAAAGTTCACACAGTCGTAAAAGTGCAGCCATAAAAAGCCTTGCACTCCACACATGTTTTTGTGTCTCCCAGTCACCCTGTGCAAAGGTGTTTTCTTTTTTTTTTTTTTTTTTTGGGGGTTAGCTGTTGATTTAGTTTGTCAAGTGAATCCTCACAGCAGTGTTCATTCTACAATCCATTTTCTAGTGAGTGATGGAACAGCCTTTGCTTTTACTCCCACTCAATCAGACTGAATGAGTAAGGCCTGGTTGTGATGGTCTTTTCAACATCTAGCTCATCTGTTTTCCATGTGACAAAAGATTTTAAGCTTTTAAAGATGGTGGCTTCAAGAGGTTCCCAAACGCAGTGCAGCATATGAAGATCATTGTTGAAAGGTTGGTCAGTGACATGTTTTACCTGTACAAGAGTTTAGTGGCCCATTGAAAACAGAGCTTGTGATGGACAGAAATGTTGAGAGAGTATCCACAAACATGACCTAAATCCTCCCGCTCTAGTCAGAGGAAGACCTATGCCATTGCTGACTTTGTGGCTTATTTAAAATTATTGTTTCGGCATTGCCACACATGAGCCTCTAACTAAAGTGTGCACCTAAAGTCTTCATCCATGTTCAACAGATGTCACCTCTGTGTGTATTGTTACATCACAGACCCAAATGGTAGAGAGCGCTTTGGTTATGTTCTTGTTTGAGCAGGTTGCAAGGTTGTATCACAGCTGGTCTTGACACTCAAGTAAAAGATGGTGTGTACTGTAGATATTTTCCACAAATGACATTTCAGGAATCAACATTGCAACACTCGGCTGCGTCCTTGTTGTAAAGTATTCAGTGGCCTTGTAAAAGGGTTTCTTCAGCCAGGTCCATGTTGAGAATAAGCTACTGCCAGAGGGCGACTACTGAAAGTGTTCATGTAACCTTTTCACTCAGTTTCAGAAAAGTTCCATTTATGCTTATAAATAAACATTTGCATACTTTCTCTAGTGTCAGTGTATGCATATATGCTCATGAATGCCCATCCATCTGTTGTGTTCAGTTGGAAATTTCAGGCTATGTGTGGAATGTCACAGATCTACAGAAAGAAGATGACACTTGACTTGAAGATGATCATGCACACATATAATGCATATATAATGGAATAGCAATCTTTGAGTACATTTGAAACATTAAATGTGATCAGTTTGACGCCATTATCATTAAAAACAAACAGGATTTGATTAACTGTACATCTATAATGTCAAATCTTTACACTTGAAAGAATGTAAACCAATCCGAAGATAAGTCTATTTCAAAGTAAGTCTTAGTTTTTCAAACAGATTCAAGATAATCCAGTTTATTGGTTCGATCATGTTATGTTTCTCCTATAGTTCGCAGTGACTCCTTTATAATCTGGTCTCATACACACACAATCACATTCGGGCAGGCAGTTAAGGCGCGATGCACGCACCTCAGGCTTGATATTCATAGCCGCCTCCTCCTCCTTCACTTGACATGGGAGCCTTAACAGATGTGCCCCAGCCTTGAGCCGCCTCTCCCCCTCAGCCTGCCTCTCCGCACTGCCTCGTGTTTCACCCATTTACCTTATCTGCCGGCGTGAACTGGCCAAAGTGGCGTTTCATTTGGATATGGCCAGCCTATTGCACCGAGACATGGTTGTATAGCCTAACTATTCAACATTTTATTTTGTATTGATGTGTGCGTAAAAGTTATTTAAAAACTAGATAAACTTCATTTTTCTGCTTCATTTTAATCGTTAAATTTCATATTTTCCATTACACTGCGATTTTAACATAGGCCTTTTTTCATATTCTAATGTTTATTTGAGGATTATTTACCTCTAACTTCGCTTATTCCTGTTTTAGAGTTTCAGCGGAGCCTCGGTGTGTGTGCTTTTTCTCGCCGTCTCTCTGTTTGTGTGTTTGCCTCTGTGTGTGCGTGCATGCGCACCCCGTGCACGAGCTGGAGGCTTATGGTAATTGCGGTCTCCCGACTGGCCTTCTGGGTAGAGTCTGCGCGAGTGGGAGTGGAAGCGAGTCGCTCGGTCTCAGACAGCGTTCATCCATTCTGTGTGCGGCACTCCCCGTGCAGCTCCGCGCGTCCTCCCTGCGAACCGGGAGGCTCCGATTGAGGGGTCTTTTCTTTGTACGAGGCACGAAAGGCGTACATTAAGCGGATTCGGAGTAAGCTTTAGACGAGGCGCGAAATCCGCTGTTTTGAGGATATGGAGTGACTGAGAGCGGGAGAAAGGGTTTTTTTTTTCCGAGGACGGCGTGCTCTGCTCGAACCCAACATGGCGCTGCTGCGAGGTACGGCCAAGCTGAATTAATTTTTCCGCGAGTCCACCGACCTCGCCATCTGTTTTTCTATTCGGCGGGCGACCACGTCTGAACGGACCCGAGCGGATTTTCTTTTTGGATTTATTTGCGTGGTTGCGTTTTTGTTTTTTCCTCCTCCGCGCAGGATCACTTTTTGTTTGTTTTTGGAAGTGACATTGGCAGAACCTGAAAAGTCTTTTCAACCCAGGCTTGTGGACCAGAGAGGACAGCAGACTTGTTTTGTGACAAGTGGGTAACCTGTTAAACGACACTTTCCGCTGTTTTGTGAGCGGATCAGACAGGACCGTAAGCAGACGGCTCGCTGCCCTCGTAGTTTTAACTTGGTAAAACAGGAAAAAGGCGTGCAACGGGCGAACGGACACACGAGGACACTGACTTTCGGCTATTACAAAGGTAAGTCACATCACGTATACAAGAATAAATGTCTTGTCTTTGTCTGTTTAACAAAGGGTGCTTTAAAGCGGTTCTGTCGTGTGTGGATGTGAACGCGCTGTGCCCGGTGCTGTGTGTGCGCAGAGAGTCACGGAGAGGAACGGCCACTTCTAAGAATAGCGCATAGGGTGGTCTTTGTGCGTTTCGACGGGGCAGCGGCATGTGCTTGATAAATAACACAACGTGTGCACGTAACGATCCCCAGCCTGAGCTTGGTCCCCTTTCTGTGGATTTTTTTTTCTACTATTGTCCTGTAAAGCCTCAGAGCCGTGGTGAGACAAGAAGGACGTCCCGGACATTAGCGGACTGGAAAGTGGCGTCAATATTACGGTTTTTCCCTCTGGCGTGTGACGAAGTGTGTGCCGTCTTCGTGTTTATCTGTGTGTGGCGACAGAGCGCGCGAGGGAGGCTGGGGGAGTGTTTGTGTGTGTCTGTGATATGTGTGTGGGGGTCGTGTTCGTGCGCGCACACGGAGCTTCTGCGCTAAACAAGGTTACGGAATCCAAGCCTCGCCCTGCCAAAGGGAAGCAGAGTGGCGGCGCTGCTCCGCTGTTCAGTTCAGTTGGAGGGCATCCCCGTTGTGCGTGCGCGCGTGTGTGACACGGAGCTTTGTTTGAAGATAGTGGACCCTGATCACTCATCTCATCAAAGGTGTGCGTGTCACCTTCCTGTCTGCTTAAAGGAAAGCGCTCTGGCACGTTGCCACTTCTCTTCCCTCGCTGTCTTCAGCGCATGGCCGTGATCATAATACTTTATACTTTAAATGAGGGCTCTTACCCCTTACATTACAATGTCCTACAATAAAAATGTATAGAGGTGTTAAGGATGTCAAGGGATAGCAATGTATCAACACCTTTTTAAGATGAATGTAAAAGTTTAAGATAATAAAGTCAGGTTGTTTTGAACCAGACTCGGGACATGACCAGTCTTAACGATTATAGAGAGTAACCTAATGGTAAACCAGGACAGAGTCAGACCCAGTATTATAATCGGGACCAAAACGTGGGACTGTAACTTCTACTGGAGAAGTTCACTTCACGATATGTCTCTCCAAACTAAACGCTGACACCTGCCTTGCTTCAGTCTCGCAGGTGTTCACTGATATGCTTCACGCTTGTCCTTTTTTAGAGCTGTAGTCTTTCTGAGTAGGGTAGGGATAACGTCTTCAGCTGCGCGCAGAGAATCCATAGAGCTTGTTAAGAGTTCCCCTCCCCCTTCAGATCCGACACGCGATGTTTTTTTTCTCTCCTTCGGAGAAAGTGAATCACAAGACTAGGAGCCACATAAGTCTAAGCGCTTAACTTTACATTCATTTTAGGTGACACGTGAATCATTTTTGTTCGTTACTTAACTGAAAATTGTTGTTTATTTTAGTAGGGTGATTTGGATTTCCAAACTCTATCTCCTTTCATTAACCATTAGAGTTTCACCACTTCCAAACTTTGACAAAGAGTTACATTATTCATAAACTACCACACAGATAAAATTCTGTCTTCCCGTCATGTGCGTGGAGTTTTCGTCTTACAGTGACGCCCTTGCCTGCCCCGTGCTGCCTGTCCCAGAGCCACGCAGACACTAATTAGAGGACGCGCTCTCAGGACGATCGATGTGCTTCATATTGGCTGGCTCCAGCTCATTGACAAGCTTAGTGAAGGAGAGCACTTCAGACTCGACGATCTAGATGTGTCTTATTACATCAAGAGTTCCGTCTGCTCCACTTCTGGACTGCTGCTGAAGCGGGTTAGGACATTGGCACTCCTCACATCCTTCCACACAACTTTAACGCAAACAAGACTTCTGCTGCCTTCTGCTCTCTAAACTTGGAATGCGCCATTCTTTAGATCATATTTACAAGGAGGTTGTTTACTCAAGTGGGAAATGCTGTTGAAGCTTACCAAATACGTTTTGTGCGTGGGGCGAGTGTTTTTAAATCCAGAAGTCCGTTGGTTGGTTTTTCCACTAAAGTCAGTGAGAGGTTGATGTATTTTCCAGGTTTTGGAACAGAACACATGCTGCTAAACCGACACACTGATCTTTCTACCCTATTTTTCAGACGTAGGATTCCTACCTTCCATTTGGGCAACATGGATGTGGGTGTTCCACAATTAAATACATTTTACCTGGAACTGAGCTAAAATAATTAGCCCAATGTTTTTTCATTTCAAAAAACATTTAAAATGTATTAAAAAACTGAGTGTGTAATGTTGCTATACGTTGGGGGGTTTCTGTGAAGGTGCACCTGAAGGCACCACCAGCTGTGGGCCTGCTGTGTGATATTGTCATGCTGAGTGATGTGTGACAGTGGATGTGTCAACGTGGAGCTCCATGGGGCGGTTTGGAGCTGTGCTGCGTTTATAAAGACAACCACTGCGACCGCTTTCAAAACCCATTAACCTGCTGTTTGTTCGCCTTTTTAATGTGTAGCAGTCAGGGAGGGGCAGGCTGGGGATAGGTCTACAGCACATGGTCATTAAATCACGAGACCACTTTAACATATCTAAGCTTTTGTAATATGTTTGTAAAGTGGCGGCGCAGGAAAACATTCGTCCAAAATATACCCGTTTAAGTTTGTATCCGTTCGAGGTCTGTTATTGTTGTCACGCTTGTATTTTTCTTTTTTCCTCTCTTCGCTCCTTGCACGCGCCTGGAAATAAAACAACAGTGTTGTCGCTGCCGGCGCTGCGCTTTCTGCCGAAGCGAGGCGATGTGCGTGTGAACAAAAGCCTCGGCACGACAGAGAGAAGCCGAGGAGAGATCGGTTTTCCAGGCGCTGCGCTGCTCCCCGAGGAGACGTCACGGTTTGATTGAAGCTATGCTCCGCGCTGGCCTCTTGGGACCTCACGATGAAACGAGAGAGCACACCCCTCCCCTTCCTCTTTCACACCACCCCAGCCTCTCCCTCTCTGCGCTCAACAAAGCTTTTTGTTTCGACTAGGACTGGAGCGCACGGATCACTTTCCTGTAGAGACGTGCAGGCCCATGAGCGCTTCCCTGACGCACAGACGAACAGCTCGGACAGTCTCTGCAAACTAACAATGCTCCTTTTATTACCCTAAACATCACCTCTCGTTCTATAATGGCCTTTTAAAAGTGGTACTTTTCAATATTAGACATCACCCATGACACATTTACTGCATTAGTAGTTGCAACGCCCTTAAAATTGTCAACATTAGCAAACTGAAGCTGGCTGACCTCTGTGTGGCCCGCATATCGGCTCTGAGGAAGATTGATTAAGCGACAGAATGATGATGACACAGCTTGCCTCCCTTCGCTGCGTCTCTGCAGGCCTCATCTTGATCAGACTCTCCTCGTTTGTTTTTAGATGACGCTGCCTCTAGCATCTTTTAGACGAAATCCCTTCTTACAGAAAGCCTTATCTGCTGAATGAAGGGTTGAGAGTCAACGTTAAGGGGGTAGTAACAGTGCTATTATGAATGCATCATTATTTGTCATTTTTGTACAATGAGGGCCAAGCAAGTGCTGCTTGAACTAAAACTAAACCAGGTCAGATCAAACAAAATACATTTTTAAAGTTTCCAAGAAGACCTATAAAGACAAAAAAACACATCAATAAAATGACAAACAGGTAAAGCTAATTAAAATGAAATATAAAATGTTAACGTAATTGCAGAGGACAACCTGTGGCTCCCCCCTCACGTGTGACGCCTCAAGTTGGCCTGCGCGTGAGGTGTCAGCGCTAGCACCTGTATAAAGTGACGTTCATTTGGCCTGTAATTTACGCCCTCTCGCGACACGGAATAATTAGGACCTCTCTTTAAACAGAGTATATGGGGGCGGGCCCGTATACAGATAAGGGGGGGTCCTTGAGTTTCCATTAGGAGCATCCAACACATGAAAGCGACCCCCGGCCTGTTCCAAAGTGAAGTCAAGAAAGCGAACTGCTGAGCGGAGCGGACACATGCATGCGCGTCGCCCCTCCACTACAATCGGTTACTTTAGTGCCATAAAGAGCCATTTAGTTCTCATTTGGCTCGGGATGAATAGAGCCAGTTCAGCAGCCGCCACCCGGGTCCCAGTGACAGCGCTGAGGGAAGGAGGGAGGGATGTGGGGGTCCTTACAATGTCACCGTTGTTGCTGAGGGAAGGGATTGAAGCGCGCACCTACTTGCATGCGGCTGTGCAGCGGTCCGGGAGGACGCTGAGGGCCCTTTGTTTACAGCTCGCTCACTAATTTGACAGATGAAAAGACGCTACCGGGTACTTCAGCTCGAAGCTCCACCACCAGCGCCCGTGTCTGCTGCGTTTATCACCTCTGCGCACACTATTGGCACTATTTTTTTTTTCTTTTTTGTAAAGAATTTTCATTTTTACTTTTAACGGGGGAAGGGAGAGTTTAGGGGTTTTGAACTCTGTAGTGTACAATGTTTAACATACCACCATTTAACGCATTATTAAAATAAATACGGTTGTTGGATACGTTTGTGAATTGTGACAAAAGCCCTAAGGAGTAATCTTAACTTGTAAATGTCATTAACTTATACAGCTTTACGCGTTTTACAGCGTAACTTGTACAGCTTTATTTATTTTTGGAGAGTGACCTACTGGACTATATATAGCTTTATTAATGCAGGTTTATCGCTTTATACCATATGCTTGTGTTTGACTTTTGAGAAACAAAGTGTTGTGGACAGCGCTAACATTGAGGGATCATTCAGTTACAGGTTCGAAATTTTAGACCTCAGTTTAGTCTTGAATAATGCAAACAATGAAAATCTTACCCAAATAGGGCTATACTTTATATTTAGTCCCGACAAGAAGCTGCGCCTTGTCACTTCAACGGGTCTCTTTGGCACGCTCCCTTTAT
This sequence comes from Neodontobutis hainanensis, assembly GCA_024349245.1. Lineage (NCBI taxonomy): Eukaryota > Metazoa > Chordata > Actinopteri > Gobiiformes > Odontobutidae > Neodontobutis > Neodontobutis hainanensis. The sequence continues at coordinate 362,284 of JALDNG010000048.1, forward strand.
GACGCCAGGTGTTAATGGCTCAAGGCTGCAGCGCTTTCTAATGTTTTCCCTACGCGCTAGTGTTCACCGACATGCAGGGTTATTCCTCTTGTTAGAGCGCTCCTCTCCTTCACACGCGCACGCACACACACATCCTCCCAGTGCCGTGTTCGTGTAGTTTGTGCGCGCGCCCGCATTTAATCCATGTTTATCCCCACCCCACCCCCGTCGCTGCGGAGATTATCCTGCGTCACACTGCATTTTTTTCGAGCCGATTGGAGCTCTGCGCTTCAGAGAGCTTGGCAAAGCTCCAGGGACAAAGAGCGAGGGCGCCTACACTGAGATACACATACACACATGAAGCAAGAGTTACGCCGCGCAGCTCGTACAGATATGAGACAGACACTGCCGAGAAGTATGTAAGACGTTAGATCTACGTTTTAAACTTAACTTATTTCCCAATATGTGAAGCGCCCTCCAGATTTTGTGTTCTAATTACGCGTCCCTGCAGCGACTGTAAGGGGCCCAGGGTTGGAGGGAAACTGCGCTGCCCCTGTGTTTATTCCGGTCCGCGCAGTAGGTCACAAAGAGGTCAAGTAGACGGAAACAAGAAAGGGGGCAGACGTTTTTTGACTTAATCTTTTCTTCTCATATTTGTCCTCAGACTCCGAAGAGACCCAGAGCTCTAATAGGTTTTGTGAGTGAGTCCACTCTGACAAAATACCCAGTGGTTTTGTGCTTAATGGTGCGAGTCGGGTCTTTGCTCCAGCGGTCTGCTTTGTAAACGTGGTCCAACCGCCGCGACCCTCCTCGCCTCCGCCTGCTGCTGTTGCTCACTACTGCGATAGATTGGACGGCCACCGGGACTTGTTTGTTGCCCCAAACTATTCTTAGCAGCGACTATGGGCGTCAACACAATGCCTTTTCCTTACCCGTTCTCTCCGATGCTGTTTTTCCGCTATAATGTAAAGTTTAGCTCAATGTATTCTCCCAACGTACGTTCCCACAGGGGAAGAGGACCAAAAGACTTTGCTGTATAAATATTGACAGGGTCGATGACGTTCATTTGATAAACATTTATCATATAATTATTGGTATTGAAGTAACCGCTGTTTCCTGGTCAAGTTATAGCCAGGGATATATGACGCTGTTTTCAGCACTATTTCCTCTTTTTATCACTTATTTTAAAAGACTTTGTAGGCTGGCATCTAGCCTGCACTTCCACACAGCGACCTGCAGGTAGGCAGCAAACAATTAAGTTTTATTACCCGGGCCTATTTGCGCACATACGCACACGCACGATTCTAACCTTGAGGTCCTTAGGGATTCAGCTGGGCCAGACCTTTCCTTGGAATGACATCTGGCTCAAAGTCCCACTAATAGTTCTTTTAATTGAAGATGGCTAGATGTAAACATCGTGTGAACATTTTAAGCAAAATATTTAAAAATCCATTAAATCACACCCGGATTAAAAAGGCACAGGGAGTAGACGCTGTTTGTCACTGATACGTTTGCATTCCCTGATAAAGTTTAATAACTTAATAGATTTTGGGCATATGCAGAAATGAGCACATGCTTGTTTTTGTGTGGCAAGGCGCAAAAGGGATGCGGCTCAAGCGCTTGAGGAAACGCAGGAGACGGGAGCGATGTCTGTTTGCAGATATGGTGCACACGTGGTTGTACATAAGTTCGAAACGCTCTCTCCACTCACAATGTTTCAGTTCCGTGAGCTGCGGATGTTGTTGAAAGCGGGCCTGGCCCTGGGGAGCTGGGGGAAGGGAGCACTGGGGCAAGGGAGGAGCTGTGCTGAGGGGCCCGCAGCAGGCTGATTAATGGGCCCTGGGTCACGGCAATAAAAGTGGCGTGCCAGTGGCGCGGCAGCAAGGCTCAAAGGCGTTTCTCTGCTATGATCGAGGAGCGCTGTTTCACTGCTGCTCTCAGAGCTGCGCAGCTCCGCGAGGCTTTACTCTTTTACTATTTAAAGGTGCTTCCCTCCCCCACTACCACCCACTCCATTCCAGTCTGGGTCGTGTTCTTCACTGGTTTACAACTGGTCCAACTTAAGACGTTAAATCTGCCAAATGGGAGCAACACCTATTTTTGCTCGTGTTTGTCTGTTAGGAATTTGAATAATTGTTTCTGAAGTAAATCTTCCAGTCATCAATTAGAGGTTTCCATTTGTTATGTAGTGCTAGTAGCGTAAAGGTGCAGAAAAAAACATGCTGTTCGAAGTATATTGCAAAATTATTTCATTGGCAGTAAATTCTTTATCCTACAAAAACTCTGATTTAGTTTTGTTAATTTAAGGTATTTTAAAGAGGGCATCAATGTATCTTCTGCAGAAATGTATTTACAATAATGTCAAAGAACACTTTTACTGTAATTTACTTGAATCCTGTGTATTATTCTTGTATTTTAGTTTTTTTCTGTTTGTGGGCGGTAAATGGGCTCCCATCAAAATGGTCTCTGATGTATAATCTTCACTCGCTCTGCTGGCTGAGGAGAGTACAGAGCAGGTCAAAGAGGGCACAGAAAAACCAGTGTGTGGGGAACGTGACTGAATAGATGCAGGCCCACAATGCTCTAGTCTTGTCCATGGGGCGGGCAAGATGGGGGTCCATTAGAATAGGGAGAACGTTGTTGACAGACAGACAGGAGGGAGGGCAGCCCACTGTGCTTTCATCTCCAGTGACTACTTCACTGAACTTGTATATGTATTAGGGCAGACAACTAGCCTTCTTTGAACATTTACTATATTGGTCTCAGTCTTATTTCTTTTTATGGTTACATATCCAAGTGAGTCTTAGTATTTGTGAATGAGATATGATGCACTGCTAACGGTTTGCTCCTCTCGACAGGGCAACATCTGTTCGTAATGTCAAGACAGAAATCAACCTGGAATTAAGTCGAGGAAACCACATTGCACATAACATGGCAAGTCAACTGATTTAATGACTTCGGTTATTATGTCAGATAAGTTGATGCATTATTAACCTAATTATTAACCTATCTCAGGTGGATGCTAGACTAACGCCCCTGGCTGCGATGGGGCTGGACCGAGGCACCTTGATTCATGATGGTTTACGCCTTCACAGTGGGGTTGTATATCCAGGGATCAGAGCTCTGGCAGCTGACAAGAGCCGAGAGACACCTGCGCTCCCCCTCGGTTATGGCAGGGATGGCCTCCCAGAGCTTGTGTATAAGCCTGACAGTGCACTGGACAGTCGTAAGCCAGCTAATGGATACCTCGGCCTGTACAAGGGAGCACCTCCAAGTCTCCACAAGCCTGTAATGGTTCCTGGAGCTGATGGGCTAGGCTTGGAATGCAGAGTGGGGCCTGGGGAAAAGCCATCTGAACTGAGCTTGGCAAGTGCAGGTGGCAGCTACCTACGCTTGCCTTGGCTCAGCCCCTACCCTGAAGCAAACATGTATCCGTTCATGGACTCATCCAAGTTTGCAGCTCTAAACATGTACAAAGCTTCTTTGCTGAGCCAACCCAACCCCTATCTTCCCCAACACCTGGCCTATCCTTCACTGTGTGCTGCTCAGGGGGGGACTCCAGCTGCAGCCCCCTCTCCAACTGACAGACTTTACTACATGCCCCCTTATCCACCCTCTCCCATCTCCTCTCCCATGGTGGCACCGTCTATGAGGATCCCTACAGTTACTGTGGCTCCCACATCACTGGCACACTGCCAAGACAAGGGGCTGGGTGTAGCCCCACCATTTCTTCACCAACTTTCCCCTCATCCTCAGCATCATCAAGCCACAGACAGGGACAGGTCCCCAAACAGGAGCAGTAGACCAAGCAGACCTCCCTCTAGGAAGAGCTCTAGCAACAGCAGTAGTTCTAACACTAGCAACACAACTAGTGGAAATGAAAATAGTCTGTCTGCCTCTGATTCATCTCCCCATGCTTCGTCTCGCGTTCCCCAGCCCCCTGCTCTAACTGACACGTCACTGGATTTGCAAAGGCCAGTTGCTAGAATAGGGCAACTGCCTGTCTCAACCACTGCCTCAGTGTCTGTCTCATCGTCTTCCACACAGTCCATTCCCCATCCATTTTCTGTAACCAGTATTGGGTCAGACCAGTCCTCCCCTGCCCGACCTCACAAACCGAGGCCAAGAGATGCTGTGCCTGAACACAGAAGTGCAGCAAATGAAAGGAGATCCAGTAGGTCACCCTCCAAACCCCGTACGGAAAGGCCAGCACACCAATCTCAAGTAACCAAAGACTCTGCAGAAAAGCCTTTAGACTTGTCTGGACGAATGCTGGAGTTTGGACTTTCTCCAAATGGCTTTCCAGTTAAGATGGAGGCCATAGCATCAAATGCACGTTATGGGCTGCCTCATAGCCGTGAGCTTCTAAAGGACAATATGTCCCACTCCCCTTCCTCACATGTTCACTCTGTGGTCAGCACTTCTTCAAAGGTCTCAGACAGGCCCGAAATGATCAGCACTTTACACTCTTCATGGGTAGTACCTAGTCCCTCGCACCACACTTCAGCCTTGCCCACATCTCCAAGACCATATACAGACCTGGGCTCTTCACAAGGTAAGAGCTCCTCACCTTCTGTAATTAAAAACAAAGGTCTTGAGAGAACTGCCCCACAAGAGCGTAGCACGTCCTGCCCAAAAATAGCAGAGCCCAGTCGAACAGTTTCCTCCACACAAAATACCGGCTCTTCCCATGTTACCTCCAGGCCCCTTTCTCCAAAGCCAAGTGGTGAGTGGGTTAAACGGAGTCCCAGCCAGTATGAACATGCATCAGTAATAGGGCACCACCACAGAGAGGGGCCTGACAAATCCACACAAGCTCCAAAGAGGAGTGAGACAACTCCAGAAGTGTCCTCATACAAGAGGCCATGTCTGGAAAATGGCCATCCTTCTGGCCACTTGTACCTTCCTCAGAATGAGGCTTACCTAAACCACAGCTTGGCCTATGCCAATAGATACCTCCACTACCCTATCCCTGATAGTATGGCTCTGCATTCCCTGTCTCTCACGGGAAAAAGCCCAGTCTATCCTCACCCAGTATTGCTTGGAAGCAACAGTCTCTATCCAGCACATTTGGCACAAAAACACTCTTTAGCGTACCACAACCTCCCAGCTGGACCAGGAGGGGAATACCTTGCATATAACTCACAGGAGATGACTCATCCCTTGATGCAGCCTCATTCAGACAACAAACTCCCAGAAAGGGGAGATTCAAAGAGCAAAGGACAGGAGAAATTGCGCTCTGCTGCTGAAGAATGTGGGGGTTACAAAGAGCGTAACACTGGAAAAGACATGAATGAAGGCAGCCAAATAAAGACAAATAGAGATTTAGGACTACAGGATCAGGAGAGCAGTCAAAGCAAAACTCAGTCTGTAACATCCAGAGAAAGAATTGTCTGCATTGACCTTGTACACTCAGATACTGATATTGATAACGAGTCTACCCCAGCCGTGCCTCAACAACCCTCTGCTGAGCCTGGCACTAAACTTAACCAAAATGAATGCTGTCAAAGTAATCCTGCCCCCACAAAGACTGACTTTGAGTCAAAACACATTTCCTACTCTTATTCAGTCCACTCTGGACATGTCACCACTCCAAACCACAGTGAAAAACTGTTAGAAAATTCATTTGGGAAAACAAAGGTTCCTCAGGACTCATGCTCTAAAACCCTAAGTTCTCCAGGGCAGGATACCCAGGCAGAGGAAGAGAGTATGGAGGAAAACAGCCCTAGTCCAAACCCTGATGACCACGACCAGAGCACTTTGCGTTGTGCACGCACATCTGGAGAGTGGAGTTTTAGCAAAGACAAGGGGAACAGAAACAGAAGTCTTCAGGTCACTCCTCAGAGCACAGACATGTGGAAGGAGTCAGACCAAGAAAAGACTAGAGAGAGGCCGTTTGAGAAGGAGGACAGTATTGTGGATCTTGGAGAGTCTCAAGGAGAAGAAGAGGAAGAGGATGGTAATCACACTTCTAAAAGCTCTCGTAGATCTAGCCTGGCAAAAAGAATCGCCAACTCTTCAGGCTATGTCGGTGATCGATTTAAATGTGTGACCACTGAGCTGTATGCAGACTCCAGCAAGCTGAGCCGTGAACAAAGAGCATTGCAGGTGAGGCCATTTACATTGTGTGGTACATTGTGTGTGTGTTTATATTCATTCATAAAAGGGCTCAGGTTTCTGCTGGGCTGTTGAATCTGTTGGTAATTAAGACCACATTTTTTTTGTGGTGACAATTAAAACATACTTTCAGTTCTAATATTCACCAAAAGATAAACCCCAACAAGTTACTCTTTTTCTTCTTTGGCTGCATTATTCCAAAGTGAAACAAACTTGTGCATGAAATTGACATACTTTGCATTCACAACACATAAAATATTTCAGCTACTGCCCTAGAAGCTTTGACCTTTCCCCTGATCCATTATTATCTTAGAAAGCTGGTGTGAGGCCAGTTGAGGGCCTCTCTTAGGGATGGCAGATCAAAGGTTAACCATTACTGCCATCTCTGTATGTTGATTAGTGAACAGTCATTGTAAAGGTTATTTCTGTGTGTGCATGTTTGTGTCTGTACGTGCTTGTCCTTGTGCAACTGCCTCGGGGCTAAACATGTGCTAGTGCTTTAGCGCTGTATAGTTTGTGAGCATGACTGTGGTGGCCTCACAGTTCACACTGCCTTTGGCTATGCTTAACCCCAAGGTGAGTTTTAGCAGAGGAGTCACACTGTGCTTAAAAACCAGTCTGTGTCCTCTTGGGCTTTCTGCATGCCCCCATCTGCTGGACACTGTTTTCTAACAACACTCCTTCTTTAGATTGCCTGTATTATCTTGCCTAGATGCTGTGCTGTGAGTCATTTTTTTTCTCATCAACCCACTTTTTAAACACACATTCCACTGTACTGATATTACAGTAATATTTTACCAGCTGACTGTGTTTAATTACAACCCTCTTAGCTCATCCTTAAGAAGAAACAACATATGCTATGTGAGGCACCTGCTCAGAGGCAGATATGTTAATGGGTTGCACATGTTTTGTCTTTGTTGTAAACACACCTCAGTAACTGGATATGTTTTTGTCATACCTGTCAATGCGCAGCTGCAACTCAAAACTATTAACAGCTGTATTTCTGGGCATGTGATAATTGGGCATCTATCTTAAATTGACTACTAAAAATGTTCTTAAATTACACTGGCATTAACAATTTGAACATGACTTTGACACATTTTATTAATCATGCTCTTTAGAAATCATATGATGGTTTTGGTGCAGTGTTAATTGACCCACTGATTCATTTTGGTTTGATTGTTTTGTTGGATTGTGGATAACTACTGTTTTAACAAAAAGATGTGGAAACAAGAAATTGATTAAAAGAAATGATGGACAGATATATTGAGACCCCCATTCTAATTGCTTAGATGGAAGTCTTATCACAAGAGGGGAGTAATATAAGTCAACCTGCAGCTAACTGGGAGGTCAGTTCCTTATATTTCTTATCATATCTGCCTCTGATGGGCTCTCTCTGTCCTTCTGTATCATTGCACACTGCTTTTTCTGCTGCCTTCTGTTTCTCTCTTTCATCTTCTCTCTGTGTCTCAGAGCTTAGATGTTCTAGACATGTTTATGTTTCAAGAAGGGAGAAGCCAGGATTTAAGCCCCAGAGCGCATGGACTCACAGTGGTTGCTGTAGTCTAACCTCTTAATGCCATGCTTTTGACTTATCTGTCTTACCTTTTGTCCTGTGTGTGTGTGTGTGTTGTGTATGTTGGGGTCTATTCTCTATTTGTTATAATTTGAATATAATGTAATTTCCAATTTGTTTGCTTCTATAGCTGTTCTTGCCAGATTGAGGTTTAGAAAAGGGTTTGCTTGTGGCATGTGCTCATTATGAGTGGTTTTCACGGTTTTCCCCTATGCATTTGTGTCCTATGTGACTGCGTGCAGCGGGCCATGATGCGGTTTTCGGAGCTGGAGTTGAAGGAGAAGGAGGGCGGTGTTGTGTGTGTGTCTGCCTCAGCAGCAGCAGCAGTAGGACGGGAGCTGGCAGACAGCCAGTGCAGAGAGCGAGTGCTGGAGCACTGCCAAGCCAGCACCAGGCAGGGAGAGAGAGACGGTGAGTGCCCTATCACCACACACGCACGCTCGCACACACACGGCACATAGACAAAAGAAACACACAGGCTACATAGTTGCAGTGAATCAGAAGGCAAGACTGGGTCTCTAAAGGACAGACTGCTTAGACAGAGTTTTCACAAGCCAAGTGAGTAGGCCTCTATTTTGTAAAAGTCCTTTGTGCGTCTCTGCCTTCGGAGACTACTGGCAGTGGAGGGAGGCGCGAGAGAGTCACAGCAGGAAAAAGTCCTTCGGTAAAATCCATGGTGTAGTGTAAACGATTGGGTAAGAAAGCGAAAGGGAGGCAATGGAGGGTGTGTGGGAGGTGACGGTTAGTGACGTTGGCTAGGGGCCCAGCTGTGTGTTGGAGCGAGACCGTGGCTGACGTGTGAGCCTAATTTTGGCATGGACAGAGACAGAGAGACTCAGGGAAAAATAGGGATATGGCACAGAGTGTATGCGGCCACAACATCACCACACAGTTGACTAGCTTAGTCTTTTATAACATTATAAAAGACTAAACATTTGAGCATACTAACAAAAACTAAACTCTGCCTATTGGGTATGTTGGCCAAGTTAAGATAAATAATTTTAGGAACTAAAGAAAAGCTAAACAGTACACAATTATCCCAATCTTTAGCTAATGCACATTAGATGGTTAAATATGTCTTAGTAAGGAGCCAAGCTATAAAGTGTGTTATTTTACTTTTATTTTTTGTTAAGATGGTTTGTTGTTTGAAAAACCTGTAGGAGAACAACCACATGACAATCAAAGCCTTTTCTCTTCAATCAAATATTCTTAAATGACAAATGGGTATGGCTCTCCAGAACACAGATTCAATGATTAATGAAAAAACTAACAGATGCAGGGATGGGAGCTGTGGGATGTTTCTCTTGCAGTGTGTGCAGCCTGCTATAAACCTTCAGACCACTGGCTCAGCTGACATCAGATTAAAAAGTCTTTACCCCATCAAAGTTTTACAGCCCGTCTTAAAAGCAGAATAAAAGCTGGCTGGTGTTAAATGGGCTTTTTCTCTCTGTCAATCCTATATCGCTTTATTTTTCCACCCCGTCTCTGTCTTTACACATTTGTGGTTTGTCTGAAGTCCTTATTTGTCTCATTTATATCCTGCCTTTGCTTCTGACTTATCATTTGTGCTGTCTGTCCATCTCATTCAGGTTGCCGTCCAGCATATGCTAACCGAGTTCCAGTTCTCCAGAAATATGGCGGCGAGAGGGAGCCTTTATCTCCAGCACAGGTGAACCACGATGCAGACAGAAGCACCAGCCATTGTGGAGTTAAAGATGCTAACAGGAAGCTGACTAAAGACTCCGAGGGCCATTGTGTGCCGCCCATTTTGACATCGGCTAACCTGCATCTCGAAGAGAGGTTTGCACCTGCCAAAAAACGTCCCAAGACAGAGCCAGATGACAGAGATGAAGTAGAGAGAGTGTGCCATCCAGAGAAGAAAGCGAAGATTTCTACTGGTATGAATTTTCTAAACGTGCCTCGTCACCTCCATGCCACTACTGTTTTCCTCTGCGCATCTGCTTTTAATGCATTCATTTAATTCTACTCACTTATTTCTCTTCATCTCGCCTGCTACGGAGCCGCTGTCTCAAACCTTGTTATTTTTTAATCTTTCTCTTCCTTTTGTCACTTCCCTCCTAATCAAATCCACCTTAAACCCACTCTGCCACAGCCACCCCCTTTTTCCACTCGCTGTCCCATCTTTCCGCTCTGTGTGGCAGCCAGCTCAGAGAAGTGTTTAATCCTGCCTTTGAGCGGAGTATGCGAGAGAAGCGAATAAGAGGGACAGCCGTTCTGTCTCTCTCTCTCTCTCTGTATATTTCCCACTCTGTCGTTCCTGTACCCACCCTTTTCAAAGCTGCTCTTTTTCTCCCTCTTTCATCTCTTTCCCCTCCCTCATCTGTTTGGCTTTCCTTTTTTTTCCTGGCATGTGGTATCCCACTTGCTCTCCACTGTGCTGGCAGACGAGTCAAATACCCATCCCATGTGAATTTCCAGCGAAGGATTCTTCTCTGCATCTCCAGTTTTTATTGCCTTGTTTCTTTGCCTGAATCCTCACTTCTTTCCTTTTTTACCTCAGTCAGATTCTCATCCCACCCCACAACTCTGTTCCATGTGTATTTGTATTTAAAAATTCTTTCCTTGTGTAATTGATACCATTCAGTCTTTTTTTCTTCTGTTTAATCTTTGCTCTTTATAACCCTTGAGTTAATTTTTTTAGTATGATTTCTATGCGATTTATTTTGTGTACGTTTCCGCAGACGATCATACCACTCCAGGTGACGACGACGAGGATGAAGTTCACAAGCTCAAAGTGTGTATTGAGCTAAAAGGCCTCCGACTAAGCAAGCCAACCACTGGTGCTGCTTCACCTGACAGGGCCCAGATCAAGCAGGAGAGAGTGTGGCCTCAGTCCAGATTAGTATCTTCAGCCCAGAGCGCACATGAGCGCAAGTTCAAATCCAGCGAGCCAGAAGACAGAGTTGCAGCACAGCGTGCTGAGATCAACAGGAAATGGGGTTGCGAGAAGCTTCTTAATGGTAAGAATGAACCGCCAACCCTGCTAACTCGAGTTCAGCTAGGGTAACGGAAATCTATCTTTGGCTCACGTTTTGCTTTCTTGTTGAGATGTCTGTCATTAGGGGATTTCCCAAGAGGTTTTTGGTAAGGGGGGCAGAGACTATGATGTAGCGACTACTTCCTCCAGCCTAGCAAAACAGAAATAAGACTTGGGCCTTGAGCCTAAAACGTTTTTACCCCTGTGACTTGACCTTTTTGATCGGCTGGTCAGCAGCTGGTCCTGAAAGTGAAAAAGACAAGTGGCTTGTGAGAGATGCGTGGGCAGGTGTAGTGTGACTAAAGTGTCATCAATGAATTTCTCCTTTTTTTTTCCCCTCAAGACCAGTCACAGCAAAAGGGAGGGAACATGGGGGGTTACTTATTAAAACCAGGGCTTTCCTTTATTCATGTGCCCAAGCTGTGGCTCAGACGAGAGGTGAGAATAAAGAGCAAGAAAGAGATTAAGGGAAGTGGATAAAGCAGGGGAGTCTTTGGTTTTCCTGCAGTAACCACAGGCATTGATTGGCAGCTGACTTTTTTTTTTTTTTTATTTCCCATTTTAACTCTTTTTAGATAATATCACCCTAGCTACAGCCACAGTATTACAATACATGTAGCTGTTTTTTATTCAAGCAAATGCATTCAGAATTGGAGCAATGTTTTTAGACACTTTCAGAGTGGATCATTGATAGGTTGATTGATGCTTTTTAATAGGATTTCCAGTAAATGGTTTTCAAATATGCATTACAATATTTGTTTGAATATTACCTGTAAATATGCAGTAAAAGAGACTAAAACCATACAGCCACAGCCATGTCCTTGAAGCAGTGACTTAAGTTTGCACATGTCACAATCCTTGTGTGTGTTTTCTTGCACGAGCAGGCATGCTGTGCACCCAGACAGCTCTGTGCGCTCATTAATAAACCAACAGAGGATGAGCGATGGCCTTGCAATATCTTCCAAGCATCACATGCTCACTTTTCCTTCCTTACTCACCTACTCCTTTTTCTCTCTCTTCAGGAGTTGCTCCCTCACTTTCTCCTGGCCAGTTAAAGGATAGAGTGCAACTGCCCAGCCCATTCTCAGGTGACCGTGGCCTCAAGGAGCCCAGGAGGGGCCCTTCTTCTCCTAACTCTGAGTTGTCAGTGGGAGGAACCCCTCCTCTCAAGGTCCGTCGCCATAGTGATGCAGACAAACCCAAGGGCAAGCGGCCATGCAAGACCAAACATACCAGTCAGAGGGAACGAGAGCGGGAGAGGCGGAAAGAGGCAACACCAAACAGTCCAGGCCAGCGCTGTGTGGCAGACTTGGGAGCTGCCGAAGATGACAAGGTACATGCTGATTTGGTTTATAATATGCTGTTTGTGTGTAAAATTTTACCTCAGAAATGGAACACCTCATGTGTTGTCCACTATCTAGTCGAGCCTGTGCAGTCGACCTGACCAAACAAGCTATCTACTTTTTTATCTCTGGTTTGGCAAGCATAGGGGTGTCAGGATATTTGCAGCAGCGGTTTGTTTCAGTATGCCTGTCGGCGCCTCTGATTATGCAGCTGGGAGAAGGAAAGGAAGTATGTTTACAATGTTTGGCGGACTGCTGGAGCTTTGACCTCCTCATGCCCTTTATTGACTCCCTGCGGAGTTGGTCTCCATGTGCGCTCGTCTCTGGCCTTAATTGTTAAATGTGTCATCGCTGGTGTTTTGTGTGAAGGTACGTGCCGGGACTGAAAGTGTCTTGTGTTTGTGAGCATTCCTGACATAACAACAAAACCCTGGAGCAATTAAATGTTGCTCTCTGCACAAGGCTGCTCACACACATAACCGAGCACAGAATGTAGTAGCCATGGTCGAGCGTATAAAGTGCTGGAGTTCAAAGGATTAGGAAAAAAACAAAAGAGTTTTCTGCCCACACTGCTATCCTCCCCTGCTCCTCCTCAGCTGGGCAACTGCACTGGCATGGAATTATCACTGAGAGGACAGGTACACTGGCAACTCCCCAGCTGAAGTGTTGCTTGTACTGGGACTGGCTTAGCTGTCAGTTTAGAAGTTATAGAAACAACCATGACAAATGGTTCTATACATACCTCAATATAGGGTTGAATGTCAGGTTAGGATTAAAGACACCAATTGCATTTGTTGAAATGTGTATTCCCTTAAACTACAGCTACACAAATGGTTGACATGTGACCTTGTGTGGTGCTTGCTCTGTGGCAGCTGCTTTAACACCCCTCTCCCTTCCTCTCTTTCTCTCTCCGCAGTCGAGTGAGCAGTGTGGCGTTCCGAGGAGGAGAGCCGCCTCTCCTAATCATTATCCCTGCTCTCCAGTTAAGCCGTGCTCTCCCGCCTCACTCTGTCCTCCGTCCTTGCAACCCCAGGCGAATGGCAGAGTGGGCGGCATCCAACCCCCAACAGAAGGGGCCGCGGTGCACAGGACCCTCCCTGCTGAGCCTCCTGCGCTGCGTCCAATCCCGCCTGAGGCTCGTCGGCTGATAGTGAACAAGAATGCCGGGGAGACGCTGCTTCAGAGAGCTGCGCGGCTCGGCTATGAGGTAATATCCTGTGGGTTAATGTCGTGTTGTGCTCTCAATCTTCCACATATCTTTTAAACAAGCACTAATCCTCCTCTTGAGCTGAATTTCTCCCCTCACGTATCTATAGCAGGAGTAACATTCAAATTTCCTGTGTTTCTGTTCTTTGTTGAATTCTTCTCCTGCATCTGCTTAATTCTTTCCATTTCTCTGTCCTAGTACTACTTTGTATCCCTTCCTATTCCACCCTTTCATAACGCTTCATCTTTTTATTTCCCCTACTCTTGCCCACCACTCGCAGGTTTCCGCTCCCCTCTCTTTCCTCTCGGCGCTCTTTCTCTTCCTCTCTTTGTGACTCAGATTGTCGTTGGCACCACTCCTTCTCCCTGCGAGTGTGCACATATACGCACACACTCCCCCTACCTCCCCTCCCCTCGCTCTGCTCTCACATCTCATTAATTTTCCGTGAGGCAAAGTGTGACACGCTCACAGACACAGGCGCACACACACGTGTATGCACAGACAGCATGAGGGTTCGGATCATTATACAGAGACGGATGCTCACAGCCTCTCTAGTATTGGAGGCTTTTTTTTTTTCTTTATGGCTGCTGATTGGTGATTTAATCAAAGTTTTTAAATGTGATTTTTATGTTTATCTTGTATTTGTGTGCCAGGGATATTTTTTATCACTGGTGAAGGTATCAAGAAATGTAAATAGGTGTTGCATCTTTTGTTGTCCATTAACCGATTGCTTTATGGTGGTGTGTTCACATTGCTCACGATGAGGTGTGTTTGAGTGGGAAGAGTGTGAATGAGAGGTAAGCACTGGGAGTATAATCGCGTTCTAATGGCCCTCTAATGTGCCGTGGTGACTGTGGTTAGCAGTGGCGGCGGCTGTTTTTCTCTCTCCCTCGCTCACTCATACACACACAGAGACACACAGAACAGCGCAGCAGCAGGGCTCAGTCAGCCGTGCTGGAGAGAAGCTGGCTCGTCTCTCTGATTTATGCGTCTCTCTCGAACATTTTTTTTCCCTCCCTTCCCGTTTTTTTCCCCCCCAATCCCCCTTCAAGTTTTTCGCCTTCCTGCGCTCGGCGTGTGGGGAGGGAAAGGAGGAGGGGAGAAAACCTGAGACTACACAAACAAGGCGCTGACCGCTGCGCAAACATCACCCCCCACCTTCCCTCCCTTTCTCTCATCCCCCTCCCTTTCTCTCTGCCTCTCTCCCTCTCAGGAAGCTCGTCTCTCACTGCCTGTGTGTGATAAGCCTGGGGCAGACCCCTGGGGCTCCCACACACACGCACACATGCATACATATGCACACGCACACAAAGACGTGTGCTGTGAGACACACCAATTTATGCATACCGCTCCGCACACACACGCAAGCCTGTAGACGCACAGAGCGCTTGTCTCACGCTGGTGTTTCGGAGCCGCGAGCGCTGGGCTTATCACACACAGGCAGAGAGATATGAGTGCCTGGGAGACAGAGGCACGTTCACACTCGCGTCTCTCACGCATCCATACGTGCACAGAAAACCACCCGTTATGACCCAGTAGGCACATGCACAGGCATCCTAACGGGCACGTGTCCATATGCTGCACAGAACGATGACTATAGTTGCTTGCTGCTGTTGCACACCCACACAAGTCTGCACATGCAAATTCTCAATCACCTCATGTGCACATACCCACACGCGAGCCTGAACAGAGCGCTGTTGTAACGTACGTACAGACCTGTGCATGTTAATGCACACCTCACATGCATGTCATTTAACACACCGCTCTGCGATGTTCACAATGCCCAGCCTACACTGTGCATATTTCATGTTCGTTTAGTTTTGCGATCCGTGACTGTGCACATGAAAGCCACTCTCTCTCTTCCTCTCTCTTCCTTCCTTTCTTGCTCCCCTTTTATTCTCTTGCGCTCCCTCGTCTGCCTCACTTTCTGAGCATTTGAAATGGTAATGAGTAGAGATTCTGCGGATGTCTTCATCCTTCTCGTTTCTCCTGCTCAGGGGCCCTCCAGCTCTGCCCATTGAAAGCTCAGATAAAGGTGCAATCTGTCATTCACTCTTTTCACATTAATCAATTCTGATTCTAGTCTAAAATGGGATCATGTGATCTAAGCAAAGAGAAACTAAATTTTCATTTTTTTTGGTGGCCAGCTAAAGTGGATCTTCAAGAGTGACACTAAACTGCAATCACTTTACTTGTGGGATAAGCCTAAACACACTCCAGACATTTAACTAAAACTCTTAATGCTATCTAGAACACATAGCAACATGCTGAAGATGCCCTACAGATTTAAAGTCACAAAAGTCACATATTAACTAAGTTAGCTAAAACTTTTATTTTCTAATGGCAGCCTAGATCACTGCATAAAAATTAGTCTTTGTGAAACGCAAAATATATTGATGTTCTCTTCACCATCTTTAAAATAAATATATTGTGAATAACTAATTCATTAAGTAAAAAAACTTCTAGCATGTAGGATATAATTATTCTGTAATTCTCTTAAATTTCTTATAACTTGTTTGTGTGTGGACTAACTTTACTGCCAACACCTGCGCAGGGATATCCACACATCCGTCACTTGCACAACTGCTGCACTTTTATGAACACATCCGTTTTATACAAGGCAGTGCTGCAAGGGGTTAAATGTCTGAGTGATGCATTGATTGCAGGCAAGCGCAGGGAAGCATTCTGGAAAGGCAGATTAGAGGACGGAGGGAGAGGGGTAGAGGAGGGGTGTCTCTTTTTACTGGGGAGGAGTGTGTGTGTGTGTGTGTGTGCGTGTCTGGCGGGAAGCCGGGGCTCTTGTACTAAGCTCCTTGCTCTCTCCCAGCGATATTAAACACGGCTTTGGAGGTTTAGTGCAATGCCTCCTCTGCTGCCATACGTGCGCTCATGCATATACTCGTCACCGCCACAGAATACACAAATGCACAGACACGCTCATCATTTTAGGTGCACTGCATATCCCTACTCCCTACCCGTCAGTCTTTCCAACGCCTGCTCTGAGATGCACACACACACGCACAGACCGCAAGTAGAATCCCCCAGAGGCGAGCTTCTGAATCTCTCTCTCTCTAAAGGGGAAACTTGAAGTTGGCAGTGAATAAAAAACAGTTGGAGCATTGGTCCACACCTGATTCACAATTGATTTTTTTTTTCTCCCTCAATGTTGCTCATTTCTTGATCTCTGTTCATTCTTTTCTTCATTTACATTCTTTTTTCATTCTCTTTGGTCCATCTTCTATCACTTGGACCCTCGCACGTTATACACCCTCCTCCCATCCTAGTTCATCTCTGATTATCAGCTTCAGCCTGGAGGACGGCCTTGACAGATTTCATCCTCAGATTCATTTATCTGTCATCTGTTGGGGTGTCGCCTCGCGCATCTTCCCTTCTTCCGCCCTTTCTAGCCCTTTGCTCATTGCTTTGTCTGTCTGTTTTCTCTCCATTGCCTCCTTGTCCTTTCCTTGTCCTACTCCTATGCTGTGCTAAAGGAACTAGAGAGATGGGGAGCGAGGGAGAGAAACACTTAGACTAGATGGCAGACTAGAATTAGCATAGAAATGGAAGTTTGGAGTTATTTCCCAGGTTCAGATGAGCAGCTCCTCTCCCTTCTGCACAGGCCTGTTGAAGGACAGTGCATAAGCCTTGCGCTCAACTTGTCTTATATCCAGGTCCGACAAAAAAACATACATTATATTTTCCCCACTGTCTGTGTATCTTTCCGAGAAACAAACACACCAGGTGTTGAAATATACATTTGTCTCACTGAGGTTCTACATCATCTCCCTAAACTGCTCTCTCTTTCTCCCCTCTGTTTGGTATCAGCCGTCCAATAAAAACCAGTCTGACTACTCGGAGCTGGAGGCCCAACTGTCACAGCCTTCAGTCAGAGAGCATGCAAAATCTTTTATCATAACTCTCTGTCCCATAGCCATCATGCTTTTTCAAAGCCCAGCAATTGTAACAGGCTGTCACTGAGGTGTCCAGGGCATGGCACACACACACACACACACACACACACACACACACACACACACACACACACACACACACACACACACACACACACACACACACACACAGCATCTTCTGGCAGGGTAAATAAAGTTCACTTTCATTGTGTAATTTCTGCGATTTATAAAGCATTTGCGTGTGAGTGTATATGTTTGTCCACGGTCAGTTCTTTTGTTCCCTTTTTCCTACAAGAATCACAAAGAGTTGTTGGTGGGCTTTGTTTTAACTTGTGCATGCATTTGACTTTTGTTTGGTACTTGCACAAAATCCCATTCCCTAAAAGGCCTCCGCATCTCCTTTCCTTTAGGAAGTGGTGTTGTACTGTTTGGAAAACCGAGTATGTGAAGTGAATCATCGTGACTACGCTGGATACTGTGCCCTCCATGAGGCATGTGCCCGGGGCTGGCTCAACATCGTCCAACATTTGCTGGATTATGGGGCAGACATCAACTGCAGCGCCCAGGATGGCACCAGGTAAACAAAAAACTCATACATATGCACTTAAACTTGGACTTGGATAAACACATCTCCTGTACACAGTGGAGGCATGATTTATTTTTACAGCTTAGGCCTTTTAGCATAACAATATTCCTTTTACAAAGCTTTCCAGAATGGCTGCTTATTATTATTATTATTATTATTATTATTAAGATGCATTTGTAATTCCGTAAAGGCTTTTTATAGTTCTTATACATTTAGGCACCAAAGGATTGTTTATTTTTGTGTTTTTCCAAGCCACTTAAAGGTCTGTCAAGTGGAAAGGTTATATAAGACTGAGCTTCTTCATGTTTGTTTTTTTGTTTTTGATAACTGGGATGCTGGTTGCTTTGTTTTTATTTATTTATTTTATTATGTTTTGTGGCTAGAGTTGTCTCGATTGTGGAGTTGCATGAACAAAATAAATAAATAAATGATCTACTGAGTTACTAAAAGATAAAGATTTTTGGTTTGATAATTTATGGTGCTTTTGTTGACATTTTCTTTGCTGACATGAAATGCTTTAATTAAAATCATGCAATGTTAAGTCAATGCATATTTGGGCTTGTATAGGCCGATCCATGATGCTGTGGAGAATGACCACCTGGATGTAGTGCGCGTGCTGCTGTCTTATGGTGCCGATCCAACCTTGGCTACATATTCTGGCAGGGGCCTGCTCAAGATGACCCACAGTGAGAGCATGGAGCACTTCCTCACTGGTAAGAATTTAGCACAATGTTCATACCTTCATTCTTTGAAAGTTGAAAGAAGTTCTTAATAAGGTCACACACACTTTCAGATATATTCTGTATCTCCAATAGACTTTATCACCAGAGAATGAGTTATCTATGAAGGTTTTCTATTAAACCTCAGTTAAAGCTAGAAGTAACTGAGCTTTCATGGTTTGCGCTTTGAGTTTTAAAATGCCATACAGATATATCAGACTCTTATTCTAATTTGATTTAAAGACTGCCAAGCTTTGAGGGATTTTCAGTTTAAAGTACAAAATGACTCATTTGTTTTGGGCTTTCCTTGTTTAAATCTTAACCACATGTGCATGTTTTCCCAAAACTACGGTAAGAAGAGAATAACATCCAGTAAATACGGTTTAAACTCTGAAGGTGAAAACTTGATACTAAGTGAAGACATTTATCAGTCTAGGACAGCAGCTTCTGAAATGTATTTTGAAATGTCGTTTTGTCTTTTTAAAACTCAAACCTTTTTGCAACCTATTGGTGCGAGTCCTCCTCCCTCTACTGTACTCCCAACCACAACTAGACGTGTTTGTTTCTGTCATCCTGTTTCCCCTCTGGTGCCCTTCTCCTGCTCGTCTACCCCTCCCTTGACCACCTGTTAGACAGGGAGTCTCAGCCCGCCGGGGTGCGTGCTGCTGCCTCTGAGCTGCTCTTTCTGGTTACTTAGCAACGCCAACTGTGTTTGCTCAGCATACGTGCAGAAATGGGCTTTGCTCTGGTTGTAATGTGTGTATTTCTGTGAAGTTGCCACTAATGATGCTGAAGTAGTCTCTGTTTTGGGTCAAATGTCTTTTGAATGTTGTTAGTGATGATGTAGTTTTGTGTACAACTAGGTATTATAAAAGGTATTTGCACACCTAGACGGGCACAAGCACACATTTTCTCTGTGACTTAACAGTACATGATCACCTTAATAGCAAGACAATATTAAATGTGCTCAAGTGCAGTAAAAGGGACGGATGTGGGAGAAGGATCATAACAGGTGTATGTTCAGATGAGGGGTGAACAGGTTTATCAAAAGGGAAATTTACTATGTCGGCGGTTAGAAAGACTGCACAGAATTTAAAAAAGGCAGAGGAAGGATAGATCGATAGCTGCTAGACTGACGGAGCAGGGAAGCTAGGGGAGATTGAGCACCGGAGAAAATGAGTGAGAGCGAGCAAGCGATCGCTGCCCTCCCTGCACCTGGTCCCACTCATCTGGAGGCCGTTAATCCCCCCAAACACACGCCAGACGCCCCACGCCTCAGCACTGGCACTAAGCCCAGATTTCATTCTGTGTGTGTGTGTGTGTCTGAGTGCGCGTGCTGAATACACACTTTGCTCTGGCTGTGTGTGCTTATCCTGCTCCCTCTGCTTGTTTATTTCCAGCCTGGTTTGTGTGTGTACCCAGAGACTCTGTGTGGTTCTCGTTTGATTCCTGGCAGCCGCCTGTAGCCCTGGCCTGAACTAAGCCAGCCCTAACCCAGCGGAGACAGTCGTTCCCCTCCCCTGTGGTACAGCCGCTGGCCACTGACCATGCAGCTTCCCACCTCACTCCCAAAACAATTGTTCTGTTTTTTTTTTTTTCCCCTTTCCCCTCCTTCTATTTGTCTGCTTTGCGACTTTTTTGCTGAATTCTCCAAGGGCAACCATTTTTGCCTTGTCCCTCAGGCTGTACCTCTTCAATAACGTGCTTTACTTTTCTCTTTATAGATTATTTTGCTGACCTTCAGGGCCGCTCGGATGATGACCCAGGACTTTATTGGGAATTCTATGGCAGTGCAGTGTGTGGTGAGTACAAATGAGCACTTTTCAAGCCTTTTTCTTCTGACACCTTAAATCATACTGGATTATGCCTATGTAACCTTGCCTTATTTAATAACTAAAACTTATTTTTATGTTTCTTTTGTCTATTAGAGTCCACTGACGAGTGTGGAGTCTATGACATCTTAGCTGACCCCCCTGGCCCAGAGGATGGCGATGAAGAAGATAAGAGAGAAGTTTTTGAGTTTGAGTTTTCTGACAGACCTCTGCTGCCTTGCTACAACATCCAAGTGTCTCTTTCCCAAGGGTAAGTGTGGACTGGCAGGACAGACATACCATTTAAACATGGTTACCATTGCGTGTAAGGATTTCTAACCACTGGTTGTTTTTACTTTCTGTTAGGCCAAGGAACTGGTTGCTACTCTCAGATGTCCTCCGTCGGCTGCGGATGTCTGCTCGCAGCTTCCGACAGGCCTTCCCCCACATGGAGGTGGTGACAGTTGCAGAGGCAGAGTTTTATCGTCAGGCGTCTCTGTCACAGCTTTTTTCTTGCCCAGAAGAGCTTGATGGTTTTCATTCAGACAGCAAGGAGCTGCTGGATTTGGTGGAAGACAGTGCTGAACTGGCTGCTTTGCTGGGCTCCTCACTGGAGTGCTTGGATGACCGTTGGGACCATCCAGGGGACAAACTGAAGGATAAAATTAAGGCTGTTGGGAAGTTGGGCTCATCCTGACCTCTGGAGCCATTAAAACACTGACCTTGAATCCCTAAGGACTGCAGTTTGCTGTGGAGCCAAACAGGGGTTTTGATGCCTTAACCTGGCCCTTTCTACTTTAGACCTGCTCTGGTCCAGCACTGGTGCACTATACAAAAACATTGACCTGCTGGCTGTCAGGACTGCTGAAATGTTTTCCTGTTAACAAATTTGGGACTCCTAAAAGTTAATAATGGTCTTATTTTTATAAATTAATATATGTAAAAATGATTATATAAAGAAATATATCAGAGATTTTTGTTTTGTGGGATGTCGCTTTCCACTCCGCTGCAAGATTTTGTACAGCAAGAGAGTAGTCATGCTGTCTCTATTCGGAGTGTGTGGGTGCGCAGCACATTAAGCATGTGTGTAGCTGTACAGAATAGTACTGAGACTGTGCTATTTGAATGTGGTATTTGTGTTTATAAGAAGCACATGATATCCTTTTTTCTCCTCAGACTTCAGGCTTGCTTAAGCCTCGAGGATATTTGGTTGTATTTTTTGTTGTTTGTTTAGATTCTGCTTCCTGTTTAGTCTGTAATTTAACTGCAAAACTAAAATTGTTTTGTATTGTAAAGTTTTAAAACAATGTAGATACCTTTTGCCACAGAGCTTGTATATAACATGGAGGCTACTGCAGTAACGTAATTTTTGGTGTGTTTTGTTTTAAATTTGTAATTAAAATATCTCATAATTTGTATTTATATTTTACAAAGGAAGTTGCTTTAAAATAAATATACAAACTGCATATGAAACCTGTTCAGTTTCTAATTGTGTCTCTGCTTATGGGGTACAAGCCTCTGTAACCGTCCTAAACTTTACCAGTGGGTGTCTATAGAACACCAGCGTGAATCTACATTGCCATCTTTTGGCTTCTTTTTCACGCATTTGGAGCTTTAACAATCCTTTTATGAAAAATCTTGTGGCTTGCAGCGCCCTCCAATGTGCAAAAAATGTAGTGCAGCATGAGAATTAGCAAGGCGCATTAGAAATGCCCAGGACATCCCCCATTGGTCGTCTCATATTAAGGGACCATGAACCATGGATTTATTAGCCTGTTGTTGGACAAAAAATAGGTGCATTCACATAGTCAACGTGAATGCACTTATTTGACTGAAATCTGGGCGTCTCTGTCTAGACTGCAGCACCCACGACCTGGCCCAGGATAAGCGGAAAAAGATGAATGTATAGATGGACATTGACTCTTGTTGTATATGGATATTAACATTATTGTAGCCTTATGTCCAAACTGATTAAGAAAATAAGTGATAGATGGCAAGCTAAAGTCTCTAATGTAGATACTGGGACAGACTAGTAAGATTGCTTTAATCGGCCTATTAGAGCTACTTAGATTTACAATAGAGCTTTACTGATGAGGCTATCACACACTATCATATCAAGTCAGAGGCAGCAACAATGCGACGATCTTAATGAACCCAAAATAAGAATGAAACCAAATGAGCTTGTGCAGCTGATAGGGCAAAAGGCAGTTTCGGAAGCCGATTACATGTTGAATCTTTGTAAATGTACATTGTGTCTTATGTTTTGGTATATACAATCATGCTTTTTAAATGTTTAAAAGCAACAAGAAAATGGGATAATGCAACTAGTTTATTATTATACTAGTGGCGTCGGTTCCGTGCGGAAATGACGTCAGAACAGGTCAGCTGATCTCTGCTGAAGGAGAAAGATGTCGACGACAGACTGGTCAAGAATGGAGGCTGTTTTTACCGCAGGGTTTACCCTTTTCCTCCTAGCGATTAATGGTAAGATACCCTAAAATTCACATTCATTTGATTTTTTTATAATTAAGTAAGACCAGTGCTTTTCTTTATTTTAATGTTGAGCAGCACCTTAACATTATGGCTAATGCACTAAGGAAAATGTTAGCATTAGCCTTTGCGGCAATGGAAGCATCTAGACCATATATCAGATTAGTTAGCTGTCGTATAACAGTGATCAAATGCAAAAGTGAAAATATTAGATAATTTGCATTAAGGAATTACTTTGATATTGCTAATGGAATAAGCCAGCACAATAGCCATGGGTATCGTGTTCACAAAACAATTTCTAGAATTATACATAGCTGTAGCCTAATATTTTCTTGGTTTGCGCATGCAATTGTAACTTAGAGCTGTGTGTATAAAATGCAGATAAAAAAATTAAGTAAAGATGCCAATGCCTCTAGTGTCTCAACCTGGTCTCGACATTTTTATGTCCAAATTGTCATGTGACCAGCCTCATTGGTACTTCCTCTTTTACCAGCTCTGTGTCACGAGGATATCCTTCCACGAAACACTAATAGCCTGTGTTCTTGATGTTGCTCACTCAAACAGTTGGATTGTTAGTGATGATTAATTGTTGCGCAAAACTGGAAAATGTCCTCTGTCGTTTAACGACATACCCTGAGATTTCAAGACCACAGTGTCAGATATGCTGCAATGTAATGTAATACTGAAACTTTAACTACAGCTTTTTCTCGTGGGTGTATTTAGCCTACAGCACAAAATGTACGTAAACATCATTGTTTCTCATACTTTTACTGCAGTGTTGCTAACACTAAGTCAATTTTCCCACAGGTGTACATGGAAACAGCTTGACAGTTCTGCAGGCTCCAGAGTTTGTGTCCTTCCAAAAAGGAGAGTGGCCCATCTCTGGAGAGAAGATTCCTGACTTGGTGGCTTTAACCATGGGGTTTTCTGTTCAGGAGGTAATTTTATTTTACCCCGTTTTTTGCGTTCATGGGTTTTGCCATCAACAGCAGATTCTTTGCTAAAGATACCTTGCTAATGAGTTGTCATTTGTGCAGGATCTGTCTTGGCCAGGCCTGCGAGCAGGTCCGTTGTTTCAGCGTCCTCGAGCAAATGTTCTGGTGGTTGTGAGAGGAGTCAATGACCTGGCCCTGCCTCAGAATGTAGCCACTTACCCCTTGGAGAATGTAAGTCAAAGGCTATGTAATGTTGTATGAATCACAATACTGTATGTATGTTTAATGCTATCTAATATAAATGGCATTGTTATTTTTGTTTGTTCTTTTCAGGCTGTCCCCTTCACTCTGGATAGTGTTGCAGAGACTGTTCATTCTCTGTTTTCTGAGGATACTCCTGTGGTGCTGCAGCTTGCTCCCAGCGAGGAAGTAAGCAACACTACATTAATTAACAGTAATGCCTTGTTTGAGTGTGTGTCTAAATTATCTGACAATCCTGTCTGTCAGAGGCTGTATATGCTTGGCAAAGCAAACGCTGTGTTCGAGGACCTCCCAGTCACTCTGCAGCAGATTCGTGCGCGTCTCTCCCAAGAAGGCTCTGTGTTGGCTTCCCTGCCACTTAACTCCCTAAGCAGAAATTCAGAGGTCAGTTCATTTTTTAAAAGAAAAAATTGGACGTGGTTTTACAAGAGCACTGAAACGTCTCTTTTTTGCCATCTCTCTAGGCTGATTTACTATTTCTGTCTGAGGTCCAAGTGCTCCATGATATCACAGCTCTGGTGGGCCGTCTCATTTTTATTTCTTGTCCTCAAAATGTAAGCGTTATTTTCTGGATTTTATTGAGATGCCTTGCTGACTCAGGTGTCTTTTGTATTCTTAAAATGTAGTTGCAAAGACACCGACATTTAGCAAAAGACCACTCCCCTGACCTGTACTCTTTGGAGTTGTCTGGCCTGGAGGAGCTGAGCCGGGTCTATGGCAAGGACTCCCCTCAGTACAGGGACGCAACTTCCATTCTTTCTTCTGTCTTGCAAAAGGTAAGCATATGGTTATCTAGAAAATGTTAATTATTCATGTAAACTCTGACTTGAACCTCATTTGTGGCGTTGTCTTTGTAGTTTGCAGAGGATGTGTATGGACTCTATGGCAACAGTGCAGTGGTGGAGGTTGTTACTGTGAAAACCTTTGATGCTCCTTTGACCCGGAAGTCCCGTTCAATTCTGGAATCAAAACAGATTGTAAGTTTAAGGCTACAATAAGAAAAAACAAATTATATTGCATAACTTAAAAATTTACATTTGAGTTAAAAGGTATTTTTGAATATTGTCAAACATTAAGGTAAGGATTTGTATTTAACCTTTTGCTTGTATCTTTGTTGTTAGAGCAAACTGGACACCCCTTACAATCTGGCCTATAAATACATCGACGATTATGCAGTTGTGTTCAACATTGTGCTGTGGCTGATGATTGCTCTTGCACTTGCTATTATTGTAATATCATACAACCTCTGGAACATGGACCCGGGATATGACAGCATAATCTACCGGATGACCAATCAAAAAATCAGGATGGACTAAATCCTCATTGCAAAACCTGTCCGGTCCCAAGATCCTTCTAATGTTTGTGTTATGTGTGAGGTATAGTTTGTTGGAAAAAGGGCCCATTTCCTTTATCACTTTTTTGTTTACACTTGCAAATGATCTTTGTTTATGAAGTTCATTACAGATGAATAAATACACTGAAAAGAGCACCTTTCGAGCCAACAGCTAACATCATTCCATAAAAACCTTTTTCCTCTAATTCTTTGTTTCCTAGTGACAACAAATGTGTGTTCAAGTTTTATTGTTGTATAAAAACTATTGTAATGTTTTGAAGAAAGAATGTTTGGTTTATGTGTGATGTGCTAGTCCTGCTGTATGGAAATAAGTTATAAATTGTGTATATATATTGAATATACAAATGCAACATAAATGAACTGTAGTCTTATTGTGAAACAAATTGTGCAATTCAGTTGAGTTGATACTTGATACATGTTTCATTATTCAATATAAGTTGATTTATGTGGCTGTGTAAAGTGTAAAATGAAATAAACTATTACATCCACTATTAATGTGATTGACACTTTTAAACATTAAAAATGAGAGATATTTAGTTTAATTTTAATAAACCATATAGATTTTATTTTATGTTAGATAATATAAAATGTGTTTAATTAGTACAAAAAGCTAAAGAAAACGTATTTATTTTGACTTAAAAAATATATATATATATGTAAGCTTAATTTACCACAGTAATACAAGAATTGATTGCAGGAACTGGCTTTGAGGCTTAAGGTAGGCAAGAGAAATACATAAAAATACAGCACACAAAGGGTAAAAGAAATTCATCACTAAAGGCCTTGTTTTTTAAGGCCTTAGGTAACATATAAATTCTAATAAGTGATTTCCTTTCTGACAGTGAGTCATAATAACAATCATGGTAAGAGCCAATCATATTGCAGCGGCCGCTTTAAGTCCCGCCTCCGCTTAATATATAACTGCTGTTTGGTAACCTCATACCCCATATCCTCATTCCCGCTAGTGGTAAACATAGGAAGATAGTCTGAACGAATTGAACGAAGCAGCTTTTATTGAGAAGATCACACAGCTATGGTCTGATTGTTGATAAAAGGTACGTATTTTTCTTATAGTTTTCGAACTTTTTAATGACATTCTGTCTTCAACTCCTCCGAGTTATAGGCGTATAATAAAATCTGACAGTTATTCGAGATTAGACATAAAACATGGACAATTGTTCACCATGTTTATGTCGTTTGCCTTTTAGCCAGCAGCTACGTGGTGAGGAAGATCCGGGCTTCCATTGCTGAGCGAGAGCAGCCGGAAACGCCCATCAAAACACCATGTAGTGAAAGGGGTGAGAATAAACTATTATTACTGTTACTAACGTTTAATAATAATTTAATAACTTTTAAACTAACTAACTGACTCTTTTTTATTTTATCTAAGCTGAAAGAAGGCTGCAAGAGCAAGCTCTCACACCAGAAACTGATGTAATGTACGAACCAGGTGAAGAAATCATTCAGGCAGCTGGCTCCGGGACATCCTCTGTGACAACTGTGCAGAAATGTGGTTCCTGATAAAGGATTACACTCGCCCGGAAGTTATGATGTCACTTCATATCAGTTTATGTATCAAACAATTTATTTAATGCAGTGTTTGAAGGTCAGCTCATCAACCTCTAGCTAGAGGCTGAGCCGGCCTGATGTTTCTGCTGCATCAAAAATAAAAGAATTAAAACACCAATGTTTTGTGATTAAATATTCTTTAGTTAACATACTGGTAACATACTGACCAATGCAAATACTTTTATTAGTCTAATGTTTTGGTTTTAATTAAAAATCTACCTACCTACCTTATGACCATGATAATAAACCTGACTTTTATTATAAATAAATGTGGTCATAAGGTAGGCTTCTAGTGTAGTATATAAGTTAGCATCTGTAGGCAGTTTTATAGCACATGTCAGCTTTCATTTGCGAGATCTTTAATCAAAACTAAAACATTGGACTAATAAAAGTATTTGCATTGGTCAGTATGTTACACTGTCAACACACAGTGTAATATAATTCACCAAACAGAATCCTAAGGTAACAAGCTTGTATTTTCTGATAAGTCAACAGAAATAAAAGGTTACAGGAGGAGTCTAAATAATATAGGCCTACACAACAAAAGGCTCTGGGATAGGCTACAGATAAATAAAGCAAAAACGTACCTAAAATGAGTAAAATAAAACACTTTAAATGTATTTGATATGGCAATTCATACTGTTGTTGTATCCTTGGGCAAGACACTTGCCTCCAGTGGTGTTCTAGCTGAAACACTGGTAAATGGGAGCTTTATGTAAAGCACTTTGAGTGCCTACTAGGTGGAAAAGCACTATCTAAAAAATAAAAATAAAAAACAGTAATAAACATGTTAAGAACACACATTATACGAAACACACCTCTATGCAAGTGACACAACAATAAAACACTGCTAAAAATATTTGTTATTTAAGTAAAACAATTGCTAATACATTAGTCCAGGTTATGTTTACATATCTGGTTGTCCAGTTACCACTGTTTATTGTGGATTTTACAATCTTCTCTGATTGACGATTGTATGGTTGTATTTGAATGAATCTGAATTTTATCCTTTAATGGTGGAGGGGTGAGACCATGGATAACGTCATAGACAAAAACTATGTCTGAATAAATGATTATGTTTTTTTAATGTTGAACAATGATGGTCAACTCTGACTTTTTATCTAGTGTTTTCATAGTCTTCTTATAGAGTCTTTCTTGTTCGTCTGGGTCCAGCTTGTCAGGCAATAACATATGTGAGAAAATTGTGGCATTTAAGTAACATTTTAAAGCCTCTGTTGTAAGATTATTTCAAATGTGAACATACATACAATTTTACCAACATTGAGATGTGAGAGGAGTTTTTTTTAGCTAACCACATCATTAAAAATGACAGATTCTCAGTTGCCTGCTGCTTAGGTTTTGCATGCACATAGTATCATCTGGGTATAAATGACATAATGCAGAGCAGACCTCAGAGAAATCATTTATATACACGCTAAATAAAAGAGACCCAAGAATCGAGCCCTGGGGCAATCCTACATTGAATACATTAGAAACCAGCTCTGATATTTTTGTTGTCTACACACACACATTGTTTCCTATCTTTTAAGTACAACTCCACATTTTGATTGTTTCTTGACATTAACGGGGAGCAATAACCCTTTTTTAATTAACATTAACACACATTTTAATTAACATTTAATTAACAGATGCCCCACAATATATATGAGTGGCAAGGCTTGTTGCCTCTACATAAAAACAAGAGTTTAAAACTTGTCCCATCCACACAAACGTTTAGTTTGTTTTCTGAAAATTAATGTGGTGTTGCTGCACCTTTGTAATGCTACCTCAGCCCAGTAGGTGGTAGTAATGCAATGAAACGGTAAGTTAAACAAAACGTAGAAGCAACATGCAGCACATCCACACCAATGGTAGAATCGAGCTCAACAAAATTATGTGCAAGGTTTTTCTGTAAGGTTGCAGTTTAATTCTCTGAGGAGAAATTATTGGATGTGTCGTCGCCGCAGGTATTAGCAAATAAATCCCTGAAAATGGCTAAGCTTCATGTCGCTACGAATAGCAAGTGCAATGAACAATGTAACTAGCATTAGTGGCTAACTGTTGGCGCTAGCGTTTGCTAAACAGCTTATTTACTTTCGCTTGTGTTGATTGCACTACAAGACACAGTATATTATTTGTTTAAATTGTGATATTCAAGAAAAAAACAAACAAGGTTAGATTTTAACTGCATAAACATATAATTGTTAGTGCTGTGTGTGTTTTTTTTATTACACATGAGACGTAAGACATAATGGACGCAATACTACAACTGTTTAAAATGATCATATAAAAAGCATAAATGAGATTTTACAAAAATTGTAGCATTTTCCATTTCATTTGGTTTTATGTAGGTATTAATTACTAAAAAATATTAATAGACTATGTATCAACGTGGTCTATTGACTGATTTGAGACTTTGCATTTGACTTTTTATGTGAATTTTTTATTTTTTATTATTATTTTTTGCAGAGTGCCTTATCCAGCTTTGAACCATGATGGAAAGAAAACGAGCCTTGACTATCCCATTTTCTGTTGAGAAGGATAAACTGGTAAGTTTTTCATCCCTCTTTGACATCTCTATGAACATAATAATCTGTCTTTATACAGACCTATAGACATGCTATTATCTTATGTGTGCCAGTATTTATAGCCAAATAAAACTGCTTAACCTTTTTTGCTTAAATATTTGCGACTTTTCACATTTTATTTAAACGCTGTAGTCACTAACCACTTCATTGTCAACTTTAGATGGAAAACCCACTCAGGATTCCCACATCTTACCTTGAGTGTGGAAATATAGAAAGACAGGTACACTAATATATATATGTTCAGTCAAAATAAAGTATTCTGGAATACAACAATATTAATACTTTTTTCCCCCTTTTATCAGGTTTCCTGGACTGCAATTGCAGATTACAAATCTAGACATCGTGATTCACAGCACAAAAATGGATCTCTCTTTGACCACAACCATGCAGCAATGGTTAGGTTAGGTCTGGCCATGTAAGCAGATTATTTCTATTATTTACTGTTCACAAAAAGTATAAGCAGTACAAGTGTAATAATTTCAACATGTATTTTGCTAAACCTTCACAAGATGGAGCTCTTCTTCTACATTATAATCTATAGAAATCCCTTCCTGTTCTGATTGTCCATTCTTTGTGGATAACTCTTGTCCATCTCTAATAACACAGTAGTTCACAACCTTGTTACAACCCCTAGTTTAAAAACAAGGGGAAAAAAATTAAATACAAAACTGTGACTGACATTAGCAACATTCTTATCAGGACTATACCAGAAATTGCTTATCTGCACCACTTGTTACTGCCACTCCCAGGATCAGCTGGTGTACAAGAAGTCTGAACTTCAGTGTGATATACGCCATAGATCAGTGTGAAGATGCAGCAGTGTAATCCTTCCTGCTTTTTTGTTTGATTTATTAGGAGAAAGCCCTGTTTAATTCTGACAGATGTCCTAAAGACTGAACCGGGCAAGGTGTACATGGAAGGGATCAAAAGGAGACTGAATTTAAGAACTAATGAACAATCATCAGGAAAGTGGAAGGAGATGGGTCTTGGCAAAGATCGCCCCAATGGCTCAAGAGACAGGACGTCCTGTCAGACAAAGGACAGACACTTGAAAAGCAAGAGTGTAACACCAAAGAGCAAGCAGACTTCCAACTTGTCGTCCTCTCATAGGTAGGAACACAGTATGGCCCGTGACAGAGTGTAGACCTTTTTTGACTAAAGAAGGGCTTGTTTACTGGTTACCCACAAACTATGTATTGTATTGCATGAAAAACAAACTTTGCTAATAATTGTTGTTTGCCTTATGAATTTGATTTGGCTCTTGATATTTTCCACCCATAGTTGTCTTAAGTTTCAGCATTTTCGTTTTGTTTGCATTTAACATCCTGTTCATTAATCAACATTACAAAATTATGTAGTTTTGTACATTATCAAACCATAGTCTTGACCTTTTCTGAATTTAGGTCAAGATTAAAAAGAAGGACACATACTGATGATGACGAAGAAGACAAAAGCGATATTAATGAGTTGCCGTTGGGTAGAAATGAGAGGTTTGAAGTTGCTGAAGTTGTTGGTGAGTGATTATTTAAAAAATATCACAATGTGACTCTAATCTCTAATTTGAATCATACGATATTTAATATGAGCAATTATAAAAAATGTTACAAAAAACATATGTGAACATTTTTAACGTTTTCATCTGTCTCACTCAGATTGTGGATTATCTGTGAGTTGGGAACAAGAAGATATGGGTGGTTGTAAACTTTCTCCAGCTAAGATCAAAGACACAAGGAAAGAACCTGAAAATGATGTTCAGGTCAGTTTTCTTGTTTACCATAACTGCCCTTGTTGTTTTTTGGGATTTGCATTTTGATATAGAGACCATAAAGCAACAGAAGCACTAAAACTATCATATTTGTTTGTTGTTCATATTTGCAGAAAACGAGCAAAAACAATCTAGTGTCAGAGTGCACTGGACCAGGCAGCCCCAAACGCCCAAGAGAGAGTGTGTTGCGCCTCTCTGGGGTTAACACTAGAGATGGTGAAAATGCAGAAGACAGTGATTTGGAGAACTGTGATCGTGGTATTTTACAGTTCACTGTGGGTGAAGATGAAAAAAATGCTGACCCCATAGTTCCATTTATTTTTGAGGCTGGTAACGTTCCTGGATCTCCAAATGACAATAATGGAACCTTAACCATAGCTGAACCCAGTAAGTGCTTCAAGACAGCACCATTAACAGATTGCTATTGTCTTTTTCATTTGGTTTAAACATTACAGAAAGTAAGTGTCATTACACTTTATTCTACCTGTATTTTAGTTGTGCTCTCCAGTGATGATGATAATGAAGAGGGGGATTTAAACATAGAAATCCAGAGACAAATGTCACTGACAGCTGGTTCCTCAAGAAAAAAGACAGATGACTTGGAGAAAGTGCAGGTAGGTTGCATGGGCCATTGTTTTTGCCCCAAATTTGACAAAAGTTGATATTTTGGAAGGTTTTTAAAGCCTACCTCATACAACTCACAAAGAATGACATTTTATCACAATGCTTCATAATATGTTAGAGCTGTCAGTATGTAGTTATTAAAGCTCTTGTGTGTTTCAGGTGTTGCAGCTAGTTCTAAATGAACATTCTAATCCAATAAAAGACACTTGCTTGTGTTTTGCCTTCACCACCCTATACAGTGGACGATACCAGGGAAAGGCAAATGGGGACATCCTGGTATATCAAATAACACTCAGGATACGTCTTGTGTCCATATAATGACATTTTACATTTGGCTTTAATTTTGTTGATATTTTTTTCCTTTTCCTTCAGATAACAAATGACAACATTATCATACCAGTAAAAGGTAAAGTTGCTACCAACTGATGCTTGATCTTTCTCTTGATCTTCCTGATGCTTGAATTCAACCTCTGCTTGTTTTTGTTAACTGTGCACCCAGCTTACTGTTCTATTTTATTTTTTTGTAAACTTTTACTTCTGAGTCAGTTATATCAAAGAATTAAAGCACCATTAGATCTAATTGTACCTCTGTTTAGGATTTAGGTTTTTGGATTATGCCTGTCCTTAATTATTATTATCAATGTGTAAAATGAGTGTAACCTAATGTCCACCTTCTATGCCCCCAGATACTAGTGAAGAAGTGGATTTGATGTTGACATTGGAGCGGAAAGAGCTAAGGAGATACAGTGTTTGGGAAAAGCAGGAACTGGAAACCCTGAATATTTTCTGCAATGGAAATTTTGAGTCAATGCCTGCTGCTGGCCTTTTGTGTTGTGTGTCAAAAGATGCTGCAGTGGGCGTACAATATGACCTCATTCGGCTGTGTAATAAACAGGACAGAACCAAAAACACTGGTAAGATTTGTGCTAGTGTCAGTGCATAGTGCTTCAAAATAATTTCTACCATAATTTCTTGTCTTTGTTTATTGTGGTCCCTGTTGATATCAGTTGTACTTTTTTATATTCTAGAACAGCCCAGCCCTTTCATCTTAATCTTTCTGCAAGATCCTTTAGGGGGTATGGAGGGGGCTTTTTTGCGTTCCCTTCTGGACATTGACTGTCTCAAGTCTCTTGATCAAGAAGAATCCTTAAGCGAGTATAATCATACAATCGTTGGCCCAGTTCTTTCTCTGGAGGAGAGTTTGGAACTTATAAAAACAAGCGGACTGGATCCACACCTGCTAACTTTTCTAAGCCAAGGGAGTTCTAAACCCACAGACATAGACTGCAGACTATTAGATTCTTTGGAAAACACTTGCATTGAACCAGACGCTCAACTACAACAAGAGATTGTTTTGCAGCAGGAAAAGGAGCCAGAGCATGAAATGTCATCCCAGCTTGAAGAAGTGAGTCAGCCTCAAGAAAATCTTGAGTTCCCATCTGGGGTTAGTAAACAAATGAACAAAGTTTAATTTTTTTATGATTCTGTATGACATTTATTTGTATTAATAGAAGAGCACAATAGAGCCTGTATACACATTGTGCCATCGCCGACTAAAAGACTCTTACTCTGTGACCATGTCCAAACCCGACTCCAACTGGGTTAAATATAAACATCAGGGGCTGGCCCGCAGGTGAGTACTTCATCTCATTTTTGGTGCCATTCAGCAAGAGAGGGCATCTGTGGTATTGCCTCTTGTAAACCTACTTCATACATACCCTCTTGGGGATGTTAGGAGATTGACTAGACTTTCCTGAATCCTGTGTATTTATGCATGCAGCACATGTCAGGAGAATGTTACAGTACAGGTTGTCAGTGGATAGTTGAGTGGATTTATCTAGGAACACGGCGTGGATAAACTCACATGGGCTATAAGGTTTCACATATCTACTCCCAAGTTGTGGAAAGCACCCTTCCATGCGCTCTATGTATGGTGCCTATCTTGTGATAAAATGCATTATTATCCATAACATTCCTGAATGTTGCTTTCCTCTGAGGTTCTTTGAATATTGTTCCTACATTACACGCCACTCATCAGAAGGTGGCACTAGGGAGCAAGCAGGATATCTCCTGAGTAAGAAATAGCGGATTGTGTTCAATAATTCAAAATCTGGAAAACTTTGAAGTATGTTTGATATGTAAAAGTGACTTGCTCTGTGCATTAATACCTACTTCTACATTAGTCAAAAATTTTGCATTA
Organism: Neodontobutis hainanensis; assembly: GCA_024349245.1. Lineage (NCBI taxonomy): Eukaryota > Metazoa > Chordata > Actinopteri > Gobiiformes > Odontobutidae > Neodontobutis > Neodontobutis hainanensis. The sequence goes on from JALDNG010000048.1 coordinate 396,317, forward strand.
TATTTCTGCTACAGTTTCACATTTTATCTCTTCTCTTCAGGTTGATCCAGTTTCCTCCTCCCCCATTAAAAGGTGGAATCACTGTTACAATGGAAGACCTGCAGTGCCTTGACAGTGGGCAGTACCTCAATGATGTCATAATTGACTTTTACCTTAAGTAGGGGCTTTTTATAAAAAGGTTAATCACAAGTAGAATGGCACAGAAGATACTTAGTTTGTTGTTCACTTTTTTCAGGTACCTCCTTCAAAATGCCTCTGAGTCTGTAGTTGGGCGCTCACACATCTTCAGCAGCTTTTTTTACAAACAGCTGACACGTAGGGATAATGCCAGTGAAGGCAGCCACAGTGACTCGTAAGTTTATGATGTTCACTTTAATATCACACTTAGGAATAACTGATATATAACATATATGGATTTATATGTGTCCTTCTAGTTGTCAGAGGCAAAAGCGATACCAGCGGGTTAGGACGTGGACACGCCATGTCGATATCTTCAATAAGGACTTTCTGTTTGTGCCTGTTAATCAGGAGTAAGTGGATCATTTGAAAACCTGTGCTGCTGAGAGCATTTGTCACACTGGTGCAAACAAATAACATAATTTTGTCCCCTGTTTTAGGGCTCATTGGTATTTAGTTGTCATTTGCTTTCCTGGATTGGTTGAGCCAAAAATTGAAACCTGGACTTTGGTTAACATGGACAAGATTCAGGATCAAGATGAGTGCCAAGGGTCTTCAAGCCCAACTGACAATGAGACAATAAACAACAGTGACAACACAGAAACAGGTTTGTTTGTAAATTATAATTAACAATTGACGTATATCTGTCAGTAGTAATAAAAAATAACAGTATGTGCTTTTTACATCATATTTAGAAAATTCTCATAAAGAAGCTTCAAAAGACCCACCATGGGCTCCAGTGGTAAGATCTGTTTTCTGCACATTTTAAACATGTTTGTTTTTTTCTACAGATCTGTTCACTTATTTATTTATTTATTTTCAGAATTGCACTGAGAAGACTTGCCAAACAAAGACTGTTTGCAAAAGGTGAATGCACACACAAGCCATTCATTCCATAAATTTATTCTATAGATGATGTAGAAATACAGCACTATAGCCTACATTGACTGACGTCCATGTGTCTCTGTAGGCCATGTATTCTTGTTATGGACTCCCTTAAACGTTCTCCTCATGAGCGAGTCTTCAAGTTGTTACGAGAGTAAGTGTTAGAGTGCGCACTCTGTCAGAGATCTGTACTTGTGCAAAGTTACATGTATTAAATACATTGGTCATCAGGTACCTGCAATCCGAATGGGAAGCCCGTCGTGGCTCACCAAGGGACTTTGGGCCTGACCAGATGGAAAGCTCACAATTGTCAAGTTCCCCTTCAGGACAACAGCAGTGATTGTGGTCTTTACCTGCTGCAATATGTTGAATGTTTTTTGAAGGTAACATTCAGGAGTATAATTCCCTTGTGCCTAGGCAGTATATGATATAAATGCATGTGCCCTGTTTGAAAAATTAATGATCTTGTTTTTGTAGGACCCACTGGTACACTTTGATCTCCCTCTACAACTAAAACAATGGTTCCCACGACACCAAGTGCGAAGAAAACGAGATGAAATCCGAGATCTGGTACTCAAACTCTATCGACATCAAAATGTGGATAAAAGATAAATGTCACCATAGATAGATCTGTTGCATCACATTTCTGTAGCTCATATAAACCTCTGCTCATACTGAGCAACTGATATCTGAACTGAAAGTGTTTTCTATTAAATTTGAATTTATTTTTGTCAGTAAACTACATAAAATGGAACCTTTAGTTAATTCTAGTGTTTTGAATACTACTAAAGCCTTTTTGGCTGTCTACAAAATTAAGCATTATGAGATACAAATCTATGTACAGTACTCTTAGACTTTTTTATATGGAATAGTACTTTTGTTTATTTATTCAAATAAAATAAAAATACAATAAAGAAATTAAGATTCTGTTCTTATTTTTATTTAATTCTCTGGCATTTATGTTTTTTTTTTGCATTTCATCACACGTATAGCTTCAGACAGAAATTACAGGAAGGATTAAAGAAAGTTGTCCTCTGTGATAAGCACAAGTACTATATGCTCCTCCTTGTTTAAGCCTGTGGCAAAAGACAAAATTGTTTCAATAGATGCCAAGTGCCTCAATAAATTGGGTCTATTATTCTTAAGTCTCACATGTACAGGTAACCCTGGCACCTAGAGGTAGATAAGATAAGACTTTATTGACCCCACAGAGAGGAAATTGACTTGTACAGCAGCTCTTAGACTGGTAAAGTGCAAAAGAAAAAGGTGTGCATGCAATAGAATAAATAAAAAAATGTGCTCATAAATTTTAAATTTAAATAAGGATTACATTTTAAGTACTGATCTCATTAATAACAAATTATGGCTAAAGTGAAGTGCAGCTGCAAAACCATACAAAAATAAATACAGTGAACAGGAAAAAACAAATAAACATAAAAACACAATAAATACAATGATATACTTAGTGCATCTCTCCTATCAGTATAAATAGTTTTTATCACTCTAGGGGACTGAGAAAAGAGTCTGGGTACAGTATGCAAGGGACGAAGGGCAGCCATCACAGTGTGCATTTTAAGTCAATGAGTTGTAGCCATTTTGCAGCATTTACAGCTTGCCTATCAGTTCAGCTAGTCACTGTTGGATATTTTAGAAATATTTCCTTTGTGAATGGCACATAAAAGTGGGAGCCAAATGTTGTAGCGTTAATTTTACTTCTGTGTTCAATAACCCTTATTTTTACTATTGTATTATCCATGCTTTTCTTTTTTGCTAAATTAAAAAAAAGGAGAAATAAAAGTTAAATAAATAATATATATACTAGAGTTTACGGTCAAAGGTCAACCCCACACTAAGCTAATGACTCTCACTGCTGTCAGTGTATACATGAGAGGATTTGTTTAGACGCTCCTTAGCTCAACCTTCCTATGCCAGTTTTGTGCATAATCACTTTAGTACAAGTGAGCAGGAGATGGATTGTCTGCGTCGAGGGATTTCATAAAAATAGTATCAGTTGTGATGTGTTTTCCAGGTATTATGAGCTCATCTAAACACTGATTTTATCTTTTGTTCCGCTGCATTGTTATTTATCCAAATCTAAACGGTAACAGCTTTTTGTTTGTTTGCACCTTTTTCATTTACTGACTGTCTGTTTTACATCTTTACATCAAATACCCTCCCGCTCTAGTGTTGCTCTAGTAACTTCTTGGCTAGTTCTTAAAAAGCTTAGGCTAAACAAGATTAGAGAGAATTAAAAAGTCTCCCTCTCTGTCAATGGCCATCTGCTTTCCTATCTGAGACACAAGCTGTCCTTTTAGCACCATGGGACACACCTCTGTAGATAGAAAGCAGATAGACACTTTGTGAGTGTGGTATCAAATTTAAGTTATTTGGTGTGTTTGTGAATTATTTTCAGTACAAGGAAATACTAAACTATGCAAACTTGTGAGACATCCATATTTCCATCGCGTGACTTGAGAGGAAGAACATATCTGGACCCTTTTCTCAGTCTGTTTTAAATCTGCAAGTAATTACGGATTTAACATGTTCCTCAAATTTTGGAGATGTGTTTTCTTTCCTGTTGTGTTTACTTCTGTCACCTTATCTGTGGATTTAATGAAAGGTAAGTGATTTTGCACAAACTAGCTTTTGAAGTGATTTGGGATGTGCTAATTGTTATGCTTTATCTGCTTCTTTAGACGGAGCACCAGAAGGTTCCTCAATGGGCTACCTCGATGTACCTCACAGTCAGGAGCTTGAGATGTATCGGCCCACAGTTCATGTAGCTGATGTCAAGGTAACTAAAGGAGGCCATGCTATTGTGTCTCGTCGAGAACGGAACATCCTTTTCCCAAGTGGTGTCCGACTGTGTGCACAAGAGACAATGCAGCAAGTTGTTGCCAACCATCTCGGCTATTTTCATCTACGAGGTAGGAGTTATATAAGTAAAAAGTAGCTCGTAAACCAGCATATGGGTTGTGTAAGTCTAGGAAGTGGTGTCAGTAGAAACCTGCTTTACAAAGCATGCATCTGAAACCAAATGATGCGTGGTGTTAATTCTGAAAAAATGCACAGGAATGTTTGACATCAGTGGTGTCAAGTTTTGCTGGGTCACTTTATACAGGGTGCTAAAAGTGTTTAGTTTCTAAACCTCTGCTTTAGGATGTGAACCACAAAACATTTTTATTTAATTAATTATTGGAAATTGTGCAAAAACTGTGTTAATATTTGCTTTTTCATCCAAAAAATAAGGTTGTGGTGTGTTACTAAAGTTCAAAACCTAACCATTTGGCTGAGGAAAACTGGATGGTTTAGTGCTTGAAATATGACCTGTAATGCATGTGTGTTTTTCATCAGTGTTGAGGGTTCGGAGAGTGAGTGAGTGGGCAGAGATCAAGGTGTGGGTGAGATTCTGAGTCAATTGGGCTGGACAGACAAAGAAATGGTTGAATGTGTCTGCTTTTGTGAAATGTTTGGATTTGTTACATAAGATGGATCTGAAAGTGACCATTGGGGCCCGTGGGACTGAGAGACAGTGTTGATTAGGGAAGGAACTTTAAACATATGTCTGGAAGCTTTCTTTGGACTAATGCCCAGTCGGCTGACTCATGAAAAACAGTTATGTCACAGCGGCGAACGTCTATGGACCTTTGTTTCTACTAATGGCTAGTATTCATTTTTACTTAGGAGATCTCACAGTCTCTAAAACAACTACTATGAATGTGAGATCTGTGAATTTTTATGTCCAGTGTTTCTTTTGATCAGTGTGCCAGGAGACCATATGGGAGGCTTTTAAAATCTTCTGGGACCGACTCCCTGACCAAGTGGAGTATGAAAGCTGGATGAAAAAATGCCAGGAAAGTACCATCACAGCACAAGATATTGGTAACTACTTCAGCCAATCAGATAAACACCAAGCTCTGGTTAAAAAGGTAGGAGAATAACACATACATAGTATTTGTACATGTTTAAGAAAAATTAAAACATTACCATTTTCAAATTTCAGAGGATGTCCCAGACAGGTGTGAAAAGGTAAAAGGCAATTTTTATGCTTCATCATATATTTCTTGTTGCATCATGAAGTCTGTGTTTGATGTATCTGTAGTGAGCCCCCCAGGTCCTGGCAACATATGTCCTGTTCATATTCCTGCTCATCCTCCGGGAGTCAATTTATTTTGGTTTCACTTGCATAGCAAGATATCCAAGCGCTCTATATGAAACAAAAAGGTTGAAGTAAAAGCATCTGGAACTGGGTCCAGATGCTTTTACTTTAACCTTTCTCTTTCAAGATGATCTGGATGACTGAGAACCTTCACAGACAAGCTCTCTATATGTTTTTGCTGTTGTCTGTAACCAGTTATACATTTTAAAAAGGAACCATACTATTCCTATATTTAATGTTGTGTCATTTTAGACTGTGTATTTCTTTGGCAGTCTAAATTATGTAAAAAAATCCTGTCAGGGCATTTTTATGTGGGGGATTTATGAATTGTCGTGGATTGTCTTTGAACACAATACTTGCACAGTAGTAAACCGACATAATTTGTATTGCTGCTAAAAATAATCTGTTTTAATTTATTTGATTCTGAACTTATGCAATACGTTTTTATTTGCACACAACATCATTTCAGACTCTATGTGTTCAGTAGTAAAAAAAATAAATAAAGCAGTTTCAGAGTTAAGTAATTTAACTCTTTCCTGTTTACAGCACTTCAGCCCCAGACACACTCCAAACTCCTGAGGCTTCTGAGCCTGGTGAGTACAACATGCTGCAATGCTATGACCTGACCAGCCGCAACTAACTGTGTTCGTCTGGGACCCTGTTGCTTACTTTACATTTCAAGGGCAGGGTTTACAAAAGGAATATTAACCAATCAGAGAAACGCCGGGCATAACGCGAAAAAAGGCAAAACTACACAGCCGTTTGTCAATAAAGAAGTGCTGCTAATTAACACGACCAGCAGCAGAGTGGGCACCAGAGAGGTTTCATCGGTTTTATACTTTGCTAGTTATCCTAAAACAAGGCGAGAGCAGAAACGAACTGTCTCGGTAGCAGCGTTCAAAAAAAAAAAAAAAAAAAAAGGTAGCAGCGTCCGCCATGTTGAATGTTTTGGAGTAGCCGCGCGAGCCGAGTTAACCACACCCTGCTTCAGTCAAACGGCTTGTGATTGGTCCGTCCGCAAAATCGTCGTGAAATGGACCAAAGGCCCGTTGGTGAAAAGTGTAATTGTGACTGGACAAGGACATAAATATTTACTTTGATTTTTATAATCATGTTTAAAATGTTGTAGCGTGATTCTAATTCTGTTATTGTGCCAAAGTTTTAAAAAGAACAAATCCTCCATACCAGCAGGAATTATTGCACTTGCCAAAGTTTTTAGGATCATTAACACCTGAAATGAACCAGTAATCCTATTGCATTTCTACTTGAAGGCAAAGGTGAAAAGGAGGTAATCAAAGGAGAAATAGGCAAGAAAGCCATCATTGTCCCAGAGCCAGAGGAGAGTCAAGTAAGTACACAACACACATCGCACCATCACAGTAACATCACAATCAAACAATTGAATGCAATTGTCTTGTTCTTTTCCCACAGCTGGACAATGAAATTGCTGTACAGTCACCCACACCCATCGTCCTCGAGCAGGTGGTGGAGCTAAGCATACTTTTGACTGGGGAAATATTCAGCGATGAGCTCAACAATCCTGCCAGCCTCTTATATCAAACACTCAGCAGACAGCTTACTGAAAAGGTCTATGTCTCTTCTGTCTGATTCTGCCTGTCTTTGCTTTGTTTGGCCCACAGTAACTCCCAGTTTATAGCCTGTGATAGATGCATTGTTAGTTTTACTAATTTTTACAGACATTTTAGGAGCTGCAGTAGTAAAACCAAAATGTTTGGGAAGAGGCTCCGAAACCACAGAGAGGCTATTGTACACATGGTTTTGGTAAAAAAAAAAAAAACAGCTTTATGATGTGTGTCGGGAATAGATAAAATTTAGCACATACTCACATCGATACTTACTGTGTTCATAAAGAATGGCATATCTCCAGATCACTGATGATCACTGATTTTCCATTTTTTTTATTATTTTTTTTGGCATTCTGCCAAATGCCAAGAGACAAAAAATTTAATTGAAAATCATTTTGTACCCATTGTCCAAGATAAATAAATGTTGGCACTGAGCAGCGTATTCTCAGTTGTTTTAGTGCAGAGAAACAATATCTAAAGGCTTTAGCAGGAGTTCTTTATGTGTTAGTGGCAGAGCAGTAGTTTGTCTCCAAGAAAATCATTCTGCCCACAACACAGAAGAATCAATAAGAAGTCTGGTGGAACATTAGACTAGTTACTGAAGCTTAAATAAATGTGCCATGGCTCTTTGTTGCAGATAGAAGAGGCTTTGGAAGGCCTTCCTGGATTTAAGAGTGTGTCCGTAATAGACTTCAGGTAACTTAGTTACATATAGTATAGATCCAAAAACACATTATTGTATATCTTTCTAAATTTTATTTTCATGTTTTTTCATGTTTTTCTGTAGACCCCTCAAGGATCCCCAAGGGTAAGTAGTGAGCACAAATTGTGACAGAATGGCAGTGATTATCTTTCAAAAGTGCATTGCCCTCTTCTCCCTATCATGTCCTACTCTTAACCCTACAGAGCCTTAACAGCCAGCTTCTTAGACAGGGTAGTGTGTGATTGTGTGTGGGCACCTTCATCTCACTCCATATCTGCAGGTGTGGGCACGTGTTAAGGTGTGTTACTAGTTGCCTGTGTTAATGGTCTTAGTGTGGTCATTCACCTGTTAAGTGGGATCAAGACGGGTCCAACTGAGAGACCAGGTGCACCTTCATAGAGACGATTATCTTGGCTTTAGGTCAGTCTGCCTTAGGTGGAAATGGCAATTACCATGATGCTCAGTGTAACATGTGAAGAACGTTTAATGTAGCACCAGTAAACAACTTGTTCCTTGTTCAAGTTTAAAGAGAGAGAATATTTAGTTAGAAGTGTAATTTATTTAGACAGTGATGCTGTGAAATTGTCCATGCCGCTGCTAACTGCAGATCACTAGACACAGCAGGACCAGAACTTTGTCCCTATAAGTGAAACTAAAAGTGGAAAAACTGGATTTGGTTCTAAATGTGGTCGACTGTATGCCGTCACATGCTCAGCTGTCAGCCAGAAAACCTACAAAGTAGGTCAGAGTTAGAGGACTCCCAGTAGTCAAATGAATGCTGATAGATGGCTTTTTCCTATGTCTAGAATCTCGTGTGAAGTTTCCATGTTTATTATGATGATATTGATCATTGTGCTGACTCTGCTATTTTTCTACAGTTGAGTGCCCACATTCCAAGTGAGACTAAATCACCCAAGTCGTTAGTCATCTGCGAGTGCTCTAAGTCTTCTAACAGGGTTGATGCTAAATCAAACTAACGCCTAACTGAATTCTTTCCAGAGGCTGGTCCTTTATCAAAGACATTTTTCATTGTGCATTTAGGCTAGTACTCAGATATTTTGGTAAACTGTAAGTTCTGTAACGGCAAGCTCACAGCATATTGAAGAAAGGAGTAAGGAGCTTTTTTTATTTTACCTGAACTTTCTGTAGAGTTTAACACATTTACTAGGTATTAAAAACATTAGGAATGGGGAAAAGGCCCATTGTGCAAATGCATGTGTATCTCAATGAAATGTTTTTTTTTTCTACAGGCTGGATGGTGTAGTAGTTGACTATGCAGTCACAGTCGTTGTGGATGGAACAGGGGTCACTAATGAACAACGGGACTATCTGACCTTACAGTCCAATCTGGTGGAAAGCTCCTACCATGAGATGAAAGAACTGCCCACCATGGTGTACACTATCAGCGAGGTCAAAAACGTAGTGACTGAAGCCCTGCAGTTTGGAGAACTGGAAAGTGGTAATGACTTAAAGATTCTAAAGTAAAATAGAGCTTTCTAATGGAGCACTTAAAGTATTTTGTTTAATGGGGTTGTTAGTAAGAAGTTAAAGCTTGCAGGAACGTGTCACATATAGTGCAGGGAAAAACATGTGTCGTATCAGTTACATTCAACCCTGTATTACAAAACTTGCCATAGCACTTTTAATATTTCTTAAAATAGTTCTAGGTTTTAATGGTCTCATCTGTTTCTTATTTGTTGGCACCTTCTGTCAAAGACTACATGGAAATAGTTGGAAGAATTTTCAGCTGAGAAGTGGGACTTTTTAAATTTAACAAATATGAGAGTCATTAATTAAAGGGGCTTTGTAATTTTCCTGTGACACAGTTAAATCACTATTATAATGTAGCCTGTTGTGTTGATGTATGTAGATTATTCTTTTCTAGTGAGCTTTTGGCTTACTCTTGAGTGCATGTGTCATTAGCTTACTGTGTTAGACATACAGCCCAACTTTATGGATTTGTAATCTACTTGGGGAGCTATTGGATTGATACCATGTAATGCTCACTTTAGTTATAGGTTGTGACACATGAAGAGATGCTTAAGCACTTTCATATGGATGACATATGTGGCTGGGAATGGTCTCTGCTTGGGTATATTATGTTGCTAAGATGCAGTTCTGGCTTCAATGAAAGCTGCTGATATCAGCTCAAATATTAAGGACTGCATGGAAAGAAATAACAATGTCACCATGAAGGCTTTAAGAAAATAAGGAGAAAATAAAAGCTGTGACTATTGAGCATGTTTGGTTTTGTTTGCCAGTTTTGCATCTGTTTTTCCATTTGTTCCACAGTGTCTGAGGTTCCTGAGTCAGTCAACACTGAAGACAGAGCCATGGTGAGAACTAGGTTACTTCTATAACTATGGTAACAAAAGCCTCTCTTCATAAATCATTTTGGTTTAGGGTAGCTGACAGGAGTAGGAGTGATGTTGCGGTAACATTTAGATGGCTGTTGACATTAAACAGACCACACCAGTACAGGTAGGGGATGAGTGCTCCAGTAAGCATGAACTGGGGCTTTCAGGATTAATTTGGCTCTTGCCATATTAATCCACTGCTATTTTGGGGGTGGGTTACACTATGCCATGCTGTAGTGAGTTGAGAAGCGATCCCGCATATACAGTACGAGTTCATGAGTACCACCATCATCGTCTGTCTACATCATTTCTCATTTTCACTTGTGGTTGACTATCCTTTGATGGTAATTACAGTTTGAATTGCACTAATTGTGTCTGCGGCTTTGCTTTATAGCCAAGTCCTCTAAGTGATTAATTTGCCTCATTAAATGAATTGGGAAAGTTTTACAAACTCATCATCATTAATTGATTTACAAGCACAGAGCTACTGTGCCACAAACGCAATTGGCTGGTTTGGATTTAGAAAATGTAATCTTCTGTAAATTTCAGACAGAAATTGGAAATATAGACCTTGACCTTTACCACCACACCAATCATTTTCACATAGATATATAAAGTATTATTTTTTAGAAAGGCATAACAAGGGTTTACATTTCTTATTGTTCTACAGGATAATACATTTTTGTCCACTGAAGCTTCAGTCTTGGATGTGTAACCTATTGTTTCTTATCATTTCATTTATATTCTATATGACCTTCTAACATTAAACTGAGGATTTTGAGTTTTCCGTAACGTCATCAGTTTATATTATGACAAAATATATTTTTTAATTGTCCTTGATTGGTGTTGTGACAGCACAGAAGTGAATATAATTTAATAATTGTTTATTGTGCAGGTCATTGAGTCAGTAAAGGTGGATGCTGAAGAAGGATACAAAGATGACTCCCCACCTGAAATCAGCACAATGGAGACCACAGGAAATGATGTTATTCTGCAGGAGAGTGCAGCGGGACCTCCCGATGTTGCTCTGATCACTGCTGTCTCTGAACCTGCCAGTAAGGATTCAAACTATGGGTTATTCAGAGTTTTCGCTCTTGTTTGATTGTGCTGGGTAAATAATAAAGCATCAAACTGAGGAACATTTAAAGTTTTATAGAAAATAGTTTGAAGCTAAGTAAAATTCTTTCCATCAATCAGCCCAGTGTTTGTTTTTCCTGTGGACTTGGGATGTAGCCATTTGAAAACCGCTAAGCATGTTTAGTTTTATCTCATCTTTATTTTTCCAGTCATAGAAGAGGAAGGTCTGTTGGTCAAAGACACTGTGCAGACACCTGGTGTAGAGAGCCTTCGACCACAGGAGCTCCCAGCAGAGCGGCCCTCCCCAGAACTGTCTGAGGTCATTTCTCTGCCTGAACCACCAGAAGAGGCTGAGGCGTCTGGATCAGGGGCTGAAAAGGTGACAGAAGTAGAACAAACTTTGGTGCATATTCCAACGCTTGAAAAACATGATCTGCAAGAAGTGATCAAATTTAAAATTCCTGAGGAGCTGGAAATCTCCACAATGAGCACTGAAACCATAGAAGAAGAGGGCCTGGCTTCTTTTGTTCCAGTTCCCGAGGTTGTTGATTTAACAAGTGAAATGTTGCAACCAGAGGGGGCAGAGGTTGCTTTGTTGCCTGTTGGTGAAATCTCAGCAGAGGACTCAGTGAAAAAGCCCAGCCTGACAGATGTCTCTCCTGAAGAAGAGGACAAGGTAGCCAACCCTGACGAGGCTGTGTTTGAAGAGAGTGAAACAACTGTGACTGAAGAAAAGAAAGAAGAGCCTGTAGTTTTAGAGGAGGAAATCCCTGAGGCTCCAATGATCTCAACAGAGGATCTGACAGAGGATGAGATCTTACTAGTCAACATGGAGGCAACAGATTCATCAAAGCCTGCCCAACCAACTGCACTGTCTCCAGAAAAAGAGTCACCTTTTACTCAAATCTCTGATTTTAATCCTGCTTCAGATGTGCAGCCTGACATAATCATTACCACAACTGTAGAGGTAAAAAAACCAAAAACATTATTTTATTAAAGTACTGATGATAAAAATTGAGGCATCTATGCTTTAAGTTTCTTTTTGAATTTATTTAATGATAGAATATCTTTCTTCCAGATGCAAACCTCTTATTTAGGCTTGGATGAAGCCACAACTAGAGACAAGGGCTTTAATGTGGTTCATTATGGTGTTATAAACCACACAGAGGAGGGCAGCACTGGCTTTCCATTTGATGGACCACTTGGCACAGATCAGGCTAGTATTGCTATGCCTGCTAATCCTGGCCGGGCACTCATGGTGTTCTTTAGTCTGCGGGTCACCAACATGATCTTTTCTGAGGATCTCTTTAACAAAAGCTCTGCAGAGTACAAAGCACTGGAGCAACGTTTCCTTGAACTGGTACACATCTGCTTAAACTGTGTTATCATGACATTCATTCAGTGTTGACATTTTTCAGAAACATATTTGTGTATTTTTAATTTTGTCAGCTGGTACCCTATCTGCAGTCCAATCTGACTAACTTTGAGAACCTTGAGATCCTCAACTTCAGGAATGGCAGCATTGTAGTCAACAGCCGCATGAAATTTGGCAAGCCTGTGCCGCAGGAGACTACCACAACAGTCTACTTAATCCTGGAGGATTTTTGTAACACAGCCTACCAAACCATGAACCTGGCTATCGATAAATACTCTCTGGATGTCGAGTCAGGTTGGTTTTCAATGATCAGCCAATGCCAGATGTTTCTTAAAGAGCGTTGAATTGTATTTCTTTGTGAAGTGACTTCAACATGAGTCACTCGGAGGCCTGGGAAAGCAGGTGTTAAACGTGTGTTGTGACACTTCTCAAGAGGTGAACTCTGAGGTCACATCATCTGGGATCAGATAATCAGGGCTTCCCTGGATTGCATTCAAGTTAACATCATCAACCGCACTTTGAGTGAGTGATTACTCAGTGCAGCTGTCACAGTGTGTTACAGCGCTGTGATTTCTCATCAGCTGTCTCAGCTATAGGCCTGACAAGAAGCATTGTTGAAATGTATTAAGTCTACTGTGTGAGAATGTCAGTCAGCTTGTAATCATAAGATCCTGAGTCTTGCCTTTGCTTAAAATAATAAGTGAGCTCTCATAATCTGTCTGAATCACACCCAAGGCACCTAAAAAAATCCCAGCATGCATTAGCTTTGATGTGAGCTGTGTTTATTTGACTGTTTCAACAAAAAACTATATATTTTGACATTCTTATATTCAAAATATGTAACATATGTTTGTTAGCTATATTTAATTTAATTTTCAATTCATTTGAAGTAAATAAGCTTTTTTGGTTCTGTATTCTTAGGTGACCAGGCTGACCCCTGTAAGTTCCAGGCTTGTAATGAGTATGCAGAGTGCAAGGTCAACAAATGGTCAGGGGAGGCAGAGTGTGTGTGTAATGCTGGTTACTTCAGTGTGGATGGACTGCCATGTCAAAGTATCTGTGAGCTGCAGACTGACTTTTGCCTCAATGATGGCAAGTGTGACATCATCCCTGGCCAAGGAGCTATCTGCAGGTGGGTGAAGACAGAATTAAAATCTTTAATACAGCAGTAAAACATTCTCAAATGCAATTTAAAAACCTGCAAAAAAAACTTACCCTCATCAATAATAGGAAGTACAATAATGCTCACGTTTCAAACCTCCTGACATTATGATTCAAAAAATCTTTATTACACATTTTCATTACAATTGTTAAACTGGCTAGATTCAGGTAGACGTCTTCCTGTGCTTAAATGTTTTTGTGTTTCTTTATTTCATTCCACTTTTACCACTAACAACAAAAGTAAACATGCAACACATATCTTCATCATAGGTGCCGGGTCGGGGACAACTGGTGGTACAGAGGAGAGCACTGTGAAGAGTACGTGTCTGAACCACTGGTGGTTGGCATAGCGATAGCCTCTGTGGCTGGTTTCCTATTGGTGGCCTCAGGAGTCATTTTCTTCTTGGCCAGGACTTTACGGGACCAGTACGACAAGGATGATTCTGAGGACCCAATACGGTGAGCCCTATCACAGAAATGTTTTTTGATCTTTGAAATTTTAACAGTGCTGGTTTTTTTTTTTTGGCACATGTTACTTTAAAGCCCAGACACAATGGCATTGAAGAACATTTAGCATTTGTTTTAGCTTTTATTTTTTTAATGTAGAAGAAAGAACCAAAACATAAGCCATTGAATTATAGAAAACCCTTTCTCCAACATTTCCACCAGTTTTGAACTGAAGACATTTTTTTCTACAGTTCTTATTCCACCCGTATGACTTCTATTTCTCCTGTATTTTGATAAATGTGGCGAATATCCCCCTCCCAAGTATAAGTCTTGAGTTACTTTTTCATCCTTCCTTTTATATTCTCTACTGCTTACCTTCAGCCTCTTTGTCCCCCATCCTTGTGTCTAACATGGCTCCTCAGCCAATTACACGCCCCGATGTGAACCTGCTCTGAATAAGCTTAACCACCTTTCAGGACAATACGCTTTCAGATTATCTGCACTCTGGCTGCGGCATAAACAAAGGAAGGTAGCAAAAGTTTAAAAGGTTAATAGGTAGCTACATCCTGTTATCATCTGCCTACTTGTAACTTTCCCAATTTAAGCCAAGTCTTAGTTACTGGGTTACTTAAGTACTTAGTTAATTCAGTGTGTTTCGTCTTGTTCATTTATCACTTAGTCAAGTGGAGAGTCTGCCATCTATGGAGAGAGCAACCAAGTACAACCCCATGTATGAGAGCGAGGCCACCACAGGGTACAGCCATTACTATCGCCGCTACCCTGATGTCCCAGTTTATAGCAGTGCCAGCGCAGAGGCCTCCACTGACTTCAGCAGCGAGGAGATAAAACACATCTATGAAAACAGTGAACTCACCAAGGAGGTAGAAACTTTTTTAGTCTATTCGGTGAAATCCCCCCTCAGGATTTTATTTTCTTCGGACAATGTTGTGAAGTGGTCTGTATAAAACATAAAGACAGTCTCAATCCTTTGGGACTCTAATGAAGCATTGTGCTGAATTATTTGTTGGATATCTGTCTGTAATGTCTTGACTGACAATATGCACCTTTACAGGAAATCCAAGACAGGATACGCATTATTGAACTGTACGCTAAGGACCGGCAGTTTGCAGACTTTGTGCGGCAGCATCAAGCGTGAGTATTATGCCCCGCAATGTGAAAAATACAAAATGGCAGATTTGACCAAGATAAGAGGCATTCAAGTTAATAGTTAAGCCAGACACAACTAGAGAGGAAACATTACTTGAATGATAAAAGTTACAGGCACATCTCTGTGTTTGTGTGCTTGCATCACTGTTTAATAAATCATTAAATTATATAAGTACAATGCTTATAGATAAATAAACGTGTATTTGTTGCAGTGTCCTGGATACCCGCAGAGAGAGTTCTGTTCATACATGAAATCTTTCATCAAAGACAAGGTAATGTTTATGTGAAAAGGGAATGTTCATTTTACACAGTGGTCAGTCACAGGCCATTTGGGAAGCTTCCACTGTATAGCTATTATCAGACATAATCTGATCACCTTTGTTCCAGGTGTAGGCTGAGAAGTGATCCTTCCTGTCAAGATACCTTTTTCCTGGCCAAGGTAGTCGGTACATGGACTATACCAGACCATTCCTTCCTCTTTCCTCTGTGCCTTCACTTGACAGGGTGAGCTGGCTGCAACAACAAGCAAAGAAGTTTGCTGCTCAACTACTGGACATCTCCATTTGGTGAAAAACTGGACCACATCCTACTACTTGAAACAACAGTCATACTGGTTTTAAGCTTAGAGGCATAATGGGTTTACTTCCACAATCAACAATGTCTAAACTAAGGGAACATTAAACTGTGAATATATAAATACTACTACTTCTAAATATACTACTGTGAAGAACATCTGTACATAGTGTAAGTATAAAACGTTTAGCTCTAATATTCAAAATGTACTTTTTAGGCTTTCTCAAAGAGGAATGTCAAGCACGATGGAGGCAATGGTGCTATCTTAACAGACAGGGGTGCATGAGTTGTGACTTCTGTGGAAATTGGTTTGAAGTAATTTATCTTACGTGTTCACAATTCTTCAAGTACCATTGTAAAATAATGTAAATCTTAAAATATAGGTACATTAGGTATCTTAGAGAACTATTAAATGTAAAAAGCCAAATTGTGTCACTGGGAGGCAAGTCCATTGTTTTTGTCACTAGCAGGCATCATTTCTGCTTCCTTTAGGGCTCAATTGATCAGAAGTTTTGTGTGTTTGTGAATGTTAGTAGCCTTCAGAAGAGTGGAACAAAAAGTGAGTGGTGACGGCAAAAAGACAGAGAGCACGAACCGCCAATAGCGCTGGGATTTAGAAATAAGTGAAAACACATTCTGGTGGAAAAATACTTCAGGGCAAGCGGCTCATGGATCTGATCAAATCGTCTGCCTTCAGATGCCATATGTAATGCAAAAAAAATTGAAAGAACAGAGAAGATGATAAACAACATTTGCTCCTTGGAAAATCTGCCTGCTTGTCAAATTTTACAAGAAAACCAGAAAAACTCTGCCCTTTGACTACTTGGTTGGCCATGACACTGCTCTTCAAGCTGCAATCATGAGAATTTGAGTGTTTCTCTGGGTATTGTGATGTGTTCCTCCCTTGACCTCTGTCAAGTGGACCCTTGCATCTGCAGCCGATTAAAGTCTGATTCAGTGTGTTGGCAGCCAGTGTGATGGTCAGTTCTTGAACAAGGCCAAAATCAAATGTGTAGATTATGTCTTAGCCTCTTGTTTACATTACACGCTTCTCATCTTCTCTAATATCGACACTAAGGAAAACACTGGCCAAACAGGGTCATGCCTTGTGCAACCTTTGAGTTGTTTTGTATGTCTGCACGTTTACCTTCCATCATCTCCACTGTAATTAAATACAGTGAAGATTACTAACGTTTTAGGCTCATATATCATACATTTAATTGCATGTGCTCTCACAATCTTTTTATACTGACAACACCCTGTGTCTGCGTAAGTTGTTACATGTACAGAATAAATATGTTTTGTATTAAATGCACTCTTTATTCTTTTTTTTTTTAATCTTGAGTCACTGATATATTGGCTTCTTCCACTGTGCGAGGTGTTTAGCCACTGGAGGATAAACCAAAGCAGATTAAACTTGGTGAGTATGGATTAGGTTTGTCTGTGGCCGTGACAGTTTCTAAAAGAGCATTGAGCAGTAATCTGCCTGCGTCACAAGCCCGTGCCAGGATTTGGCGAGGTGTAGTCTACACCAGTGTAAGGTCAGTGTGTAAACATTGGCTGTTCTGGTGAAAGAATTTACGTCTAATGATAAATATTGGACCCAGATGTTTTTTTGTTAATTTTTCAGAAGAGGTTTTATTGTATGCAGTATGCTGGTGAAATCATGGGTTCTTAAATCTGTTGACAGCCAATTAATGTGTCATTTTATCCAATATTAGAATAAATCACCCCAGAAGGGCAGTGTCTTGCTTCACTAATTTATTTTACCCATATGTCATTACAGTGCAGGGCAGTAAGTGAAAAAGAAAAAGCATCCATTTAGAGGGGAAGTCATTACTGTGTACTGACAGTTTGACATGTAATGTTTTCACGCTGGGGAAGGATTTTGGATGGAGGGAGAGAGGAACAGATGAGGTGTCCCACAGTGAAGTACGTTCCTGAGCAGGTGGGATGAGGTTACTCCGACCAAGACGAGCATCTGCCTTCAGTTTCAGACTTCCACTCGCTGTGTTCCAAAGTGCTCGCTGTATAATTTGTGGCAACGCACATTCCCACGGGGCCTACCTCTGGAAAGTACATGGAAAATGAAAGATGATGAAAAAGTGATTGGAGAGACAGACTTTCTTTGTGTTAAGGACTAATAAATGAGGCATGTATTTGGGTGAGGGCTTTAGTTATTATATATTACCAGTGACGGGAAAGTGGTGCACCATGTCATTCAATTAGCACGCACTATTTTACATCTGGATTTCACAGAAGGCCCCTTTGCTCATTAATACTGTAGTGCACATGACTACATTTTCTCTCACAGATGCAGTCAAGTAAAAGTAAAAAGTGTTTCAGAAAATTTACTCTTCTTCTAATTTACACAGGTTACACAAGTCAATGGATGTGGATTATGTCTCCACTGTAACATTTGCTGCAGATATTTCATTAGGGAAATGCTATTATGTTGAAGTAACAAACTGGAGTGTTTCTAGGGGAACAGTTGTGTCGTGAATGTGTGTTTTTCCGTGCATCCACAAGGGGGCCATAAATCTGTCTAAATTATAACAGATGCTTCAATCACATCTAAGTCAACTTCTCAACTGAGACTTAGGGAGTTAAGGCGTTAAGACTATTTAAATGTCTGTGCTTCTGAAGTAAAGTTGTGTGGGAGTGTGCAGTGTAACTGGATAAATACGCCTGCTCATGTTATTCTTGCTAAATCACATTGGAAGTCAAATACATTCATGAATACGTCAGGGACTCACGGTTTGGAAAGCACTAACCTTACAGGATTCATTGACTTAAATCAGTCATTTCCTGTCGCCTGCTTTGGAACAAGAGCATGTAATTACACTGATAAGTCTGCTGAGGTGTTATTTGATATCTCTATAAGTGAAGTGTTCAGCTCAGTCCCTCTTGCCTGTACAGACTCTTGTTAAGTGTCTTATAAAGGTCCACTGATTTATGAGCAGATAAATGACGGCGGGAGTGAGAAGTGTAACCTTGGCCCTGACCAAGCTGTATGGATGTTGGTAAAATGGTAGACACACACCATGAAGTTTACCTGCACAGTCTGTGTGTTTCCCATCATTGTGAGAAGAAACAGTGCCAAGTTACTAGCAAGGTTATGGCCTTTAACTATGTATGTGGACCAATTAATGTCTTGAGTGCTATTTTTTGTGAGCACCGTAAGGAAAAGGCAAACTGGAGTCTCACAGAAAGACTGGCGAGAGCACGTGGCTGGATTACTGCTCTGTTTTGGCCCACGTGCCTTACTCATAATGTTGCACTAGTTATGGGTGACTAAGAGTTCATTGGCTGATAGGAGTGTGCAAACCATCATCAGCTTTTCAGTCATACTGCCCGAAAGAGACGCAGCCTGAGGATCAAATCTGCCTGTGTCTGAGGAAAAACTTGCACAAGAACTTTTTTCAGGTTCCAAAGTTGACCAGGTGCTTCTTGTCCTTTTAGAGGTTTTTCTGTTTTTTTGTGTGTATTGTAAAATTCAAGTAGGGAGCTTTTAAAGGTACAACCATAGTGTTTCAGTGTGTGCAATATAACATACTGTATCTCCTTTATGAGATACACAAATTGCAGCAGCAGCCAGCTCTGCTCTGCACCAACATCAAAAGCAGTTGTAGCTGTCATGGTTAACCACAGATGCTAATGCAGGAGACAGGAGGCAGCAGAACATAGAACATGATTACAGGAATGTGACACCTCCTCCTGCAGAGATGGATGAGCTGCTGAGTACAGTGAGTGGAGCTAACATAAACCACCATATATAGTAGGCCTACACTGCAATACAATCTGACTTGTTTAAGGAACTGTCACATGCAAGTTACTGTCATATGCAGTTTTCTATTTGTACACGTCCACCACATTTCATGTGTTCAGCTTTTGTTATATTTAATGCCAAGCACTGGATCCCTGTGGACCTCCAGCCCATAATATTTCCCCTAGTTTTGGTGCACATGTTAAAACTTTAAATGCATATAATTCATACCAGTGACAGGTTAACATCCACTTTTGCAGTTACATTAAATGTAATGTGTTGTTGATTTCATCTTGTCATTACACTCTTGTTTGTTTTCTGACCTACCCATTCCCCATTTCTCATGCTCAAATTCCCACACACAGCATGAGTCCTGTGTTTTGCTGATTTAATATGATGCATTGCAGTTTGTGTTAGTTAAATTCTTTGTTGCAAAAGACCTTTTCTTGTGTGTGTTGCTCAGAGGTCCAGTGGTTTCTGAGGTAACCTCTCTCGGGCTTGATTTATACCTCGCAGATGTTTGGGGATGAACAGTTTTCTTGCTGTATGACTGAGAATCAATTGTGCCTGTATATAGAGCAGTGAGAAGGAAAAACACTTAATAGTTGCAGTTATCTTGTATATTTTTTGTTTTCCCTTTAGACAACTAGGATAAAAAAAGAATGTTTTAGGATAAGATCTGCAGAAATAAAGTCAATAGAAGCAATCATCATTTTTAATCATTAGATTCAGACAAGGTTTTCTGGCAGCGACATGAACCATTTGGCTTTTCCCCAGCTTGTATCAGTTGGACGTTTGGCACAGGTTGTTTCTCTGTTTTGGTGATTGTTGTTGTGGTGTACAAACACAACAAGCAATGGTTTGGAATCATGTTGATGAAAAACCCACGATGAGACATTTGTCCCTTCTGACACGCAACAAAAATGAAGGCATGGTTTTCCCCAATTATCCTCCAGTGGTTTCTGACACTGTATGATGGAATGATTACCCAATGCCATTATTTATAGCTGCACTGGAACTAGTCTGGAGTGTGAAAAACATGATCTCAGCTGTCAGTTTGAATAAGTGGGAACAAACAAGCTCTTATACGAAACAGTCTGATCGTCTGCTTTTTGGGACTAGTAGAAACTGCTTCGTTTTTTCCCCCTGAGTTAACAAACTTGCATCCAAACTGGCATCTATTATAGCTTTAAAGGTGCAATGTGTTGTTGTTGGCAGCATCTGGTGGTGAATTTTCAGATTGCAATTCCATGCCTCACACTGTGAGCACCTGCAGTGGCCCAGCAGCAACATGTTGTGGTCTGTGAACTAACCCCCAAAAATAGCTCATTCTTCACTGTGTGTTCAAAGTATGTTAGACAAAGTGTCCTTTTGAAGTGAATAAAGTCCATAATAGATTGACTGATGTGTTTGATTTTGTTTTTTAATAAAATGAATCTTCTCACAGTGATGACACTTTTTCAGGGCACTAGTTTTAGGATGAACCGGTTAAAAGAAAAAGACATACTAAAAATATTAACAACATACACATAAATATGTTAAAAATTAAGGGTCAAAAATTCTATTCTGTTTTTGTTGGCGTGTCAAGTGAGTATAAAAGTGAGTACATAGATGCGATAAGAACCCTTATTCAGCTACCGCAGCACTGTAGCCTACTTGTTTACAACTTTCAAGTCGTCAAAACTTTACAGGAAATGTTTTTCTTTGTGCTTCTGCTAATCAGTTCGTGGGATTTGAAGTCATCTCAGTTGTTTGATTGTTGTTGTTTTCTCCATTTGGACCATTAACGACTGTTGTGTCACAGACGGCAGAACAAATTTACATCAAAGCCATGAAAGCTTTGGTCAGCTGTAAGTGCAGAGTAATAATAGTCATTTCTAACCCTGCACTCTCTCTGTAAATCGTTCCAAGCCAAACTCAGACTGCTCTACCACTATGTTCACCATATTGACCCTATTGATTTAGACAGCTCATGGAAAAAAATTCAAGTAGCCCCCATTTTGTACCCAACTTATGTCAAAATTAGTGTTGGGGATTGGCTGCAGAGACCGTTTTCCATCTTAACCCCATGCATATGTTTTTGTGACTGTGTTTTTGACCCGCCGGCTGGAGCATCGCGCCAGAATGTGGATCAAAGAACGTAGTGTGGAAAAGGACAGAGACAAAGCCTGGCATAGACTGTGTACAAGTGGAGACAGCAACTAAACACAAATGGTGGCTTTGTGTTACAAAGTGGGGACAAGAACTACTTTTTTTCACTTTATGCTGATTTCTCACTATTTCTCTCTATTTTTAACTTAAATTGAAACTTATTTAGCATTTGGATTACGGTCAACCTCAACTAAGTTTAAGTTTAGGTCTATGTGCTCCAAAATGAACAATTGAAAATTATATATTAATTATAATAATTATATATATCTTAACCACTCTAACATTTTTCATTAAAAGATTATTTGAATTTAGGTAAACAAGGAACACATGTTTTTGAGACATGTAAACTTGTGGTGTCTGACTATTTTGCTGGCTTTAGTTTCCTCAATCACAATTTTCTTTGTATTTCTAAACTTGGACTTGTCTCATATCCCTGTAGTGTTTTATCACTATCATATCTTGGCTTGCCAGATGATCTGTTTACAAAGGACAGGTACTTAAGATGAAAACTTGTTCTACACCATGTGTGTCTACACCAAGTGCATATACACCACGTGCGTCTACACCATGGGCATCTACTCCACGGGCGTCTACACCACATGCGTTTACACCATGGGCATCTACACCATGGGCGTCTACACCACGTGCGTCTACACCATGTGCGCCTACACGTCTACACCATGTGCGTCTACACCACGTGCGTCTACACCACTTTCATCTACACCACGTGCGTCTACATGTCATGTCTACACCATGTGCGTCTATGCCATGTGTGTCTACACCACTTTTATCTACACCACGTGCGTCTACATGTCTACACCATGTGCGTCTACACCACGTACGCCTACACGTCTACACCATGTGCGTCTACACCACTTTCATCTACACCACGTGTGTCTACACTTCTACACCATGTGCGTCTACACCACGTACGCCTACACGTCTACACCATGTGCGTCTACACCATGTGCGTCTACACCACGTGCGTCTACACCACTTTCATCTACACCACGTGCGTCTACACGTCTACACCATGTGCGTCTACACCATGTGCGTCTACATCACGTGCGTCTGCACGTCTACACCATGTGTGTCTACTCCATGTGCGTCTACACCATGTGCATCTACACCACGTGCATCTACACCACGTGCGTCTACACCATGTGCGTCTACACGTCTACACCATGTGCGTCTACACCATGTGCGTCTACACGTCTACACCACGTGCATCTACACCACGTGCGTCTACACGTCTACACCATGTGCGTCTACACCATGTGCGTCTACATCACGTGCGTCTGCGTCTACACCATGCGTCTACACCATGTGTGTCTACTCCATGTGCATCTACACCACGTGCGTCTACCGCGTCTACACCATGTCGTCTACACCATGTGCGTCTACACCATGTGCGTCTACATCAAGTGCGTCTGCACGTCTACACCATGCGTCTACTCCATGTGCGTCTACACAATGTGCATCTACACCACGTGCGTCTACACCACGCGTGCGTCTACACGTCTACACCATGTGCGTCTACACCATGTGCGTCTACACCATGTGCGTCTACATCAAGTGCGTCTGCGTCTACACCATGCGTCTACACCATGCGTCTACACCATGTGCGTCTACATCACGTGCGTCTGCGTCTACACCATGCGTCTACACCATGTGTGTCTACTCCATGTGCGTCTACACCATGTGCATCTACACCACGTGCATCTACACCACGTGCGTCTACACCATGTGCGTCTACACGTCTACACCATGTGCGTCTACACCATGTGCGTCTACACGTCTACACCACGTGCATCTACACCACGTGCGTCTACACGTCTACACCATGTGCGTCTACACCATGTGCGTCTACATCACGTGCGTCTGCACGTCTACACCATGTGTGTCTACTCCATGTGCATCTACACCACGTGCGTCTACACGTCTACACCATGTGCGTCTACACCATGTGCGTCTACACCATGTGCGTCTACATCAAGTGCGTCTGCACGTCTACACCATGTGCGTCTACTCCATGTGCGTCTACACAATGTGCATCTACACCACGTGCGTCTACACCACGTGCGTCTACACGTCTACACCATGTGCGTCTACACCATGTGCGTCTACACCATGTGCGTCTACATCAAGTGCGTCTGCACGTCTACACCATGTGCGTCTACTCCATGTGCGTCTACACAATGTGCATCTACACCACGTGCGTCTACACCACGTGCGTCTACACGTCTACACCACGTGCGTCTACACCACGTGCGTCTACACGTCTACACCATGTGCGTCTACTCCTTGTGCGTCTACACCATGTGCATCTACACCACGTGCGTCTACACGTCTACTCCATGTGCGTCCACACCATGTGCGTCTACACCATGTGCGTCTGCACCACGTGTGTCTACATGTCTACTCCATGTGCGTCCACAACATGTGCGTCTACACCATGTGCGTCTACACCATGCTTTAACGCGTGAGAAGCTGTCAAAACATTGTCACTGAACACAAGAGAATGATTTGTTTTCATCTTAAAACCCTTGTGTAGGAAACTAATTCAATTATCAAATTAAAATTCACATAAAAAACATACGAGACTTCCTGACACTATGGTTGCAGAGCCAATAGTCTGATGCTGTTATACAACACTTTTTATGTCAGACCGAAGATCATGTCATCATCCTCAGATTGTTAAAGCTGTGTATGGTCTGGATAAGTCAGGAGTTATCCAGTCTGTTGTGTTTAGGGCTTCTGCTATGTTTAGCTTGGCCCTTGTGTTGGAGAAATGGTCGCTCATACGGCCCACAGTGATAATGTTTTAGATACATAGAGCTGTGTGGAGGAAACGGCGGTTTACCAACTAATAACATTCATAGCTCAACAGGAGGGGATGTTTTAAATCATTGTGAATCACACCAGAGCCTTTGTGGAAGCTTTTAGATCCTGTCTCTATTTTCTCTTTTTTATTCAAATCCTGTTGTCATCTTAAAATCTAAATACATCTTCACCATTCACCCTTCCACAACAAACTGAATTCACCACGGTTTGTACAGTGAGTGGTTGGAAGCACTGACATTCTCGTTTAAAGCTTTTAGGCAAGAGAAGTTATACCTTTTGGTTAAAACATGTGGCAAGCCTGGACTAGAAGCAGCAGTTAAAGTGTTTGCTCCTGTTCTCAGCAATTAGAGACCTAACTTAAAATGAGCTGCAAAACGTTTTCTCTGTCATCGTTGGTGAGATAACTCTTGGGTGTAAAATCTCTCGCATAAAGCATCCATCTCAGTGTTTAAACAGATCAGAGGCCTTTAGTTTCTCTTCAGGAAGCAACAAGACCCTTGGCTCACGACTGATCTTAGAAACCCTGATATTTTGTGCTTTTCCAGCCAATAGCAGAAGTTGATTCTGACAGCCATATGGAAACCAGATGCTCAGCACATGTAATCAAGAGACTAACCTGTCATATGGAAATAAACAGCCTCTTCACAAAGTGTGCTGCATTATGCATAGTGTAACAAAATCTATACATCCCCTGTATCTGTTCATCTGTCCTTGACTTAATCAATGCCAGCCTCTCTCTCTCTTGTTTAGGTTTAAGAGTTTGTCAGTGCAACACATGCCCACTTACATCTGCTACAAACATAATAAAAGTTTGTGCACAATGTGAGTCTACATACATTTGGGGGGGGTGTTTGCATGCGTGTGTGCATAAAAGGCCAGGTGGATTAAGGAATGTTATAGAAAATGAGAAAAAGGTTTGTGAAGCAGAAGTCTGGTGTTTGGAGGGGGATGCAGTTTTTCCAGTGTCCACCATTTGCCTGACGGTCACCTGCTCACAATTAGGCCTGGATATCTGTGCTCCTTTCTCCCTCAGTGGCCTCTGAAATCAAGGGTCCAGACAGGCCCGCACACACAATCCAATCCATGTCCATCAGGGATATTGAGCTTTAACTTCTTGTAATCAAAGTGCAGTGTTTTGACAATAGCTTTCAGAAAGACAGATATGGTTTCCCAAAGTGTTAAGTGGACCACTGCGTATAAGGTAGTATAAATACATCTAAAGCCTCCTGTTTTTTTGTTGGACATAAAAGTGGAGCGTGCAGAGACTGAAATGAATGAGTTGCACCAAATGAGCCGTCCATCCGTGACCAGGGACTCACAATGTGCTCATGTGGTATGTTCTTAAACCAAATATCAGATGTTTCCTCATTATTAATTTGATACATGCCGTATTTGAGAGGCATTATAGAAAATGATCTATTATTGCACCAGAATGGCCCAAAGTAACTGAGCAAAATGTTGGTGCCTTGTGAAAATTGAGTTTGATTGCACTTGAGCCATTGTAAGACAACTGCATTAGATCAAGATGAGTGGTTGTGATGTTGTGAGGAGCTAATAAATATCATACAGTAGGGGTTTGGGAAACATAACTTTATCAAGGCTTGGTAGCATTGGACATTGGCGCAATCTAGCAGCAGTTTATTCAGAATTGTAGGGATAGGTTCGGTTTTGTTACCTATAACACAACTGGCAGATGTTCATCTCCAGTTTGTCTATTTAGACTTGCAAAAGTCAACCCAAACCACCTGTGTAATAGTTCATTGTTTATAACCTAGTGGTTTTGTCAAAAATTGCCACTAATGATTAAAACAGATATTAAATAAAGGCAATCTGTGTGTTTTCACACAGAAAGAAATAAAAGCATGGCCTTAGAGTTTTGGCAGCTGGAGGTCTGAAGAGTTTTGGAAGAAGCTCAACACCAGAGCCGGGGCCTATAGAGTTCAGCCCAACTGTCTGGCTAATGCTGCAGCAGGTACTACCTGAGGGTGGCTGTTTCAAATCCTCTCTTCAGTCACTGGAAACTATTTTAATGGGAAACACAGGGGTGAATAGTAGAAAAAAAGGCAGGAGGTGGAACGTCTTTCTTCTCCAGGTCCAATTAGATGCTGCTCTGTCGGGAACCTTTCAGCAGTTTTCAGGAATCCACAGTTTATTGCCCCAGTTGCACATCTTCCCCAGAGGAGAGGATTTGGGGGAAAATCCATTTTCAGCACTGTCACTTGTGTTTGACACAACACGACAGTCCCAATAAGTCTTTTAGGAGAAGTAGGCCTTATGCAATAATTACTCCTGGTAAATTGCTGGATAATATGCTCATTTGTATCAAATTAAATGCAATCAGGCATTTGCATGGTCGAGCGCTGGCCCTCAGTGCTGCCATAGAGAATGTGTCCCACATGCTGCACTTGATGGCTGGTTAACAGCAGGTTAACAGCAGTTCACTGCACCGCGTTGAACATCCATTTACTGCCAGAGTCTCTCAGGTGTGTGTTATTTAACTTTTCTGCCCTTTACTGTGTCCCTTCAGGAAAGAGTCTTGGTTTGTTCCAGGAATTGTGACGTCCTTTTCTTTTCAGCAATTATGAAGTCTAAGGACACATAGTCTTCTGTAATATGCTACAACTTCACATACAATCTAATACAAACTAATAAAATCATGAGAGAATTCCAACTTTCCTGAAGTTTGGAAAATATTGTAAAACTCACTGGAAAATGCTCGTCAGTAAAGTTAAATATACACAATGAATTGCAGTTAATGTTCTAGAAACTATCAGTGTGGTCTTTCAGTGGTGTAATTCATCTCTATCATCCTTTCTGACTGAAAGATTACTGCCATCAGCTCTGGTTTAGAACTCATACCATGTAAATATTTCATATAGCAGCAAAAGACTCTTGTCTTTCTCTCACGTGAAAAGCTACAGTACGTGAAACATGACACTGCATCTTTCTAACATAATCCAGATGGGAACCATTGGAGCAGGGGATGTGTGTAATCTCACACATCCCTTCACATCGTGTGTGACACAAAATTAATTCTTTTACGTCAGAGCTGCAGGGTTTTGCTGAGATATCAAACATTAGATTAATTGTTGTGAAAAAAACAAGTCCCTGTGCCTAAAAGGGTTCTATGATTTATAATGCTCCCCTGAAGAGAAGAAACTCCATGTGGAATCCTGTTGTCATCAGAGACCAATGGAAACGCTGTAAACAACAGCCTCACAGAGACACTGCTGTGAGTGTTAGCTGTGGCCAGTGTGGGCTTTACTCCAGCCATTATGCCATTTCAAATTTTTGACTAGACGAAGGGATTGACCAATTACTGTCAACGCTCTGTCAGACTCTGCTCTACTGCTCCAAGCTAGGTTTTTCATAGAGGCTGACTTTAGTGATTTATTTTTACTGCTTGATTAACACCAACCAGAAAAAATATGAATTTCACCACTTTGCAGCACAATCAACCACTTTTTGTTTCCACGCTACACCAAATTAAACTTTATATCATCATTATTTTCACCTGGTAAGAGCAACCTCTTTGGTATCTGATGTGTTTAACATATAAATTCAGCTTCATATGACACAAAATACCTCCTACACAGCAGCTGCAACAACTTTCTCAAGTTACAAACAGAACCTTTAATTGCACTTATTTGATTTCATCCATCTTTTTCACAAGTTGTTTTAAATGAAACGCATGGAAAAACTGAGGCACACATTTTTGTTTCTTCTTCTATAGGCTACATAATTTCAGATGGAATTTATCTTGTTCACAGAAGCCAGTGTGTAATTTTTCTCTAACTTCTGTTTTCTATGGCAAAACAACTTGTCTCCATCGCTCTGCTCTACATTTGTTCTCTCGATCTATCACTTTACGACACAGACACAGAAAGCATGTCTCTGGCCCGTTTGACATAAAGACAAATAGACAAAGTTCCACAAAGGCACCTGTTTGGTGTTAGATGTGTGTCCTGTGAGGTCGAACAAGGACTGCTGTGCGTCTCGCTTTATCATATGACACGTGTTTGATTTACTTTGGCCCGTCACCAGGTAGCTACGTGCTAATCCAGGGCCTGCTATTACCGATTTTCAAGCCTTTGCATCATCCACTACAACTGGCCTTTTTCAACGCCTTATTGGCTGTTTATTTTTCCACAGTATAGCTCGCACCTACTGAGCTGGCCTTTTGCTAAATGCGTCCAAACATCTCTCCACGGCCTCTACTCTGACTTCCAGGGCCTGTCTTAGTTTGAGCCCAGTGGTTTATTTGTCTTGTCCAAAAACGGCGGCTTAAGCGCAGTCATATTACTCGGGCCAGGAAAACAGACTCCAATCAGAAATCATGTCTCTTTACTTTCTCCACGAGTCACATAAAGTGATCTGAGGGATCATCTGATGTAGCAGTTCCTTGATAAAGATATAAAAATGCACAATAGTTTCTTAAGCTTTATTTCCATCTGTTTGATCTTTTGGTGGAAATGGGACTGTTGTGACAATTGTGTTTGCTCTTATGCAAACACATTAGTTTTTTTCCCCCTTACCTACAATTTCTAACCAATGTTCTTCTATAAAATGTTATTTAAACTCAAAAACAAAATAATATACTAGTTTTTATTTAAAGATAGGTGGGGGTGAGTGGTTTTTAGAGTGCCATGGCCTGAAAATGACTCAAGTTGCGTCTGTGATGTGATTTTAGTCATAATGCATATCACATAAAGCGTTGCTGTTTTAACTATTATCAGCAAGGCTTTGTCCTCTCTCTTTGACTCGTCTGCGTTTTGCATTTGGGAGTCTAATGGACTGGTGAAATTGCAGAGAAAGCAGTACATCTTGTAATATATGATGGCTGAGTGGTTAATAACACACCTCGCTGAGGAAACTGCATTTGGCGCTTCATTATTTTAGGTCAGGAAGTTGACAACCCCTCCGATTCCTGTAAAGCAGTGCATTTTTTAGACACAGGAATCACATTGTGAGTGCAAATGTCACCGGGAATGGGAATCACAGAGCCTTGTGTTCGCCGCCCTTTAACCACTCCACATCGGAAACACTTTTACACACAGCTACTTACGTGCTCTTGAGGAGGATTTTACTTTTGAACCATCCAACCTCTCCAGTAATAATGCTTCTGGAGGTAAAATGATTTAGCTGTCTTTTAATAATGTTTAAAGCTTTTTGTGGTTTAACAAAAACTGAAAATATTAGGTGGGGATAAACCTTATAGGAGATTAGGTGGCCTGGTTTCCATAGTAAGTTTTCATATTACCCAACCAAAACCAAGTCTAAACAATTTTTCTTAATATGACCTAACCAGTCAAGTTTAAAATGATGTGCTGCCAGATATTTGTAGGAAATTGATCTCAACTGAATTGCCAAAAGTGACTGAAATACCATCTAGGAAGACTTTGAATGAATGTGTTTGCAAAAGGTCAGGTACTTTAGATGAAAACCTGGTTGGTGTTTGTTTAAATCGCCGACAACCAGAGCTTTTGCTTCAAATCTTAAACATGCCCATAACTGGCAGTACTGCTGCACCAATCGATTGCAGGTCATGAGCAGACACTCTGCCTGGAGCAGTGCAAGATGGACTTTAGAGATTTTGTGAATCCAGCTGCTGCGTAAGGTAAACTAGAGACATACAGTAGGTTTAGTAGGTCTATAATTTACTTTGTTTGTTTGATATACCTAAACTAAATAATCAGCTAATTTAATAAATTCCATTGTCTTACACTACACTGTGCCAAAACTGAAAAGACAGTGCAGTAGCCAGATGGTGTAAAAAGACTTTTATTGTGCCGACATCTGTGTGTTTCTGCTCTGCCAGATACGTACTTTATGCCTGTGGATTTGTCTTCTATCCTATCTGCTGTCAGCTCTAAGTTGTGTGCCTAATCCTCCCATGTAATGTGTTTTTTTTATCTTTCAGATGGCGGATCCATCCATACATAAAGGGCACAATGAGCCTTTTACACACACACAGGCGCAAAGAAGGCACAGAAAATGAGAAACACATTGAGCATTTTGGTCTTCTTCTCTCTCTGTGAATGAATTATCTTCTTTTTCTCAGATGTCTTTTTTTAACCTCTGGTCCTTCTAAATCCTTCTGCTCAATTATGCACAGCCCTCTGTGCCCCAGGGCTTCCCAAAAGAGTCCATTGCCACATGGAAGTTGGCAATAACAGTCCATCAAAAATCACGACATTGTGGTCTTACTATCATAAACCAATTAGGAATCCCTGGTTGTGTGGTGTAAATGTGAACATGTTGAACATACCATTGGATACTGTCATGTTGTGTAGGCTCATAAATATTAGCAGATGTGCAGAGGTAGACATGTGTCAGTGGGGGTAGGATATGGGCATTAAGGAACTAAACACACAACCAGTTACAGTAATCATCAATGAAGTCATCCTCATGTTATCATCCGCCAAAGTGCACTGTGATATGCCACAGTGTGCATGTGTGCGCTTTCTTAAGGAAAAAATGCACCTCAGTGAGATTTTGACCCAGGACCTGCTCAAATATTTAATTCCATACATAAGATTTTCCACTTTTCAACAAAATGCCGATTCTGGTTATCTGGCAGAAAAGACAGACTCCTTGCCTTACCACACACTCTGACAGGCACATCATAAATTTATAAAAACAGAGCAAGGTCAGACATTTTTGTTCTATAAATGTATCAAGAAGGACAGAAGTGGCGATGACAACAGGGCCTTATTTTTCTGTTGCAGGGAGTAGGAAGAGTATGCATTGTTTAATGCACTATTTTCTCCTCAAACTAGTCTGACCTGGTATGGAACACTGTAACTTAATAAGCCCTTTCTTTCATGGCACCGGCACATGAACTGGCCTTTGGAAAATGTGAGTGAAAAAAAAACATTCATTGTCTTTTTCCATCCTCAAAATCTCAACCAGTCCAAGTGAGGAAACTTGCAAAGTCGACTATGAAAGACCTTCACCTTTCGGCTGTGGCAACAAATGTTTTCCAATCACCTATGTGAAATGGAGGAGAGAAACAAGTCCTAAAAAGGAGCAATCTGAGGCTGTTTCATACCGATAAAAGCTTTGAATGCCTTTCCTGAAGGTTTATAGTTTGTAGTCCTACAAACACATGGGGTTCTATCCCTCCACTGCTGGTGAAGGGATAAAAACAGGATCTTGAATAGTTCCTAAAAAAACTGTGAGAGGGCCCTAATGACAAGAACAATGAAAAGATATTAATTGTTTAGATTTAACTTTCCAAGGTACCTTAAGGATTCTTATCAGATGAATGTAACCATCAGAAACAAAATTTTCTCACTAAATTGACCCTTACTCTAAGACTCTTAAGAAACTCTACTGTATGGAAACAGGACTTGGGCTGCCAGGTAGTGGAACACGTAAACTGAACTGAGTGTGTAAGACCACTCCGTTCCACTTTTGTACCCATCCCGTGACACACTTTTTGGCACACATGCGCCATGTTGGCAGGTAAGGCTGATGTGTTAAAAAAAAAAAAATGGCAAGAGCAGAGTGCACAGAGAAGCAGTAAACAACCTGCTCTTCAGTTGCCTGGGACTGGGCATATAATATTGAGTAATGACAAGAAGAAAGTTATCTAATGCTGTCAAAATAAGTTGCATATATTTTGATGTTTTGGTTTTCCACAATCCCATCAGCAAAACAAGTCCACCTCATTAGTTTCCACAGCTATTTATCACACACTCCAGACGGCGATGAATGCACGTGTAATGGGTTCTGGCCTGATCTGCTCTGGGGTTCCACGGCAACAGTGTGTTGAAGGAACTTCCTTGGAGGACACACCCCTTCTGGCGGGTGACATTATTTCCTGTCTCGTGCGATAACATGTGGGCCTTAATCAAGAGCATTGGAGGGTGGAGAAGTTGGAATAGACACAGGCACATGTGAGACACACACACACAGGCACATGCACACACTGCTTGTCCTCAAGAGACATGGCTGACCACGATTAAACCTAGCTCAGCGAAAACATTCATTCTTCTGGACAAATCACTGCTTATTGGCTGTAAACAATATTATACTGTAAAACTTCAAAGAATGTTCATGATGCAAGGCTGTCACCGTGTGTTTATACAAGTTCTTCTTACTCTGACTATGGCACGTTTTAGTCAGACGCTTTTAGCGTGTGTGTGTTTTTTTTGTTACTGGCAAAAAATATATTTACAGATAGAACGATGAGAGACATTGTTTCCATATCATGGAAGACTTTCGCTGTGTACTCAAAACTTTTTGGACGCACATAGCTTATATGACTGCTCCACTTACTCCTCAAGTCCCCTTTACTCCGGTGGCGTTTTTTATGACATTGCAGGGACTGTTTATGTCAAGTGACCTTTCGCTTCGGAACAAAAACTTAATTTAAAACAAACTTTGTAACATTTCCACATAAAAAAATTTAATAATCAGAGGAGTTGTGGTTGAGAGAAACCACACTAACTGTAAACATGCATGTCTTCATTGGAAAAAACTGTATATAGAATGTATTGATTGCTGGAGTGTGACCTTTAGTGAAATGAGAAATAGTTTTTTTTCTCTAATCTATTCGGTTTAAAAAGGATGACAAAAAATTTTTTCAAAGAGTCTGATATTGAGAATGAAGCATGACAGAGGAGGGAGGGGAGAAGAGTGGGCGAGTCCTGCTCCATGGCTCCCCTCCCTCTGCCGTAGAGGTAAGTATAGATGTTGCAGAAACAGCCTGCTGCATCCAGACTTCTGGTCCATTCCAGTGAGCTGATCTAGTCCTGAGAGGTCCCTTCTCAGTGAAGTAGACCGGCCACTACATCCACATCCTGCCACAGTATATCCTTCTACAACAGAGAGTCTTTGACTTCCTTCTGACACCTCTAGAAAGTGTTGCACCTTGTACAGTTGACATGAGGATGCAGCACTCCAACAGCTTTCCACTCATCCTTCTCTTTGTTGCTGGATTAGTTCTGTCTGGTCCATCGACTCCCATCAGAAGCAGAGGTAGGTGATAAATGCATGCCTAGTGCAGAGCAGAGCATCTTTTTTGTTTCACTTAATGCACATCACATGTTTGTAAATGTATGGTAAATGTATGCATTGCTTTTAGAGATGTCAAATTTGTGAATTAATAATAGCTGATGAAATTGTTTTAGAGCATGTGGCACATATATGAGCTGTACAAAAATTAATCTAATATTATTACCTATTATTATTCCTGCATCTCAGGAGAAAGGCTACAACCGGATTCTGTTTTGAGTATGTGTATGTGTATAAAGCCTTTCTTTTCACTTTGTCTCTGAATGACTCCAATTCCCAGGGAAAGTCCAAAATCAACCATTGGCCACCTGAGTGCTTAGTTTGCCAATCATGCTCTTTTACGGCTCTCGAGAAAATATTATTTATTGTTTCAGTAATTTTCGACCAAATCACCAGAACAGGCTATTTAAAATGAAACTGAGCAGACATTGATGTTGGCATGTAACCGCTGTTCAGTAATAACCTCAGAGGCTGTGTCCAAAACGTCCAACAGAGATAAACACATGTCTTTGGACTGCATTAATAGGGCTGTTCACCGTTCATTTCCTATCACTCATTGGGGCACAACATTTATTTCTGCCCATATATCATATCTTTGGAAAGTCTGTAATAAGGCAGTAATAACAATCTCAGGTGAGACGACTGGAGTCTGAATAAAGCCTGATGTTGGCCTGCAGACAGATCTCAGTGTGCAGCTTTGGATGGTGGATAAAAGTAAGCTATGTGTATGTTTTTAGTTTGAGGCGAGAGTGTAACATCTTTGTTCTTCTTGGATGGTGAAATTGGATTTAGACCGATACGTCGAAATGTGTTTGACTGTTTGTGTCTGATACAGTTCGATAACACAATGAATGTGAAAGAAAATATAGATCCATAAAAGTGTAAAGCTCAAAATATGAGCCAGACAGAACATTTAGCCACGTCCCATGTGGAGTAATGATAGGGCAAAGTGGAAGATGTGGTAGAGTAAATGAGCAAACAAGGGAGATGGATTCAGGACGTATAGGCCAGTGGAGATGGAGAAGATGAAAGACACTCAGGGGAATAAGAACCAGCTGTTGAGTCTTAACATCGGGATGTATATGGTGTGAGAGGAGAGACGGAGAAATACATGTGAACCACTTGGCAAAAAGTCCCCCAGATCCGATTCCTATTTGGTCATTTCAGATTCGTTCAGTCCAGTGTAAACAGATGATATCAAACTGAATTGAAAAAATACAGAGTGTAGACGGCTATGATTTTGGGAGATAATTATCATGTACATAAAGACAAAAAAAAAGTAATTTATGTAATTTGTGATGTAATATGTGAATGTAAAATGTAATTTATTTTCTCATTTAATTTAAATTTAGTTTTAAATGCTACATTTTGAGGCCAGTGTGACTGTCATCCTTAGAAGCTCAAGGTATTTCCTAATAATAAAAGCTAAATTATTTCACCTGGCAGAAGCTGTGGGGTATTTTCACGCCTCATTGCTTTAAATGAAGGTGACTGTCATAGTGAGGGCCATTAAACATCTGTCTCTTGCTTTCACAGTGTAGTAAGCCAAATCTCTTCTCCACATCTCCCTCAGATCTGACTGTGCGAGGCTGTTCCAGAGGTGCCTAAAACACTTAAGAACCCTGAGGCGCAACAGTGTGTGTACGTGTTGTTAGGCTAGTGTCATATAGTTTATAAAGAGTTATGGCCAATATACTGCACTAACATGTGGAGTTAAAGCCTTATTTGGTCAACGGGATATGCCGACTGCTGAGCCAAGAGGTTCCACCAGACCTTTTTAACAAATAGTAATAAAAAAAAGTTATTTTCCATTACATATTTTCAAATCAAGAATTGTTTTTGCTCTCCTTTTTTTCCTTGAGGCGTTGGTTTGGATATTTAGACTGACATCCGTTTACACATGGAAGACCACAGATGTTCACAGCATTTCATCCGTCCCTTGTTATAGAAAATGAAACAGCGAACCGTGTGAAGCACATTTAAAAACACATTTACTATTCACAAAGCTGCACACTTTACTACTTGTTTGCAAACAGCACGGCGACATAAAAATATCATGTTGTGCTGTAGTTGGAAGGGAGTGCGTCACTCTGACAACCCCATTAACCTACTCCCTTTCCCTTAGGATCCTTCATCAGTGGATCCAAGAAAACCGTTGCCCCGAGCCAACACTGTGTTTCAGTTTAAGGGTGTTTCTTCTTTCCAGTGCAGCAGACAAACACACTTGTGCAAAACAGGATGAATGCAATGGAAAAGTGTTTATTGAAACTGTGTGGTTTTGTTTGGTGTATAACCATACATATTTATCTACAGTCTTCTGATAATTTGACAGATGAACTTTTAATTAAATAGTTACTGGGAATCATGAGATGGACAGACTGCAAATTCCAAACTGTTTATGACAACCAGATTTACAGTGCTTTATGTAATTGGTAGATAGGGGTCACACTTTACTGACACATGCCGTAATAATTCAATATCTATGAGTGATTGGGTATTTAGAATAGGAATATCGATGTAGTTATAATGCAGTTACATGCTATTTGGTGAGGCCATAAATCATCTTACAGTTTTGACAAGCCTAGACTGCCATCAGAAAAAAATTACCTCCAGTAATCAATCATTGTGCCCACTCCTTAGGTGAAAGTACATATACAAACAACTCAACTTTGCAGCTTAGCAGTATTTCTGGCTAGCTAAACGTCAAATGTTTCCCTTTGTGCTGTTGGTGATTGATTATCGGGACTGTGACTGGAGCCATTCTTATTCACTGGAAACACTGATAAGTCTTAACAGTCCCTGAGCAGTGTGTGGGCCAAATGGCTGCACTGGAGTGGGGCTGAGCCAGCGTTTTGCTTGTACTTGCTTAAGATTGAAACCTACTGCCAGAAATTTTATAATGTTTCATACGTTCTCAGGACTCTGTTTTGGAGACAGGTTCACTCATGTTTTATCGGGAATATTGATAGAGGAAACAAAACAAATGCCATTTTGATAGGAAATACTGCTGGAAAATCCTGGGCTTCCCTCTCGTTTCGTTCTGGTGTCTGTTTTGGCATCTGGAGGCAGCTGGCAATATTCCTTGTGCAAAATTCCACTATTTCATTTAACACTGAAAAATGAGCCAGGGGCTTTGCTGAGGAGCATATAGACCCAGTACAAGCCACAGTTCTGTTTTTAAGCTGTGTTGACGATGTAGGTGGAATGTCAGCCCCCATGGACTCATTTATTATTTCCACTATGGAAGAAAAGTGACAGAGAACACTTAATGGAAATGTTTTTGAATGTACTTTATAAAATCTCCCACATCTTACATGCTGTACTTGATAATGAGGTCTGTTTTTATGGAACCACATTTACCACAAATCCCTTCAGAAATACATGCATAAAAAGAAGAAAAATACATTAGCATTGCATTTCAGCATTAACCCTCACCTGCTCACCTCAGGGACTACAACCAAAAGCAACAGACCGCACTTAGCTGCAGAGGAACATACAGTACAACTTCTCTGGTCCTGGTAGATAAGTCCTCCCTTCTGATTGGATAAAAGAGGACTGTATGCCAAAACTTGTTGAAAGGCTAAAAAGTTGTTTGACTAACATTTTATCATAACCAATTAATTGCAGTACACAAAAGTCATGCAACGTGTGAAGCTTTATCGTTTGACACGTGAGCCAGCCAGCTGCCATGTCAGAAGTCACACGGCTGGCGCAGCTGCTCTGATCACAATGTGCAGATGTTGATTAACATAGTGGTTTGTAACATAGCTAATCCTTTCCATGTTTTATTCACATAGGGTAATTAAGAATGAAAAAAGAAAAAAAATCAAGTTTTGTTCTGCTTTAGCTGGAATGATTTCTTTGTATGCTCGATACGTTTGCTCAGCTTTCACTCAACTTCTCTATAAACTACAAACATGACCGCTCAAATGCAGGCATGCAGTAACAGTCAGGTTACAATGCCTTTGAGCACAAAACCGCTGTCCCATAACCTCTCCTGATTTATTAAGTAGTTGACACTTACATTTTCAAATTGTCAGAAAGGATGCATTTACTTTCTGTTAGGGGGCTAGAGAAAGGTGTGAAAGTGTGAAAAAGCCTTTGAGAAATTTTTACACTGACATAATGGAGAAAATTAAAAAAAAAAAAGCATTCTCTGTTTCCCCAGTGAGACGGCAAAACATGAAAGTCCGCATCAAGGCTACAGGAGACACTATTGTCATGAAGTTTCTGCGTCCCAACCCCGACACCAAACTCGAAGGTTACATTTTGGGTTACGGCAGCAGTATGTTCTCCAAACAGTTTATCCAGCTGCCTGAGAATGGAAAGCCATATGAGACAGAGTTTGGTAAGACACATTAAAATAAGCTGTCAGACTTCTTTGGCTTAATTATTTTTTCTTTTTTAATTTTTATGCATTGTCTGTGACAGAATGTCTCAAGTGGGCTGTCTTGTTTTAGATGCTGAGCCTAAATACCTTATTGCTGTCCAGCCGATTCCGGCCAATGAGGTGAAAAAGCAGTGCACAGGTAGTGTTCAAGTACATTACAAGCTAAAAATGAGAATTTTGTCCACATATTAAAACTAAACATTAATTTCCTAGGTAAAGTGGAACTGAGCAAGCCACTACATTTGGTTATTGGGTCTGTGACTCCCACTTCGGTCTTGCTATCCTGGGGCACGCTGCTGAAAACACCCTATGAGACAAATATCATGAATGACTGTCTGGAGGATGGGTGAGCTAAAACACTACTATGAGTAACAGATGTGCAGAAGAAGAGAAAACCACACATAACATGGAAATACATTTTGGGGCCTGTCTTTGTGCAGATGCTAGAACTGGACAAACAATATATGACTCCCTTAAGTGTCTCAGGTTACTAATAGTGGATCCAGGACTGACTGCAAACAGGTGTCGAGAGTCCACCCACACTAAAACTTTCTCATATAAATCTAATCTGAACTTGTTTTCTAGTGTAAAGACCTAGATTTCATCCTGGTCCACCTGTAATTACGGTTTAAATTCCACACACAAACACAGCATTTACAGTGTTTTTCTTTGTCTATGATCCAGACACTACACTGTTCGTTATCGGGAGAGGAACACCAAGTGGAATTACCAAACCTGCCCCACAAGTGATACAGTCATTGACAATCTAAAACCCAATTCAGTGTATGAATTTGGTGTTCAGCCCAACTCTAAAGATGCCAGTGGAGGCTGGAGCAAACCGGTCATCCACAACATCAGCAGCGGGGTAACAAAGGGTATGTGTCCATGTTGACAATTATTACATTTAAACCCTACTGAAAAGATGAGTCTTCCTCATCTAGGCTACATGGTTGCCCTGGTCACATGACCTTCTAGCAATTTGATTGGGCGGGTAGCCTCAGCTTTTCTGCACAGGTGTACTTTATCAAAGACTGATTGGACTTATTTTTTATTAATAGCTTACAACCAATATGCTACAGTAACAACAATTTAAAGATTTTTTTATTCATTTTAGCCTATTATTTTCACTAAGACATATGTTAACTTTTGTGAACTATTGTTTGTCAGAGAAGGATGCTGGAAGGATAGCCAAGTTACCAGACAACGCATGTTAAGAGACATTCTAAGTAAGCTGTCATTTTTCTGCTACTGATGTATAACTTTTCTTAATATTTTAGACAGGTCTCATTTCGGGAACACAATTAAACGACCCATAAAACCTACGGTATGTATTACCTTTTACCTTTTCTTGTATGCATAGGCTACATGTATTAATCACTGGAAAAGGGTTCTAACGTAAAAGTGCCACAGCAATTGAGAAATTTCAGAACAGAGTGTATTGAAAACTTTCTCATAAGTTTATAATGTGAACTCTAGTGAGTATTCTCTGGATTGTTTCCCTCATTAATTTTCCAACCAGCTGCAGAGTAGAAACAGCTCGAGTGCAGCCAGGGCATGCCAAGCCAACAGAGCAATGTGACTAACAAAGTTTTGATGGCTTTGATGAGATTAAGAAACAAGGCAGAATATGCAATAGTGTGGGAATGAGATGAAAGAGATCACACGACTTTGCAGACAGTCTTATGTGATTGTGTGATCAACATGGAATAGGATTATAGAATGCTTAGCAGTATATATTATGACATGAACAGAGACATGGCATTACTGACAAATTCTTTCCTCTGCCTCCTTGTCTGATGCCCACCAGAAAACTTTAAGGACAGGCCCACCACACTTCGTGCCAACACATGGTAAGCCAAGAGCGGTTGTGGTTAAGCCCAGTGCCTCATTTATTACAGCAGCAGGACTTTTATAAGATACTATAATTTATTGTTGCTTACAAACTTCTCTTTCAGCCGCTTTTGCTGACCCTTGTCTTAAGTCTCAGTGTGAGAAGAATTTGATTCATCATGTCATAATTATTAAACAAATTCATCTATTGAAATTTATGAGTTTATTCTTCAATTTAATTTAAGTTATTTATTTTGCTCTTTCAGTACAGTACCTTTTAACATTGAAGATTGCAGATATAGTTAACAAGATAACCACATTGTCTTTAAATAACTCATGGCATAACTCTTTTTTAGGCCCTGACGCCTGACTCAAGTGTGGACTCTTGATTCTAACTCTGCTCCCTTGTCCTTGTCAGTTTCACCTAACAGGACCCATGGCAGAGTGCCCCCGAACCTAGCTCCAAAGACAACTCTTGGTAATCACTTTTTTAACTTTAGGTTCAAGTGTCAAAAACCTTTTCCTTACAATCAATCATTCTACCACATGTTCTATGAACCTACAAGCAGTCTTAGTTGCCTCTTCACGTAACATGTTTGAACATTATGCAGGACTTCTTCTAACTTCAATAATATTTCACAGCTCCAACCACTACTAGGCAGAATTCTGTGTTGACACCGCAGCCCACAGTACCTGTTGTGACCAAACAGCCAACCATCGGTAAACTATCCTAATCTGAAACGTGATTATTCATCTAAAGGTTTCATGGCTTTATTAGCAGCTGCGTGCCACCATAAACTTGGCAGATAGTAAGGAAGAAAGTTGGTGCTTTAAAATGGCCTGTAAAATGGTGCATGCTCAGCAGCATGTTCTGAGTCAGTCCAGGCACTAGACCCTCCTTGTGGAAAGGATGATGGAGTTGACAGTTGGTTAGTTTGTCATGAGGTAGGTGACCTTGGCTGCATGGCATATGTTTTTGATGGTTTTCCTTTTAAAGTGATATTTTATGATGTAGGATCAGAGGACGGAACATTATACGTATGTTGGTGTATATTGATTCCATTTGACAGGCTAATTGCAGCACTTGTGCTCAAGTTAAATCTAATTTATGTATTCTGTATAATAAAAATTTTATCTTTTTTCCCCATCCGTTCTTTTTGCAGTTGATTATACTTTCTTTCTAAAAATTGCACAATTCTACTGAATAGCCTACAGTTTGACTTAATATCTTGCTTGTGCTTTCAGTGCAGTGTGAAGTCTGCATGACAAGACTGCATGGACCAGACACCTTTATGTTTGTTTGTTGTTGTTTTTCTTTTTTGTCTCCAGGATCAAGAAGAGTCCCTTATAAATTCCTCTATTATTTCTTTCATGTTATTTCTTGCTCTGTCCTTATTGGTCTTTCTTTTTACTTTCTCCCTTTCTCTTTTATGTACCGAGTTATTTGATCAGACTGATCAGTTTTGAATGGTCCATCTATGTCTTGTAGCAAACAATAACCAGCGACTATTAAGCTGGCTTGTAGAGGCAGAACCAATCGATTTTAGATGCCCATCCCTCAAAGCCATTCTTGACCTGGTAGTCACGTCTGCCTGCTGTCAGTAACATGGTTGTTACATTTTGAATGCTTCCATATGGACTGTCTGCCTTTGAACATG
Organism: Neodontobutis hainanensis; assembly: GCA_024349245.1. NCBI lineage: Eukaryota > Metazoa > Chordata > Actinopteri > Gobiiformes > Odontobutidae > Neodontobutis > Neodontobutis hainanensis. The sequence goes on from JALDNG010000048.1 coordinate 437,644, forward strand.
GACAGCCTGTCCCAGACAAGGCCCTGTACAGGGTATTGCATAACACATGTTTAAGCCCAAGCCCAATTATAACAAAATGTATATGAACAAAAATGGTGTATTGCATATTATAGTCATATTTTCTCTCTCAAACAATACAGGACGAGAAGACCTCAGTTATGTCTTACTTCGTGAGCCACAGAAAAAGGCCCAAAAATCACACCTCCAGCTTTCCAAACTAACCAAGACTGAGCCACACAGACCAAAAATTCAATCAGCAACACAACCATTTTATAATATCAGATCTTCTTTAAAAATACCTGAGATTAAATTAACCCCGCAACCTAAACCCTACAACCAACAGTATCCCCTTTCTGCCACATACACTTTTACAATGGAGCTACCAGCACGAGGCCCTCATCCTACGCCAAAACCAGTACAAACAGAAACCCCAACACAAGCTCAACCAAAGACCTCTCTCAAATCTGAGGCACAGCCCCAACCTCCAGTAAAGCCAACGCCAACACTCACAATAAAGGTGCACAGTGCCCTACCCAAATCCATAACAAGGTCACAACCAAAGAGCTTCCCCAATGGCCAAATACAACGACAGAGACCAAAGCCCCAACCACGTCTTCAGACAAGCCGTCAGCCTCAGACCAGGATTGACTCTGTTTTCCCAGGGCTTGCAACCCCCACGGGTAAACATCCCTAAGTTAATATAAGTATTCCTACTTTAAAAGGGGCATATCTTTTTATGATAACTGTGTTCTTTTTGCACCTGATGTATAACTAGAACTGGTGCTTAAAACAAACCACAAAACTGAAGTAACAAGAAGAAATATTAAATATTTTGATTTAATTTATATTTTAATCATCAAAAACATATTTCGCTTGACTGACTGTACAAGTAAATATTTTCAAATTTACTTTTTTGTTTTATTTGGCTTGACCTTCAAATGCCTTGGAAAGTGTGCCTCTTTTAAAAGTAAAGAAACATCTGTATTTATTTCATAGAAGTTACAATAAAATAAATAAATAGTGAGTTCTTTCTTATGCAGCTCCTAGTCTACCAGAAGAGGGCAAGCCTCTACCTCCACCTGCCCTGGCTACAGAGAAGGCCAGTAGTAAAAATCAGGGTAAACGTCATAATGTCAAGTTTGTCCCATTGCTATGTCTGTTTTTGTCAACCACCCAGTACCTAACAGTGCTTTAAGAAGCACATCATTGGTTGTCCGCTGCTACCTCCATCTCCATTCCACCTCCCTGTACACCCCACCATCTTTATTGTCGCTGCCTCCATCTACCGCTCAATTCTGAATCATGTTCATCAGCTGAATCTTTGTTCTTCACTTGTGTCCAGCTTAAATTTTTCATTTCAGTATATCACTTCTGTATTATGTCTCATTTCACCAACTCTTCACTCCTCACTTTTTACATTACTGTATCAATAATTTATTCTATCCAGGCCAGAGCTGTAACGGTCAGAAAGTCACCCTTAACCTTCCCAATTCATTTTTTTTCATGTAGGTACTGGCTTTCGCAAGGTATCAACTGGTGACGTGCCTCATTCTTCCACTAGCTCTTCAACAATTCCTTCAGGAAGAAAAAAACCTGTACTGCCTCATGGTCGTATTCCACCGAATCCCACTCGTAATGGTGGCAGACTAGACTCCTCCAACACACCTGGGGGTAATCGTGTAAACTTCTCTTTAATCCTCTATTTTCTTACAGCTAACCCCAGTTACAAAACTCTCCTTTGCAGCTATAGGAACTCTTTTGTTAAAGCATACAATTTGTTGAATGCCTGTGTTTTTCCATTTCTTTGTCTTTTGTTCTCTTTGTCTTGCTCTGTGGTTTAGGATTGTTAACATGGTTACGGTATGTAAAGTTGACTAGTTGAACCATATTTCTGTCCAGGGTCACATTTTACACCAAGCCTTGCATTGTGCAGACTCAGACAGTACACATGCAATATCCCCAGACACTCCTAGGAGTTATTTAGAAAAAGTAAAAAAACGTATGTCTTTTTGTTTTGTCCCATTCGTACATCCAGATGTTATATCTTCAGTAGAATCAGACTGATTACACCTTCCTTCTCTGACTTTCTTCCAAGTGGATTTTTATAACAAACCTTTTTTCCCTCCAACAGCTGGTAGGGTGCCTCATTGGAAAAATGCTCCTTCTAAACCTGTGTTGTGGCTCAAAAAGAAACCTGGTAATTACCAACCAAGATAACCCCTGCTCACACTAACCTCAAAGGCACATTATATCCCGTCCAATACAGCTGTAATGATCTGTGCTTTTAGCCCAGCTCTTTCACCTTCTGTAATCCTCTATGTGTTTGTCAGTGTGACATTTTGGTCAAGGTCTGTGTTGTCCATTATGTATATTCCCAGCGGCTTGTGCTTCACTGGGATTGAAGCCATCTGTAAATTCCTTTTCATCACCTTCCAGTCGCCTCAATACAACATTAGTGTAGAGCACATGTGGACCCCTAATAAGAAACTTGATTGAATTATGTTTAGTCTGGTTGTGGTAAAGGTTGAATGTGATTTGCTCTTTTTAGAGAGTCATATTATTTTTAGTCCACCAGACTGGCTCTTTTAATTAGAGTAATCAAATCAATCTGAAGTAGCAATGCAAGCCACGTCTGGAACACGCACAGCATATTATTATTGTTGACACTCTGTTCGCTCCTTTTTTGGAGTTGTGAGGTTGTGCTTCAGTACAATGTCACAGCTGGTGTGTGTTATTTCTGGAAACTTGGACAGTTTCAGAGGTCTTCAAGGAGTCGCAAGGCTCTGTGGAAGCAACTCTACAAAATGTCAAGCCCAGCAAAAACACACACAACTAAAACAAAAACAATGTTAAGGAAATATGGAGAGGTATTGGCACAAAGGTTGGCACAATGATGGGGGAGATATATAAAAGATATTGTATCTTGATCACTCAGTCTTCTCCTTGAAGACCTTGTATGTTGGAGCTTCCATTTGAAGGAAATTATAACAGACAATCAATGTCTATTAGCATGTATTATTACAAGTAACAAAAGCCAGTTTTCTTACAGCTGACAAAAACAGAACTGAAGCTGAACATAATATTATGAGGCCCACTGTGTGGAAAATACAAAAAAAAAAAAAAAAAAACACTTTCAGACAGTGCGAGGAAACTTGAACAACCACATCCCTGTATAGAAGGGATTCATTTTTGAGCACATGTTGGCCATTAGCTAATCATTTGAGAGGCAGAAACATTTCTAGAATGCATGTTTTTCTTTTTTTAGATGTTGGCTGAGGTTTCAGTTTTTTTCTTGCTAGCGTCAACTTGAGGTTATATGTGAAAACTCCCTAATTTAGCATTTCAACCAGGGGGAGATTGAAACATAAGCCAACACAAATGTTTTAAAGGTGCTTTAGACTTGACATTCAATGTTACAATCTGGTCAACAAAGTAGGTTGTGATGTTGTTAATGAAACATTGAGATAAGAAAGTGATAAATAGCAATACAGTAAATATCCAGCCAACTATGATCTAGCACTGGGAGTATAAAAAGGAAATGTCATGTGTCAAGCCTCCCACAGTGTCTTTATTTCTTCTCTGATATCCCAGCAGAAACTTAACACTGTGCTTGTTTAAGAACAAAGGTCAGTGCTGTGTTTGCAAGATTGTCACTCCAAAGACAATTTCTTTTCTGTGCCTAGATTTTGTGCTGAGGTCACTGGCCTTCATTCAAGATTTTAGATAAGGCTGTGCCATAATAGTCTAGCAACCTATGACAATTTTACAGATAATTTGCCTGGCTTTTATGTGCTTCTTGTTCTGTGTATTATGTCTCCCTATTTTCAATGAAGCAGTTTTATTACTGTCTTCTGCACTGCTCACCATTGCCACTGTTTTCATTCCTCTGTGCTGTGCTTCAGTGACCAGTTGTTTCTCTTTCAGTTGTCACTTATAAGATTATTGTTTTCCATGATTTACAGCAGTTCTGCAGCCATCTACCCCAGTCAAGACAACAAACCGGGTTGAAATTCCGAGCGTACATGGTGAGGGCAGTTGAACATTGCTGCACCTGTGTATGTCATTGCATGGAAGAAAATGGAAGCTGCAAAGTCTGATTCTTGACTTCACTGGTTCTAACTTTGGTTCTAACACCCCTTCCAATTTAAAAGAGAAAAAAAAACTTTTGTTTTTGGAAAACAAGCCAATCTTTTAAGTTTTAGTCTGATTCACAGTTGTGCCATTAAACACAAGTGATGTGCCTGGTGCTGTCCACGTGTTGAGAACCACTGTCAGAATCAACAGTATCAATTCTTCAAAATGTTCTGTTTGCCTCTTTTTGGTTGCTTGCAGTAAAATGTAAAGGTGCATTCGGCCTCCATTTGCTCTGCTGTTTCTTACTAAATGAATAAATTTGTGTTTTTTTTAAAAGTAACATTATCCATAAACCTTTGGGGGCTAGAATACTCTCAGCCCACTCTGCTCTGATAGGTCCGTGATGAAGCATTTTGCCCAGCCTCAGTGAAATTTAGGTGTCTTTTGGTGAGCTGCATACCCTCTTTAGAGGACCATAGTATTACCTATCTATCATCCTATATAACATCCAGAGAAGACATTTTAGAAAATACATTTATTTTTGTATAGCCCAATATCACAACAACATTCGCCTCAAAGGGCTTAACAGACTGCACTAGAGAACAGTTTCAACAGCTGAGAAAAAGACAATCTGGAGAAAACTGTCTGAAATCTAATAGCGGCTTTGGGTGTTAGTAACTTTATAGCATTTATTTTAAATAACAAAAAAAACATTTCAGTCACCAAAGCAAAAAAAACACAGAAAAGTATTGCGGGGGAATATTATAGAGGCAGCTTTGCTACAAAGTCATCTTTGGCTTAAGCTCTTTTCTGTCACACTGCATCAGTATACGCATGATACTGTGTTTCTGGGCACCCTTAGTGTATTCTGGCAAATCTCACCTTCCTTTAAAGAGCACAGAAGGTATTGCACAAGCAATCTCTGTTCTTTTAGGCGCCAGGAAAAGGCCACTGGGTTGCTCAATGAGGATGGCCAGAGCAGATGGATCACAACTATGTATGACTGTGAGTCAGATGATTCTGAGTTGATCTCTTCTGTTCTTACTTCTCACTGTCCTCAGATAAACCCACAGATTTTAAGCAAGAAGACAAGGAGTCCATCTTGAAGCCATTCGCTCTAGTTACAGCCAAGCCTAAGCAAGAGACTCGACAGCAGACAACCACCTCTGCCCCGGCAGTAAACAGTATGAGTAACATACATTTCACTATGCCACACATGACATTTTACAGTTAATGAACAGTTTTCAACAATCACAAGCTTTTTGGGAATAAACCAAAACAGACATATGTTAAGAATCAGTTTGTAGTAATGCAGTTAACAGGTGACTGAAGGTCACAGGTAAAAATAAAAAAAAAGAAAATTAATAATGTGAAGAATGAGTGTAAGCCATATCAGATCAGTTGCAGACCTGGCTGGTCTTTATTTGCAGCCAGCATTGTAAAAACACAGACAGAAAGCACTGCCAGGGGCTTCTGGCACATCACATGAACCTTATCACCTTTCTGCTGTTTTATCTGCAGACAGTCACTTCGACATAAGTGAAAACTCTTCTATATTCAGGCCCTTACCTGCATCAGAGGTAGACATAATGGGCAAGAAACGGTTTGTTGGTAAGTAAATCTATTTTTTAAAACAAAAAAAAAACCAAAAAGAAACAACATTGTTGCGAGGAAATGTAAATCATTGCAAACATTTCCACAGCTCCCCATGTGATCTACAAGACTGATAAAAAGCCAGATGAGCCATGTTCCATCACATCTTCTATGGCTTACTTCCCAGATGAGGAAGGAAATGACATAAATGTTACTGGGCCTCCTCGAGTCCCACCTTCAAATGTTACAGTGGTCACAGTGGAGGGATGTCCATCTTTTGTCATTTTGGACTGGCAGAAGTCTGACAATGAAACAAGAGGTACTGAGAAACTGAGCACTGCATAAAGATTTAAGAAGAAGATAGCAAAAGTCTTTATTGGTTTTTAAAATGTGTTTCAGTGTAAAAAAAAAAAACTTTTGCTTTTGTTGGATTAGATAACCCAATGTTTGTTTTTTAGAGTATGAGGTTGTATCAACCACTAAAGGGCCAAATGGAGAGGAAGTCTCAGTACTGACAACTAACCAGACACATACAGCTGTGGAGAACCTCAAACCAGAGAGCAGGTATGCAGCTAATAGTCACGGAACAAGAGCCAGACATTTTTATGTATCTGGACCACTGATGATGTATTGCAAATTGCGTGTTTTAGACAATATTTATGTCTTGCAAACTACTTGGGATGTCAAACATTCTATTCCCTTTCCGGACATGAATTTAAAAGCATCTTATTTGTGTCAAACTGTGCACATACATCAAACACTGAGGAAGCTTGGGTGGAGTGGGATCCTGGGCATGGATACTGAGTTTTAATTCGCATTTAGAGTCTCTAGACTGAGATGAACCCTTCTATTGCCAGAACATCTGAAAGCAACACATGGACTAACCATCACCTGTGTTTGAGCAACACATCACCACTGTGCTATCAAGGGCATGCAAATAATATACCTATGAAGTAATTCAGGCTGAAGGATTTATTTTTTGTGTTTTTTTAGATCATTTACTTTGTTTCTTTTAATATGTACTTTTTTATTTCAGTTATAATTTCAAGGTAACACCAAAAAATGAGCTAGGAACGGGGCCATCCAGTGAACCGGTGTCCTTTAGTACAGAATCAGGCAAGTTTGCACCTAAACAAAGAAAAGGACGCACAGCTCAACTCTAACATGTTATGTTTTTTATATGAAATGCTAATTTGCCACTGTATTTGTGGCAATTACCACGTTGCCATTAACCCTGCACAAACTCAGAAGTTGGCCAATTACGCTGTTAGTGTAATGATCCTCAAAGGGCTGGGGTCACTGGGAGCTTAATTTGAGCAGCAGAAGTATTTTTTAAGCACACTGGGGGGATGCTTAATTGGCTTCTAGCAAACATTGTAAATAGAGAGCCAAATGGGCTACTTTACAGTAGTGTGCTTTTGTATTACTGCTATTGGTTTCATTTATTTCAACCTTTCTTCATATTTTTAGCGGATCCACGTGTGAGTGAATATGTTGCAGGTGAAAAGTTTATGTTTTTCTTCATCATTGATTTGAATTCATGCCAAGTTATTATTTTTTTGTATACTTGTCTGTTTTACTTTGAATTGTAATCTAGCATCTATGAATTTCCTGAAGGCAAAGCTGCCATCTGGACTCAGTTTCCATTTAAAGCCGATGCCTACTCTGAATGTAGCGGAAAACAATTTGTGAAGAGAACTTGGTACAGAAAGTTTGTGGGCATACAGCTCTGCAACTCCTTGAGATACAAAATCTACCTAAGTGACACACTAAATGGTAAATGATTATCTCAAACATGTTGGAACCTTAGCATATAGACATATGTTACATTATTTGCTCTGCTGTTTTGTAGGAAAGTACTACAACATTGGAGACCAGACTGGATATGGTGAGGACCATTGTCAGTTTGTCGACTCCTTTTTGGATGGACGGACAGGGACACAGATGTTTGCTGACCAGCTATCAAGTCGACCAGGTAATATTTTCAACCACAAGCATTAACCTAATATTTATTACTTTTAGAAAAACATACTGACTGATGTATACTTACTCCAGGTTTCTACAGAGCATTGCGACAGGAACCTGTCAGCTTTGGCGAGATTGGAGGAAAGTCACATGTTACTTATGTGGGCTGGTATGAGTGTGGCACACCCATACCTGGAAAGTGGTAAGAAACAGTAGAGCCACCCAGAAGAGTACTTTACCTCGGTGGTTAGGATCATCAAGAGTACCATCGACATCTGAATAGGTCTTAAGGTGGGTTAGTCATGGATGCAGTATCTAGGCCTTTATGCAGGTTTATACTTCCAGGAATGAACCCAACAGGTGTCACAAAACTCTGTTGCGTGTATTTGTATTGGTTTTTATTATCTATTTATCAAACATGTCACAACGGACACATGTTTGAGTGATGAGAAAAGTTGAATATAATCAGACAAAACTTTGGGAAGCTGGCTCCCAACATGTAATAACTTGTATTATATTATTTATCAGGATTGTTACAGATTATTTTGTGCTCTTGATCTATTGAATGGCACATATTCTTCCAAGTCCAAGGCAGTGAACTGATTCTTTTATAACCTATACATTTTATACAAAATGTACACACTCATTAAGTGTACATTTTGTATTAAGGTAAAAATGCAACTGGTGAAAACAGAAGGCTTCATGTGACTATTTTCTTTGTACAGTTTAAGCCTTTCATCACATGGGTAGGTGACAGAAAGAAATAAACAAGTAATACAACACATGGGTACTCATTACCAAACCATATAATATTTCCTCAGTATTTTGATGATTGTCAAAGAGAGTGCAGTACATTGAGTTTAATGTCACTTTGTGTTCCTTTCTTGTCAACAATTACTATGTATATTGTGTATAAGAGAACTGAAAACTTTGTGAAATAAGGAAAACCCTTGTGTTGTGGAGTAAAAATATTTAAAGTAAAAGAATTAATTTGTCAGTTCACACACAAAAAAAACAAAAAAACAAAATGTATATAGTTTTTAATTCTTTGAAATAAAAGCCTTTTGAGCTTTTGTTGGACCCATTTAATCTTGGTTATTGTGTGGTTGTTTTATTTAGGTAAAGTGAAGAGTGGTGCCTAACCCTTTATTCAATCTTAAGATTGAAATATTTGTGCAAACTAGACACATTGGCAATACAAAACAAATGAGCAATACTGTTTGTTATAGAAAATTTTATCTGGGAACACCAACTAATTAAACTTAATAAACTTTAACATTTTTCTCACTTAGTAAGGCAAATAGACAAAAACCTAACTGCACACTCCCATAACCGCCTTCCCAGCCAACCACAACTCAGAAGAAGGAAAAACTAAACACCAGCATTACCACACTTTTTCCAAATCCGGCTTGGGAAGAAAGGGCAGTGAGAAGCCAAACTTAACACGCAGCCGTGAACTCAAAAACCACAAAGTCTACAGGACCAAAAGCAACTTAATCAAAACAACATAAAAACATACTCAAAGTGAAAGATTTCAATCATTTATTAGGTTCCAGAAAAAAAAGTTACATTTTATACATACAGTTTATACAAACAACTAATCTTACTTGAAGGTGGAATTTGATATATTAGTAAAAACCAATAATTAGATAAAGATAACGAAATAGCAAGCCTTAGGAGGTGATTGAACTAAACAAAAGAAGGCCTTTCTGGCCACTGTGCCATTACTTTGCTAGTGTTCCCAACATGGGCAGTTTTATTAATACCGACATGGTGATAAAATCTCAAAAGAACACAAAGCACACAACGGTGTAACATTTCATTAAGGTCGTGACTAACTAACGCATCTATTATACCAATAGTACTGGTGGAGATGCAGTGAATGCTCACCCCCCCACCAAATGAATTGTTACTATGAGAAAAAGGTTTGTGCAACAGCCCGTTTTGGTTTCCCAGGTGTGTGCATACAGACTGGTTATATTTTTACTTTGACAAATACAAGAGGATTGATCGGACAGTGGAAATTATGAAAGAAGAAAACAAAACAAAACAACAAACAAACAAACAAACAAACAAAAAAACACACTAGGGACAGAACAGAGAGGGATATTAGGACAACATACAAACACTAACCATTAGACTGGGGAGATTTGCGTGTCATGTTTGGATATTTGTATGATGGGAGTACAGAGCAGTAAACCAGGTATCCTTATCCAGACAGCTGGACCTGCAAAGGGGAGGGGGGAGTCTTGGGCCAAAGAGAATCTAAAACATTAGTTAAATATTTTTATCGGTATCCAGGGCCAGGCTGAGTGTAGCCCTGGCCAAAAGGGGGACGATTGCGGGCATATGGGTTAGCAGCTCCTGGTGGAGGAGTGACAGTGTTGCCTGGAGGTGGGGTGTATGCCGGGCGAGGCTGGTACCCAGAGCTGGGTTGGGAGCTTGGCGGCAGGCTGTAGTTGGCAGGTTGTGAGGCTTGGGAGGAGTAGTTTTGGGAAGGGAAGGCTCCTGGTGGATACTGCTGCAGTCCCTGAGCTGAGTGAGGCGGCTGCTGCCCGCCCTGAAAGCTCGGGGCCGGTGCTGAACCAGGGACAGGTGCCTGGGATGAGGGAGGTGCGTAGTTCTGAAACTGCTGCTGTGATGGCTGTGGTGGGCCTGGTTGTGGGGCACCAGGCTGATGACTGTACCCGGCTGAGAGACAAAGAAAAAAGCTTCCAGTTAAGTCAAAAGAGAAACAAGTTTTTCTCATAATGAATCAAATGCACACCTTCACTGGAAATAGTCAGTCTGTTAAATGTTATGAGAAGTATATTTGTTGTGTACATGTTTTGCAAAGCATTATAAAATATATGGAATATTTATCTTACGTAACCACGATAAGAATAAATAACACCAGGGAGGATATGTAGTCAGTTTAGCATTTGTGCAATATGAATGAAGCATGCTCTTACCAGGATATTGCATACCATACTGATGTTGAGGTGGAGCACCTGGTTGTTGAGGGGGGTAGCCCCCCGGAGCTTGGTACTGCTGATAAACTTGTCCTGAAGATACAAGAAAATGTATTCTCAGTTTTCTGGGACACACTGCCTTAAACAAAAACACTTGTTGAGTGGCTTATTAAATGTTACTTTTTTTTGTATTTGTGGTTTCACAAAACACCTGGGCTACATTACCATATAGTAAAGTGTAGTTTCTATCAAAATATGGAAATGGTTTAGAAGTAGGTACTTTTTCCACTGAATATCCTGAAGCTCAGCAGAAATACAAGACTTGGCAAACCAGCCATCGGTGTTAACAAGACCCAACTCTTTCCCCCAAATCTCTGGCCTGACGAATAAACACACTTGACAACAAATAACAAGCAAAGAGCTTGGCCATAATGAGAGGGACACACCAAGGCCTACCGTTTTTTTTTTAATATAAAACAGGAGAAAACTGGTACTTATTTTCCACTCTTTGGGTGTGCCAACATTGTGGAAAAGACAACAGTATCACATTGTATGACCTGACAACTAATACTTATATACTAACTTACTAGAAACAAACCAGGACAGTACGTATAAGCAGCGCACTGAACTTATTACATGAACATTGTACTTTATTAAAGCAAGCCTGTGAAATTGGCAGCAAGCTTATTAAAACCCCCTGAAGAAGATGGATCATTTGGTGTAAAGCAACTGCAAAGCCTGGTATGAGTTTTGTGATCCATTTAATCTGTCCTCTAGTCTCACCATCCATGCCAGCTGAGGGGGCCTGCACTCCAGGATATGGAGCCTGTGACTGGGGTGGCATTCCTGGTTGTTGAGCTGCAGATGAAGAGGCGATGCTGTCGGGTGTTCCTGAGCGCTCTTCTGCTGCAACAGGTGCAGGAGCTACAATCATCCAAAAAGAGCATTTTTTTTAAAAAAAAACAATCAAATGATGATGCCAACTGAAGGAAAGCAGAGCAAAGTTTCTTCAAGCTGTATAGCGTTAATACCTGGGGCCTGGTCTTCACTTAAGCCAAAAGCGGAGATGACATTCTTGTTGACTTCATCCTGGTTCTTTAATGGGTCAAAGGCTGACATACTAGCTGCGCTCACTGGGGTGGCCTGTTTGACAGAGGGGTCTGCTACCACCACTTTGCCTTCACGGCCATCCACCATTTCTAAAAATATTACAGGAATAAATGGAAATGATGTATAGAAAATATGCATGCATTCAAAAAATAAAAAGTAGTCTAGATCACAAAAATTAGACTGCAACTGCCAGAGTCTCAAAACAATTTACATAATTATTTCCAACTCAAAACCAGCTGCTGCCCTTTCAAAATTCATCTTTAGCTGTAGAGACACAAAAAAAAAATGACAAGAACATCACAGCCTCCTTAAGTAAATATTTGGTTTTAGTCATCATATGGATAGCCTTTTGGCTTAAATGTGCTGAACTAAGTGCCTATGTAGTGCAACAAGAATAAAATGCTGGTATTAGAAGAGCTTTTTAAACTGTAATAACTAATTACCATACCAACATCCATACTGAATGCAAACCATATAATAATTATGGCTTGGGTTTTTAAGACAAGAAAGTGTTGCTTATTAAAAAAAAAAAAAAAAACTTCTTTAAAACCCCGTGTTACTGTAGCCATGTTAAGTCATGTTGGACCTAAAAAAAAAGTTTCATAATATGTCTCTCTTTGATTCCTTTCATTGGCAATTGCGTATCTAAGACTTAAAGAAATTGCAATGGTTCTGACCGCTGTCTGGAGCTGCAGGAGTAAAGCCAGGTTCTGTTGGTGGTTCCAAGCTATCCAAGAGGTTGTTGACTTTATTTCTAAGCTCAATGAGCTCTCGGCGCAGATACTTCACCTGACTTGATTCCAAAGGCCTTGGCTGACCATTCACTAGAGATGCAAAGTACAAAAAATAAATAAAGAATCATTCAATAAAATGAGGGAGGGGGAAAGACAATCAGCAAGGACAAAGAAGTGACAGAATTTTCTTTTTTTTTTTAATTAAAGAACAGTGTTACAAATAAAAACTAAACTGGTACCACAACTGGGCCCAAATTAATGTATCTGATGGTTCTCTAGCACAACCTGTCAGTCAGTGAATACATTATTCACCATGTTTACTGAGCAGAGGGAAATAAGAGCAGCTATGCAAAGCCACACTGCCCTCAAGTGTCCGTTTGCTGTAAATGGCTAATGACAACAAGCTGCCTAATGTGTGGCTCCTAGCAATAAAAAGGATTAATCCAAAGAAAAGTTTTGAAAAACAAAAAAATAAATAAAAAAAATAAAAACAGCACACACACAACTTACCAAACAGTGTCAGTTTAAGTATCCTACTGCATTGGATTGCAAAAGAGAGGTCTGAGCTGTCAAAAATTGTGATGAGGTCATCATCTATCAAAACAAAAATGTTTATTAGTTACAAAATATACAGCCAGGGTATAGTCATGATATACAATTATGTAAATAACAACAACACATTTTACCTACCTTCATCCTTGTATTTGATAGTGACCTCATCATTACTTTGCAGTTTGCCCCGAAAGACACGTTGCATCATCAGCACCAGCTCATCATAAGTAATGTCTTCATTATGGATAGGGATACGCCTGATGTCATCACCTAACTGGGCTTTGATGATCAGCTTCCCGCTCAGGTCCAGCTGGCCGTTCATGGTGTCGTCCGCCCGCTTCTGCTCCCACCACAAAGCAATGTCAGAGCCTAAAGGTGATCACAATGAAGTGACAAAGTCCAGACTATTATCCTGTAGATGTTATGAACTTTGAACATAGATAAGGCCTTTGCTACATTAGCAAATCTGTGAGACAATATGGTGTAAAACTGGATAATTCTGTGGCTCAAACGCGGCTGGCACAATACAATGGTTTGTTTATAAAGAACATAATTTATCTTTCTCACACAATACGTCTCTAAAATGCTACGGTTCCCTTCAAGGCCAGATGAATAATTAGCTGGATGCTAGGGATTCTGTGCTAACATTAGCATACAGTTCGATACCGAGCTCATCAGCAAACTAAGGCAGAATAATTATTCAGATCGAGATTTGGCACATCAAATATCTACATAACAGACAGAGTTCTTTCAAGAACACGCCTAAAGCTAACTAGCAATAACCGCACAGTCATCTGTCAGTGGCGCATGACTCTTTAGACTGACATTATATAGTCTGTAAAGCTCTATTAAAGCTATGTTATATAAATAACATATTATGTTAAAATTAAATGTGTCTCTTTACGCCATATTGCACTATTGTGAGTCTTTAGCCAAATTGCACTTTAGCAGTGATCGGGAAAATGGCAATTAGTTAGCTGGCTATGTTTAAAAAGCATAGTGTGACAGGCATACATATAAATAAGTCGTAACTATATATAGAATGTTGCTGTAGTTAACTTTGTTACCGACACCTGTTTGGACAACCTGGCGTAGAGTTAGCTCCTTAAAACTCCTTAGCGAACACAACATTAGCCACCTTTCATTAGCTAGTATCGTTAGCATTGTAGCTAAAAGCAGTCAATAGTGATCAGATGACACACAAAATGTATTAGGTGGTAAAAATCAATCTATCAAGACACTAAACACAAATATGTAATTTACCTTGAATCGGACGACGTGGCAACGCTGTATTTGACAGGTTTCTCCAAACCGTGAAATCAAATGTGTTAGCTAGCCTAACTGGACCTGGGTGCCAGCATCAGGAAGTGTCCAAAAGACTGTCAACGTCAACCATGGATGTATCTATGACGTCAACTCGTACGTGGCATTGTGCATTTATTGTGCGCAGGCGCAGTGCACTATCCAAATGTTAAGACAACGTAAGATATGATATTGGTACAACCATAGACATTGTATACTACACCACGTTTTTTTCTTTCTTTCAAATGTATGGTAAACTATGGCTACATTCTGTTTTAGCCATATACATTGACTTGTTGACAGATAACATGAGCAGTCTGGTGCCATAAAACACTGTAAAACAATATGTCATTATTAACAGACTTTAAGTTTATTGTAAAAATATATTTAGTCTAGCCTGTGTACTAGTATATGTACAGACTAGATCTTAGACTGTTTAAATGCATAGTGTAGCAAATTATACCAGTAACCGTTTATTGTATACATTCTGTAAGGTCACAAACTTCTTTATTTAGTTAATTACATGACAGCTTGGGATATTATACAGAAATAACAAATGTTGAGTACATCAACATACAAAACAAAAGTGTGAAGTTACAGACAAATTCAGGTTTGATTATTTCTTTTTTTTCTCCTGTGTAGCATTAAACCATGAGTCCAACAGTTTTTTCATATAGTAAAGCTGCCATGCATGTACTTGAACAGCAACCACCATTACCAAGTACATAACAGTAACAGCAGAGAAGCCGAATATGAAGCGGTAGGCCTTTCCATGGCGGTAAAGCTGCTGTGCGACAGGAAACATCTCCATTCCCCCATAAATTAGGGGTGCCACAGAAAACAGTCCTGCACTAATCATTGATATGACAAGATAGCTGATATTATTCTTTGGAAGTGACAGACTACTGCAGAGCAGAGGAAGGAGGCTGAGTAAGTATGGATACTCCCACTGATATGGCATTGATACTGTGTCATGGGAAACCAGGTTGAACTGGCTAACAGTCACTTGTGCTGCCACTAGGAGCCAGATTAGAAGGTGGACAAAGTTCAATTTTCGAACCTCGGATTTTAGGGAAGCACTGTAAACAAAAAGAGCATTTGTATAATATAGTATAATATAAAGAGTATATGATTCCTTTTTTATTTGATTGATTGACTGATTTAATGAAGGTACCAATGATAAAAATAAGGTTTACCTCATCTGGTACTGGGGGACAACCCTTTCCTTGGGTTTCTTGTCATTTCCATTTAAAGCAGCTGATCTGGAACCTCCACGGGATGTCATGTTGAATAAAAACCTTTAAACCATAAAAAATAAACTGTATAATGAATCATGCAAATGAGAACGCAAATAGAATAAGCTATTATAGCAAAATAGGAAAACACAAATCTACCTTTGACGTTCTACAATCATCCATATAATTTATGTTAGAAAAAGGTTCCCAGGTACACCGTAATTATCAAAACTAAATAATGGGAATTGAGGATGCTTTTGTGCATTACATGTTATTTGAAGGAAGACGAGTTAGCTTTTATTGCTATAGCTAACTTAATTCTAGCATTACGGCATCATTACATTTTAAGACAATCTGTGTAAATACGCTGTACTTACTAGAATTATTCGCCAGCATTTATTGTGCAGCTTCAGAAAACAGCTCGTCGTTGAAACTACGGAGAGTCGGAGACAAAGGATGCAGGATGGATGAGACGATGAACAAACTCTGCGCATGCGTATGATGTCACCGGAAACCCCTCACGGATCTGCATCATCAGCACCTGATTTCAACAGCAAAAAGCGTGGAATTTGTAACGTTTTACCCCCTTTTTAAGGTGAGTTTACCTGCCACATTAGCTAGGACCAAAGGAAAATAGAGTTTTAACAATTTAACAAACTGTGAAAGTATTTTTTTCGTGGTTTCCTACTTTCTAACCAGCCAAAGGCCAAATATGGAATTACAATATTAGGACGAAATCATATCAATCGGAGAGCTCTTTAAAATAACAAGGTTAGCCAAATTGCTGTACACTGAGATTAAGAAACATACAAAACATAAAACAACAACACATCTATTAAAAAAATAACTATTAAATAGTCAATAAAAGACAATAAAAACTAAAATATAATAAGACAAAGTTATGATACATTAAAATACAAATATTTAACAAAAACAGTAACAGCAAAATACAACATCTGAAACTTTTAAAGCCAAAAGAAAAAATGTGTTAAAGAGATTTAAAAACAGGAAGTGAGTTTTCTAAAGAGGTCAGGCATTTGATGGTAGGCAAAAATAGCTGGGAACAGTGATCTCTGAAGTAGGCGCAGTGCAATGTCAAGGGGAAAAGCCTAGTAAATGGCCCAATCCTCAAGAAGTTAAAATAAACATAATAATTCAAATTATTTTATTATAATATTAACATTATAAAAGTGTGTGTGTGTGTGTATATATATATATATATATTATATATATATATATATATATATTCATTCATTCATTCATTCCTTGGGCGTGTGTATATTCATTGCATCTCTATGTTCTGTTCAATGTTATTTTCATATGGAAGTCCATGGTTATAATTATTCATAAGTATGCAGTGTCATAAGTATATCTCTGACGTTTATAACAAACTAGACTGTTTAAAAATCGGTAGAAAATTTAGCAAGTTATGGTTATTTAAAAGTACATGCACCATTAAAACACAATGTTACGAGTGAGCAAGCTGCCTGTCACAAGATGGCCGCCAGTTGCGGACGTCGACCTCCATTGGCCGACAGCGCGGACGAGACATCTAGCCTTTCTTATGTATGTCTATGGGTGCCAGCATCAGGAAGTGTCCAAAAGACTGTCAACGTCAACCATGGATGTATCTATGACGTCAACTCGTACGTGGCATTGTGCATTTATTGTGCGCAGGCGCAGTGCACTATCCAAATGTTAAGACAACGTAAGATATGATATTGGTACAACCCAATTTATTTTCAATCTATGGTACAACCCTAGACATTGTATACTACACCACGTTTTTTTCTTTCTTTCAAATGTATGGTAAACTATGGCTACATTCTGTTTTAGCCATATACATTGACTTGTTGACAGATAACATGAGCAGTCTGGTGCCATAAAACACTGTAAAACAATATGTCATTATTAACAGACTTTAAGTTTATTGTAAAAATATATTTAGTCTAGCCTGTGTACTAGTATATGTACAGACTAGATCTTAGACTGTTTAAATGCATAGTGTAGCAAATTATACCAGTAACCGTTTATTGTATACATTCTGTAAGGTCACAAACTTCTTTATTTAGTTAATTACATGACAGCTTGGGATATTATACAGAAATAACAAATGTTGAGTACATCAACATACAAAACAAAAGTGTGAAGTTACAGACAAATTCAGGTTTGATTATTTCTTTTTTTCTCCTGTGTAGCATTAAACCATGAGTCCAACAGTTTTTCATATAGTAAAGCTGCCATGCATGTACTTGAACAGCAACCACCATTACCAAGTACATAACAGTAACAGCAGAGAAGCCGAATATGAAGCGGTAGGCCTTTCCATGGCGGTAAAGCTGCTGTGCGACAGGAAACATCTCCATTCCCCCATAAATTAGGGGTGCCACAGAAAACAGTCCTGCACTAATCATTGATATGACAAGATAGCTGATATTATTCTTTGGAAGTGACAGACTACTGCAGAGCAGAGGAAGGAGGCTGAGTAAGTATGGATACTCCCACTGATATGGCATTGATACTGTGTCATGGGAAACCAGGTTGAACTGGCTAACAGTCACTTGTGCTGCCACTAGGAGCCAGATTAGAAGGTGGACAAAGTTCAATTTTCGAACCTCGGATTTTAGGGAAGCACTGTAAACAAAAAGAGCATTTGTATAATATAGTATAATATAAAGAGTATATGATTCCTTTTTTATTTGATTGATTGACTGATTTAATGAAGGTACCAATGATAAAAATAAGGTTTACCTCATCTGGTACTGGGGGACAACCCTTTCCTTGGGTTTCTTGTCATTTCCATTTAAAGCAGCTGATCTGGAACCTCCACGGGATGTCATGTTGAATAAAAACCTTTAAACCATAAAAAATAAACTGTATAATGAATCATGCAAATGAGAACGCAAATAGAATAAGCTATTATAGCAAAATAGGAAAACACAAATCTACCTTTGACGTTCTACAATCATCCATATAATTTATGTTAGAAAAAGGTTCCCAGGTACACCGTAATTATCAAAACTAAATAATGGGAATTGAGGATGCTTTTGTGCATTACATGTTATTTGAAGGAAGACGAGTTAGCTTTTATTGCTATAGCTAACTTAATTCTAGCATTACGGCATCATTACATTTTAAGACAATCTGTGTAAATACGCTGTACTTACTAGAATTATTCGCCAGCATTTATTGTGCAGCTTCAGAAAACAGCTCGTCGTTGAAACTACGGAGAGTCGGAGACAAAGGATGCAGGATGGATGAGACGATGAACAAACTCTGCGCATGCGTATGATGTCACCGGAAACCCCTCACGGATTTATTCACGGATTTTACCCATCAAAATTACATCGAGTACGGTCATTTAGAATTCGATGTTAATTATAATACAATTAAGGTAGAATTTTAAATTTATTTTTACTGGCTTTGCTTTATGCTTTAAAAAAAAGATCCAGATATACAATATATCAAGGCTCAAAAACACTATTTGCATTACGAACATGGTTAAACAAGTTTAACAGCAAAACAATATATTTATTAATTTCAGCTGTAATATTTTTTTAAGTGATCGGCTTAAGCATGTTATGGCTTTGACATATAACGGGCAAATGAGCGCTACTTGATATAACTGCATTATTCACCGGGTGCTCTACACAATGACTGTAGAAAATACGCTCCGGTAGGCTACCGTCAATGCTCTGAAGCCCACCGCTAATGACTTTTGAAAATAACGTGCTATCATTATGTGTTAAGATAATGTAAGAATATCTCGCAAAAAAAAAAAGTAATTAACTTTTTCTATGAAATCGTTATTGCACACAAGATTGCACTAGCGTTATGTGTATGAGCTCCGTTTGGGACGTGTAGAAGGTGTCTCTGTTGCTCTTATATTGAACTGCCTTCAGAGTGTGTTATAAAGTGACAACTGTACCTAGAACCTAGTGCTGTTCAATACATCTAAGGTATAAACTACTATTTGAATATTTATAAATCTGAAATAGAAATTATTACAAGCTTATGACCATGATCTTATGTGAAGCCTGTTGTTATCTACCCTAACCCAGCCCTGCAATTGTTATTGTAACACTATATGTACTGTACTAGTTTGGTAACCTTTTAATGTTATAATAGCACCTAATGTGTTTCTGTATGTTTTAAGTTTTCCTCTCGGTGATCCAGACAGACTGGACCAGTGGGTGTTGAAGATGAGGAGACAGAACTGGACTCCTACCTCTTCCAGGCGGTTGTGCAGTCAACACTTTGAGAGGGATAGCTTCTGCACTGATTTGAGGGTACCTAAAACTTTATGTGTCATCTTTATTACAAGGACAGTACATACTGACCAACAGTACAACTGTATAATATGCCAGAGTAACATTAGTCCACATGGGTTATTGTAGAACTGCACAGTGAGTCACAAGCAATCAACAGCTTTATCAGAAACATCATTAATAACATTCAGGCCATTAGGAGCACAAATAAAACACGCTGTCAATATTAAAAAGGACAAATAGACAACATGCATTAATAATAATAATATATTTTATTTATAACGCACTTTTCTGGACACTCAATGTCGCCTTATACTAATAGTAAAAACACAATAGCACATTATTATTCTTATTATTATTACATCAATTTTATATAGTGCTTTTCTGGGGACGCAAAGACGCTTTACATATCAATTACACATAATTGAAATACTCAAGGACAACAATTAAAAGCAACAAATAAAAACTTATTTGTTGATGACAGAACAGTGCAGTTATGGTGGGATTGAGTAGGCCAGTCTGAATAGATGTGTTTTGAATTAGTCATTAGTTACACTACAGACATCTTATTAAGCAAAGAGAAACAGAAGTTGTTAAAACAGCAGGGCACAGAGGGTTATAATACTGACAAGTTTGAACTGAATAGACACATTTTTAAAAGAGACTAAAATAATCCACTTAAATTAATGTGTTAACTAGTTTTTGTTTGTTTGTTTAAGTTTTCCTCTAGGTGATCCAGACAGACTGGACCAGTGGGTGTTGAAGATGAGGAGACAGAACTGGACTCCTACCTCTTCCAGTTGGTCATGCAGTCAACACTTTGAGACGGATAGCTTCTGCACTGATTTGAGGGTACCCAAAGCTTTATGTGTCATCTTTATTACAAGGACAGTACATACTGACCAATAGCACAACTGTATAATATGCCAGAGTAACATTAGTCCACATGGGTTATTGTAGAACTGTAGTTGTAGGTGTAGTAGAATTGTAGTCACAAGCGAGCAGCAGCTTTATCAGAAACATCATTAATAACAATATTAAAAAGGACAAATAGAAATCATGCATCAGATGCATTACACTACAGACATCTTATTAAACAAAGAGAAACAGAAGTTGTTAAAACAGCAGGGCATAGAGGGTTATAATACTGACAAGTCTGATCTGAAGAGACACATTTTTAAAAGAGAGTAAAATAATCCACTTAAATTAATTTCTCTGATGGTATTTGGAATAATGTTTAATTGTTTAGAAGCTCGAACAGAAAAGGCAGACTGACTGAAAGCTGTTTTTCTAATCTTTTAGTTTACCAATTTGTTAGTATTTTTCTATTGAGATGCACTCGTTATACTTCCTGCGAGGGACGCAGCCATAGATTACTATCACTTTTGTGGTGTCAAGTTGACTGTGGACACAACTCGTTGGCTGACATTGTGTTAACATTGTGTTGTGTACCAGTCGTGGTGAGTGGGCTTTCAACCAAGACAGCCCAACTTGAATTAGTTTTGTGTGATTTTTATTTGAGTTTTTCTGACTTTCCACAGGGTCCCGTCCTGCAGCAGTCATTTTAAACTCCTCATCCCATCCTCGCTATTTCCACCTTCACCCTTGACACTGGACAAAATGCTCAGGTCATTCCCGGCACAGTGAATCAGGAGGACCTCCAGCACTGATCTTCTTTGCAACGTGCCCTCAAAAAGGACAGGAGCCCCCTCCAACGAAGGCCAAACCAGTAAACCCGGGCATGTGGATGGCTGAGGTGGCTAAGTGTTGTTGCTGCAGCTCTCTGGGCTCCACGGACATGGCTGTCACCAATGATCCACACAGTTTCTAGATGTGAAAAGAATGCATAAATTAATGTGAAAAAGTTACAATTGAGTCGTTCAAAAAATTATAATTAAAAAAGGTTAAATATGCAGCAATAATTGGACTTACTTTTCTGTGCAGCATGTTCTTGGGAGTTCTGCTTTCCAGGTGAAGAAGCAGAGGGCAAGTCCATCTTGAAAACTACAAGAGAGTTATGCATAACGTGGCTGTAACTAAGTAAAATATAGTCTCCCAAGTAACATGTAACTGCACTTACTTGTCTGGGCAGTGGGTTCTTGGGAGTGTGCAATGTGAGAAGTGATGTTTTACATCTTTTTAACTACAATAGAAAAAGTTAGATTAGTATGCTATATTATAGCTTATAAAATATTAACTATATAACATATTATAGAGAGAAACATAGCGTGTTCATGAATCTAAAATAATTTTATTTTAATTTAGAAGTATTTATAATATTATGGCTTTAATTGCATAATCTACAGGTTCTTTCTGTACATTTAATAAAAGTTTTAACTATTTAGAAAAAGTATGTGACAGATAACAATCTTTCAATATTATAGCTTAATCCCCAAAACATGCACAAAAAAACAGAAGTAGGAATAAACGTATTTATACGTTTGAAGTCTGTGCTTTCTTTAGTGGTCTTACAAGTAAAACGTCTAATAAAACTATCATAAAGAATAAAAAAGTTTTAACAGCCATTAGAGTTAATTTCAAATTAGTTGATAAATGCAGTCAAAGTCATAAAGTCCACTTACTATCGACGAACGAGAGCAGTCCAACGATGGCAACAAGAGGGGCGGAAAATCCCACTGTGAAAAAAAAATGTTGCTGGAACGGGAGAGCTCCACTTGCGTTAGCCTGGTGTTAGCAACAGGTTAGCATTAGCCTTAGCCTCGGCTACCGCGGAGTGGGCGTAATTACCCACGCACGCGCTTGCGATGCAACACTCCCTTTGCCCATTTTAGTAACGTCCTCTGACGAAGGAGTCTGAAATGTCCGGATGTAATCGCCATTTTTTTGCCCATGAATTGGAGTCATATCAGTAAACAGGGGACCAATGGGCAGATTACATCCATTTTTATTTACTATCTATGATCTGCATCATCAGCACCTGATTTCAACAGCAAAAAGCGTGGAATTTGTAACGTTTTACCCCCTTTTTAAGGTGAGTTTACCTGCCACATTAGCTAGGACCAAAGGAAAATAGAGTTTTAACAATTTAACAAACTGTGAAAGTATTTTTTTCGTGGTTTCCTACTTTCTAACCAGCCAAAGGCCAAATATGGAATTACAATATTAGGACGAAATCATATCAATCGGAGAGCTCTTTAAAATAACAAGGTTAGCCAAATTGCTGTACACTGAGATTAAGAAACATACAAAACATAAAACAACAACACATCTATTAAAAAAATAACTATTAAATAGTCAATAAAAGACAATAAAAACTAAAATATAATAAGACAAAGTTATGATACATTAAAATACAAATATTTAACAAAAACAGTAACAGCAAAATACAACATCTGAAACTTTTAAAGCCAAAAAGAAAAAAAATGTGTTAAAAAGAGATTTAAAAACAGGAAGTGAGTTGTCCTGCCTAATGTGCACTCTCTTTTGTTTGGAGCCAGCAACTCTAAAACAGTCACCTCTTAGCTTTCTCTTTGTCTTGAAGGCAGTTGTGGGAAAAAATGGGTGGCTCTGGTCAGTCAGATACCACAGAGCAAGACCATAAAGACTCTTCAAGCAGGCCTCTGTAACTTTTAGCCAGTAGCACCACCTTTAGCCCTAAAAATATATTCTCATAATCATTTAATAGTTATTCTTAGACATGAGATTGGTAGAATCATGCCTATCTTACTGACAGTTCTCTCAGCTGGACAGAAACCTCCAATGTGACTTTCCTGTTGCCAGAACGTGGTCTCATTTCAAGACATTACGTGAGTGACATGCTTTTCGGCACTGAAATCGACGGTGCAGAAATAGGCCAATACACTAGACTCTAGCAGAGTCGTATTTATACAAAATACAATAAAATTACCCTACAGTTTCTTCAAAACTTCTTGCGCAGGGGTTTGAAATAATTCTAAAATGAAAACAAAAACAAACTGAGAGATGTAAAGAAGCCAAAAATGAGGGTAATGTGGTCTTGCTTTTTGCCTAATTCCAAGAGACTTTATCAATTCTGAGATTAACTGGTCTCTTACCAGTTGATCTCAGAATTGATAAAGTCTCTTGGAATTAGAGATGAAACGTCTTCTCCAGAGTCCAGATGCTTTCACTTCAATCTTTTTTTCCATGTCTAGAAATTATTATCTAGAAAATACTTAACTTTGGCTATCTACCTCAACTGATAAAAACAGGACTTGAAGAAGGTGGCGCAGTAGGTAGGACGCAGTAGGTAGCAAGAGTGTGCACCCGTGTTTGGGTGGGTTTCCTCCAGGTACTCCAATTTCCCCCACCAACATCAAAAACATGCTAAGCGCCCCCTGGTGTGGCTGCTGACTAGGAATTTCCCACAGGTATATTATTATTATTTTTTATTTTTTTATTTTACCCCCATGTTTGTAACTGTGGGTTTTTCAGACTGTGATGAAGATCCAGAATCCACTGGGGGTTATTTCATCTATTACTTGGACCAAATACCATGGTTTCCCTATATAATTGAAAGTAAAAATTTCATGGACATTCATGCTTTAATGTCATCAATGCACTCTAATAGCTGACAGGCACAACATGTATTTTCACACTTTAAAGGCACATACATTGAAATTTGCATAACAATGAAACAAGTTACTGTGTTTGCGGAGAATTTTCTGAAGTGGCAGCATATACAACTTGGTTACAACAAGAAACCAAGAGGCCCAAGGATTGACCCTTGAGGCAAGTGAGAGGTGCTGTGGCGAACACAGAGTCAACAACACTAATACACAAAAACTTCTATTGGCTAAGTAGGTTCTGAATCACTATAAGATTATAATCACTATCACTATCCCACCCTGTTTTCCAAGCAAGAAAGGAGGATGTCATGGTCCATCCCCAGGAGAGACACAGTGACCAGAGTCAGCGGCAACAGGAATGACATTAAAAACCGTCAACAGTAATGATGTACTGTGAAGGCAGATTTGGAAGCAGCATTGATATTGGTTTAGGTATACGAGCTGATGTGAACCAATACAATAGCATCAGGTCCACATTCTAGTTTTAACCAAGGTCAGTGCCTACAGCCTTAAAATGTGTGCCCTATATGGCATCTAGATCAATATACATAGTCATAATCATTTAGAAACTACACAGAGGATTCAAGTATTTTACTTTTTATTAAAAAAAACCCACATTTTTCAAATCAAAAATAATCAAGACAGTTATATTTTTTGATTGCAATAAAATATTAGCACCATGGTTAAAAGGAAAAATACAAATTATTATTTTCCTTTATTAGTCTGAATGTTTATTTGATTGCATATTGTTAATCAGAATAAATAATTAAACATACTGTTGTAAATTTCAGTGACATATTAAAAGTACTGCCTAAGAGTCCATATTTTGAAAAATATTTTTAAGCAAATTTATTTTGTATTCTTTACAAACATTACAGCAAGAAATCAGATGAATAAGAACAAGGACGTGCTGAATTAGCATACCATTATCATATTGCCATAGCATTATTACAGAATCCTAACCTGCTTCATTAATTGTATCAAATAATATTTTATTAATATAACTCGTTTAGGAGTGGTTTTATAGTAGAAAAGATAGCATGTTTTCTCTTTGGAAAACAAGATTTTCCTGTGAAAATTGTACTATGATTACTACATCAATGCTTAATAATTAATGCACCACTAGTGACAGCAAACAAGCAAGCACATTCTCACAAGTAATATTAATTTTTATAATGTCATTTTTTGGGGGGACATTGCCACTGCAGTATGTTAAGAGTATAATTATACATATATATTTAAGAGTTAATTTACAAGTTTCTTGACACACTCTATTGCATCTTTTATTAATTAAGCAGTCCTTTGTGAAATTAAATGTATAATTTACTAACCAGTGTGTACTTTTCTAACTGTAAATGTGATTTATATTCTTGTCATTTTTGCCCATATCATCAAAGAGATACCTGCCATTTATACAAACAATTACAATTTTAGACAAAACCTGTCTTCATAGTTTTCTGTATTACACATTCTCCACCACATGGTAGCTGCCACATTCCTAAGATGTTATTGGGTGCCAGGGACTCAATCTGACACAATCTCTACATATAATGTGTGTGTGTGTGTGTGTGTGTGTGTGTGTGTGTATATATATATATATATATATATATATATATATATATATATATATATATATATATATATATATATATATATATATATATATATATATATATATATATATATATATATATATATATATATATATATATATATATATATATATATATATATATATATATATATATATATATAATTTGCCTGTTTGTTTATTGTTTTTTTGTTCTTCGTTTTTAGCAAATATAACCTAAAGTAATTTTTAGTTTTTTTTAATATAATGTAGACTACATGGCTGTACAGGTCAATGCAACTATAGGTTAATAAAGATTTTTTTTCATTATCTCTTATCTCTGTTGAAAACATCAATGATTTGGGTTTTTTGGTTTTACATTGGATATAGCAAATACCCAGAAAAGGATGAGTGCACATACTGTCCTGCATATAGTCCTGATGCCTGATCTGACGGCAGCTGAATATATACAGTGTCCCCTGGTTGGAGAGGTAGTACTGCACTCCCTGATGCTTGATCCAGGAAACCCTTTTTATATTCATCATAAGTATACATCACTGGTTCATTGTTTCTCATCAGGGCCACCCACACATTTGCTCCTTTGCACTGAACGTGATAAGCAAAGTAATAAATACCAGGCAACTCACAGGTGAAAATTCCTGTTTGAGCATTGTAGTTTTGCCGGCCATTGTACAAAAGCCTATCAAAAACAACTGGACTGCCCACAGGTGGAAAGGGTGTTGTAAGAATAGCAGTGAATGCTGGCATTTCCAATCCACTGGCTCCCATAACCTCTGCCCCATTGGCTCCATACTTGATTTTCTTGCCATAAGCACCCGCCTTAACACCATCTAGTCCTGGGCCCATCTCAGAGAGCACTCCAGACATGTCAGGGGACAATCCAGGTGCTCCAGGGGGACCTGGTGGTCCTGGCGGGCCAGGCTGACCTGGTTGTCCATGGGTTCCAGCTAGCCCTTCTTTTCCTGGGGGCCCTACGGGACCTGGTAGACCTGGACTACCCTCACCTGGAATTCCTGGTGGACCAGGTGGGCCAATATCTCCTTTGGGGCCGGGGAGACCAGAAGGCCCCATTGGTCCTGCTGCACCATCCATACCGGGGATTCCTTTAGGACCATGAGGCCCCACCTCACCAGGTAAACCATCCAGTCCTTTTGGTCCAGAAAGCCCTTGGGGACCAGGTTGGCCAGGAAGACCTTTGTGCCCACTCTCCCCTTTTGCACCAGCCGGTCCTGGTGGTCCTCTTGGTCCTGGTTCTCCGTTTTCTCCTGGAATTCCATCCCTACCAGCTAAACCAGGAGACCCAACATTGCCTTTGGCTCCATCAACACCTTTAGGCCCTCCTTCTCCACAGTCCCCTTTAGGACCTGGTGCACCTAAACCTCCAGCTGGACCCATAGGGCCTTGAAGACCTTGTAGACCCTTTGGTCCAGGGAGACCAATCATACCAGGTGGTCCTGCATGGCCCTTATCTCCTTTTGGCCCTGATGGTCCTAGTGGACCGCTCATACCTTTATCACCCTTTGGTCCCGGGAGTCCTGGTTTACCAAATCCAGGAAGTCCTGGCTTACCAGGTAGCCCTGGTGGTCCTGGGTGACCTTTAGCACCTGGCATACCTTGCTGTCCTGGTAGGCCATTTGGGCCTGGCTCTCCTAGGCCAGGCAAGCCTGGTGAGCCGGGAGGTCCACCTTCACCAGGAAGTCCAGATGGTCCTTGCACTCCAGGGTGTCCTTTTTCACCTGGTGGTCCTTTTAGTCCTGGTGCCCCATTAAGCCCAGGTTTTCCAAAACCGGGAAGTCCTCTTGGTCCAGCTGGTCCAGCTGGGCCTGGAAGCCCTTTATGTCCAGGCTGTCCAGGTAGACCAATTCCTTTGTCTCCTTTGGATCCTGGTAATCCTGGTAAACCTGGAAGGCCTTTGTGACCTGGGTCGCCTTTGGGGCCTGGCTGGCCTGGTAAACCTGGTACGCCTGTTTTACCTATTCCTGGTAGCCCAGGTGGTCCTGGTGGGCCCTGTGGTCCTGGCTGTCCAGCTGGTCCCATGTCACCAGAATGGCCCATTTCACCTTGAAGTCCAGGCTCACCGTTTGCTCCAGGCCTACCTGGCACACCTTGCAAGCCGGGTTTTCCCACTCCAGGTAATCCAGGTGGACCAGGTGGTCCAGGTCTTCCTCAGGTCCTGGCAGTCCATTGCCTGGAGGCCCAAGAGGACCTGGAGGGCCCTCTGGTCCTGGAGGTCCAGGTGGACCTGCTTCGCCTTGAGGAATACCCTCAGCACCACTAGGAATGGTCTGACCTTTATAATATAAATATAAAACATGTTTCATCATTGGCATGCTATTAAACATTGTGTAACAAATGTGTGTATGTGTGTTAAAGTGTATAAAAGATCTATACCTTTGTCTTTTCCACCATCAAAGGTGCCCCCATTTCGAGGAACTTTGCCCTTCACTGGCATCTGTGGCATTTCCTTGCGATAGTGGGGATACTGTATATAGGGCGTGTCTTTGCCAAGGTACTGCTGCTGAGGAAAGCTTTCCTTGCCCATATGTTGAAACTGCTGTACTGGCTGATATTGTTGAGGATGTTGCTTGTGGCCGTAGAATGCCCCATAACTAACACATGTAAGGACGGCAAGCTGCAGGGACAGGAGTAGGGGGTCAGGAGGGGAGTCATGGCTAAGGCCTGTAATGGAAGCAAAAACCACACATATATTGCATGAAGCAAGCTTCAGTAAAATCTTTTGCATATATGTCTTAAAGTAAGTAACTAGTAATTGATACAAATCAGTGTTTCTCATTCATTCATGTTATTGAATAAGTAGTTTGGCAGAAAGTGTCTGGGTGCAGTGTTAAAACTTGAAACCTTTCATCAGACCTTCTCCTCTGACTTGAATGATCATGTGCTAAGACATCTTCACTTTGCAGACTATAAGAAACCCCCCCACCTGCTGGACTTTCTTTGGAAATAACCCGTATACCTCATTCACTGCCCAGCCTGTAACATCAAGGTCATGTCATTTGCCATTGACATGACAAGAGTTATTATTTCACACACATAGGTAGGAAAACCAGTTGTTTCAAGAATAGTTCACTGCTGTGACATATAGAAAAAACAATTGTGTTGATAAAAACAGATGATTTACTTTTTTGTAGAGAGGTAAAATATGGCCAATTAACTTCATTTTCTATATTTTTCTACCAATAAATGTGGACTTTTCAATACATGCAAACAGTGAGAGATTACCTTATAGTTTAGTTAGTATCAACATAAAGCTTACTCAGCTGTGACTATTTGATAGCCAGTAGATGTAATCTAAAACTCTTTTGGATTCACATTGTCATTTTCACAGTTTAAATATTTCAGCCTTGTGGTATACGCTAGCTTATATTTGACTGGGGTAACTAGAGGGATATTTTATATCATTGTATAGTTTTTATTCACACTCAAAGGAACATTTGAGCTTTCACTCAGTCACTGGGTCTTTGTCAGCCTTTGACCTTTTCTCAATAGACTGGTGATTTTGACATGGTTGTGCCACTGACTCCCCTGATGAGAGCTTCTCTTTGAAAGGAGCCCAGTCGCTTCCGTGGCGACACAAGCCAGACATGCCATTGAGTGCATCTTTTTCAGAGTTTGATTCTATGGTATCCATTTCCTCATATCCATCTTGTTTCCAACATGTCCTAGGCTAAACTAATCTGATCCATTCTGTTGACAAAATTGTGTTTATGTTAATTTTACTATTTCACTTTTAACAGAGGTATTATTGCTGAGACATTGATTTCAGTAAAATAAGAAAATCAATATTAAGAGTAAACAAAATCCTCTCAAGTTTGTTTTATGTTTTAGAAAAGGTAACAAGCAAGAGGACCTGGTCCTGCACATAATAAAGAGTGCATTGTGGCAAAGACCCACTAAACATGCATCAGAAATATTTTGATGGATGATGGTTACGTACACATACTACATCCTGTATTTGTAATTAATAATACAAAGATGCTTGCATAAAATGAAATTACTAAATGGGCAGTGACATAGAAACCGTATGTATCTGTATATGGGTGTGAATGTGTGTTTATAGATCTTTTCAAGCACTCAAAATATTCTAACAAACATGGCTGCTACAGATCAGAGGCCCAAACAAAAAGTGTCTGTTAAGTGTGACAGTAGCAAGTGATGGAAACACCTGCTGTCTTTACTTATATTTTTCACATTATTGGATAGCTCCTGCGTGGCTCAGTCATACACACTTAGTCATAAATATTATCTAGCAAATTCCATGTTACAAATTGTTGTTTAAAAAACAGTAAAAGAAGGGGCTTCTTAAGTTTGTATCCAAACAGGTTCACGTTAACTGGGATTTAAATGTCCTTTTCAACTGTTTAACTTTCTGGTTCTGTCATTTGTGAGACAAAACAGGTATAGCAGTCATGTTTTACAATTTCAAGTAGGTGCCAGTGATGTCCTATTGATCTTTCATAAGAGACACCCTAAAATAACCCTTGTAGCTCCATTCACATTTTAGTGTTTTTGTTCTGGTACAAGCAAAGTTATAGGTGAGACTAACATCTGTAGCCAACAAATATATTTTCAACACGTGTTGCCAAAAGCGTATGTGGTGTGACATACACTACTGAGATTTCAGCATGGCTAAATCAAAGAAGCTGGATGATGAAGTCTGAATTCACTAGAACAACAGCAGTAGTATAACCATTGATTTCTTGTGAAGAGTAAAGCTATGAAATACAAGCTTTATCACAGCCATTCCTAAAAATACTATTCAATTTTCCAAAACAAAAAAAAAAAAGAGTAGAGAGTAGTTCTAGTTAATTAGCAAAAGAAAACAGACGGATGTCACACGGAAGACAATGGTGCCCATTAAAACCAGTATAATAAATATTAGCTGTTTGTCTCCCATCCCCTTCCCTCCAGACACATCTGTCTGTCCCCCGCTGCACCTCTGTTTCACTTGGAACAGAGCTGTCTCTGTTAGGCCTGTCTTCACCCTCTGCCTAATTTCATTCCTTTTTGACTCTGTTAGCCTACCTGCCCTTACTGCCCCTCTTCCGTCTTTAAGCATCCCAAGTCAGTAACCTAAGCCACTTGGGGAACTTTGTAAAGTCCATTGAAAGTCTACAGTTCAGTGTGTGTTACTACAATGTCATGCTAGCAGAACAGAAACTGGAAGAACAATATGCTCCCAAAAACTGATGATGAGTACAATATGATCTAATGAATAGAATAAAGTTATCCAAAGAATAACTGTCCTAACATGCCACTCAACGTGTTTGTAATCCTCTTCCTCACAAATTCTTCAAAAATATAAATTTAAACCACAAATACACTAGCAGTTGATCTTGAGGAATAATGTTGTGGTTTTCAGCCAATGGGTAAAAACAGTTGATGCTTCTCTGCTAAATCAGCTGAGCTTTTATCACAAAGCACACCTCATAAAATTACCACCTCTTCAAGACACACTGGAAACACTCTCCCTCAAACAAACCTTATACATAAAGCAGAAGAATATACATGGACTGGCCCTGCTGTGCAGCTAAAAAGCCACAGTGTTTACTTCTTCCTCAGTCCCATTACTTACATTTATGAGCTCCTTTTGTTTTATACATTCCCAAAGTGTGCTAAATAGGGCACACTAAGGCAACAGTGTTGTTAGCACACACAAACAAATAGGCACACAGAGGTCAGTGAAGGGCCAGTGCTATGATTTTAGACATTTTACAAAGCAAGGATTAATGAGAGGTTTAGATGCAGTAAAATGCAAATGAACTC
The DNA here is from genome assembly GCA_024349245.1 of Neodontobutis hainanensis. Classification (NCBI taxonomy): domain Eukaryota; kingdom Metazoa; phylum Chordata; class Actinopteri; order Gobiiformes; family Odontobutidae; genus Neodontobutis; species Neodontobutis hainanensis. Next base: position 469,350 of record JALDNG010000048.1, read on the forward strand.
CATGTTAGATTAGATGATTAAATGGCTACTCTGTTGATCCTGAGACAGAAATCACATTTTTTGGGATATTAATTTCATTGCAATTAGGATAAAAAGATTCAAGACTGGTTAGGAAAAAAAGAGAAAAAAAAAGAAAATTGTCTGTGATTGCATTTGAGTTGGGTCTGTCTTGTTTAGTATCAGTTTTTACAATGTTTCCCCTAAAACCTAAAATGGTATGTAGATTATTTGTGCACCATTTCTCAAGGCCAGAGTAAGGAAAATCCCACCATAGGGCAATAGACTTTCTGATGTGACTGAAAAGGCATTATAAGGATGTCAGGAAAGAAAAAAACATAAATCAAATCAGCTGAAAACAGAGCTGCTTACTGCCAAAAGTTAGTGTTTGTTCTGTACTCTCTTCTCACCAAACTGCTACTCTTATCGCTATCATATATTTCTCACAGTTTACTTTCAACTATTAGGATGCACATTCACACAATGCAAGCACATGCATATTTGCTTTTAGTCCAGCCATTCTCAAACAGATGGATACAGAGCAAAAAAGCAGATTGAGTATGGATCCTGTGCATGCAGCGGCCTGTAGCACTCTGTAAAGGCCGTATTCTGCGCAGAATGATGCCAAATCTTTAGCTGAAGGCAATATTTAAACATCTTATCTGATCCAACAGCAGCCATAAATACTTATCACATCAGCTTATTTTTTTGAAGGTGTAAAAATCAGACAGGATCACCAGTAAAAAATATGGGAAATTTACTATTTTATCTCAGAGGATTAGATTCAACATATATTTTATGTTGCTACCATTTGTTCTTTTAAAAATTCTCAAACTCGCTGAAAAAATGCAAAGTGTAAAAGCAATGATAATAAATTCAGAGTTAAAGACACAGACAAAAATTCACCATAAAATTGTATATTAAAATACATTAGGATTCGGCTTAAATTATGGGGGCTTACCTTTGCGACTGCCCGTTTATGGGGGAATAATCACTGCTGCCTGACTCCCAGACAGACAGACAACCACACAGAGTGAACCCTTGGATGCACACCTTGTAGTCATAGCTTATATCTGCTGGAGGGTGGAGCCTCTGTGGGAGGGAGATAGAGGTTGGGGGGGGAGATGGAGGAATGGGAACAGTTCCCCTAAGAGTAAATGCTAGAACCTACCAAATAGTTATGCTATAATTTATAGTGCCAATACATGCTCACATACTCCAGCTGAGAGCACATGCAGTAAATGGCAGTGATAAACAGGACTTTTTCCCTCATTGTAGATCTTTTAGTTTATTAATCTGTCATCTGCCCTGGCAAACCCATAGGGAAACGGTACAGTTTAAGACATAATTATGAATATGCCTGGAATACATTATTGTAGTTCTGAAACAGTTTCTTTGTAAAAAATAATAATAATATTTTTGCTTTACACAAGATGTTTCTTTGGGATATGTGTATATGTTAGTACTATGAGTCTGTTCAATGACTTTGTATGGATGAAATTACAAAGCTTTGTCATAATTTTTATATTTTATTTTACTTTGCCTTTAACAGAGGGGAATGCTTGAGCCGGACTCAGACCTGATTTGGCCCAGAAGCATCCACCTTTTTGGAAAACCCATTTTTTTGCAGAATTTCCATGAAGTAAAAATAATATCTTTGCTTTCCTATCAACCCGTCATTGCATTAGTGTGTGGATTTAAGTCAGCATGGAACACAATAACAAGCTGTCATTTTTAAAGTAAGCATCCATTTACAGGTGTAGACTAAAAATAACCTAATAACATTTTCCACACTTATTTTATTGGTCTGTGATGACAAACTCTTTCCAGGGCAACACCTGTCTACAACAACTTACTAAGAAGTGTCTAGCCACTCACTTTATACACCACAAGCCTGTACTGTACTGTTGCACCATTGTGACTTCATGTAATTTGCTCTCATGTTTTCAGATTCTTAACAGTCACGGGCAGTGTGTCCAGGTTTCAAGACAGCTCAATGTGGGCACATGTATGACTGTACACTGGTGAAAACGGAAGGTGCGTGCAGCTCTGAAGTGACACAGTGGTGTAAAAGGGTGGATGTCCTGTTCCATCTACAGCATGTAAGTGTCAGCTTAGTCAGCTCACTTAGTCTAGTCCTGGCCTGGTTCAGCACCTGGGACCTGTCACCCTTTGGGATGATGTGATGACGTTCTCAGGGTCTTTCTACATTTTTCTGAGTTCTCTGTAAATTAGGATAAGACGTCTGAGTACTAACTGAGACAGAGTTGTAGTGTATAAGGGTAGTTCAAAGTACCACAGCAATTCTTTGAACACAAATTTATTTCATTGCCACATCATTTATGGTATACACTGGATTTAAACATAATACTTTTTAATCTATGTTGTGTTTGTAATGGTTCTGTTCCCATCCAAACACCAAACTCGTATAAATGCAATAAAAGCAGCACCCCTTGCACACTGACAGGCACACACTTTGAGTTGCAGTGTGAAAGGTACACGTTAGCCAGGGGGTAATGAGCTGTCGGTGTTTGCTCTCGTGCTTCAATTCTCTTCCTGTACCTTTAATGAGGCCTCAATGGGCCTTACCATCCGGCCTGCACCTGTTATGTGCTGCTACATTTTAGAGAGACCCCACATCAGACCTGTGAGATATTTGACATGTGCCTTTAACACCAATTATGAGTTTAAATAGCTTTAGTCAGAAATGTCAACTAGTACAACCAATGAAATCAGATTTCCATTGATAAGTAACACATGTTAATATTTTTGGATCAGATATTAACTTTCTACTGCTTATCTTTACTGGGGCCTGCTGGGGCTTTGGCCTATACCTCTTTTCATTGGCAATGTGTACATTTATGCTGAAAAAATACATATTGTGTCAAACTGTGATTATGAGGAAAACGTCTTGAAGTGGGTGAGGTTTCAGAACCTTATTATCACATCAAAGAATTAAAGGGCTAGACTTTCTTTCCCACTTGTACACTTTTTAGGAATTAGAAACATGTGTTGTTCCCCATGTGAAAAAGTCTATGGGAATAGCCAAGACCAAACTAGGACATATACATAAATATTCCTATTGCCCACATACTTTGCATTCACTTTAGTGTGATGTTTACTTATGGTCCTGAGAAAGTTTATGATGCTTATTACTAATTACTAACTACTATGTTTGTGTTTTCTGTCCGGATTCCAATTTGACAGCACTTGAACAGTCTTTTTTTGCCCCACTATAAATACAGACTATTAATGGCCACAACAAGCTTAATAGACATAAAAACACAGAATGAGCTCAGTCAGTTTGAACTCGTTGAACTCATATCAGTTTGTGGAAGCAGTAGTTATCATTGCTGTGCTGATACAGTTCAATTTGCTGACCATTTGTTATTTACTGCTCTCAGTTCTGCTCTTCTGTCTCAGACCATCACAATCTATTTTGAGTGACTTTCTCCCAGCCAGCTGTGTGTGCCAGTATGTTGTCTACTATGCATAATACGAACCACTCAGAAATGCATTGTCCCTTCTCCAGCACCCCACGGTAACTGGACATGCATTTAAAAATATTTGCTTTACCTTTTACATTTTACCGTCACAATGCTAAAACAATCAGCATGTTGTCGCAGTAACTGACTGTTAGGAATCCCTTAATAGTTTAAGAGTAGCTTCTCTTGGTCCTGTCAAATTCACAGATGAGTTTATGGCATCTGGGTTTGTAACAATCCCACATTCCTTACTCTGTCCTCCTTTACTATGAGGCAATCCTGGAATTTGCTGTGCAAACAGGAGTAATCATGCCAAAGCATCCATGTCACTCCATGCACAAGGACAGAGTAGTGTGGAATTTTGGCCTACCGGAGAGTAGCTACACATGCCACTGTCCTGTGCATCTAAGGATGGATGATCATTCACAAATCTCCAATCATTTTGAGAAACCCTCCACACACTGCACGACAACCTGTTGTCTTGAAGGCTGCTGCCAGGCACCTCTTTATTATGTCAAAGTGCATCCAGTGGCTGCATGTTTCTCCATCAAGTACATTTCAATTGCTACTGATTATATAATGCTTTATTTGACCTTTTTGGACAGGTTTTAAAAGTGGTCCTTTTCACCCAGTGACAAGGAAGGTGAACCGTTTCAAGCCATATGTCACCCTAACCAAGAACAAAATGTATGTGAGAAATAATCCCAAAACAGCACAAATCATACTCCTAAAAATGAGCCCTAATGAACTGCTGTGGAAATTCATTTACATTTACATTTATTCATTTAGCTGACGCTTTAATCCAAAGCGACTTACATTGTTCTACAGTAATTACCAGTGTTACAGTCACTGGAGGCAAGGTGGGTTAAGTGTCTTGCCCAAGGACACAACGACAGTATGAACTGTGGGGAGAGTGGGAATCGAACCGCCTTCTGGTTGAAAGACGACTGCTCTACCCACTGAGCTACTGCTCAGTGTGTACTAAAAGTTCCATTATTGGATTAGTTCATTATTGGATTACTTCAGACATTATCTAAGTTTTTTGTTGGTGGTTTAAATGAAGTGAAATTGAATTTAAGAACTGTCTCATATCTTCATTATACTTTGATCTTAAGCTGAGCAAAACCTCATTCTTGACTTGGTCTTTTATCATCTTCGACTCAGATTATTGTGGCCCTAACTACATAACTATATATATATCAAGACCAGTTGTTATGGCGACAAAAATGCAGCTTACCCCAGAAAATTATGCTAAGGTTACAGTCAACACAAGCACTCGGGATGCCAAAATTTTCACTCCACTGTACATGTTTCAGAGTGGGCCTCTGATATGTGTATTTAGCTTTAGGAGTATACTGTGAATGTACAGGCACCCCCTCTCACAGCTGGTCTTTACACATCAGTGTTAGAGCTGGACCCCGTACGTGCCCACGAGCAATCACATGCACAAACAGTCCTCCGTGTCTCTTCATACCACATTCTAAAAAAAACATAGGCAGCACAAAGCTCTCAATACTTTACCTCAATCAACAGGCTGTAACATTCTTGAGTGTCACCCAGGGCTGACCAAAGATGGCATCATCTTAAAGAGAGAAAAAGGCATATAGTTTACAGGTTTGCTATATAAAAGTCTCCCTCTTGTTTAAGTTTGTAGGAAAACATTACTTTAATTGTTTTGTTTTTTGCTGCATGGCATGTCAGCTACTCTGACCACTGTGGTCGGGTTTTGCGGATGGAAAGGTAAAGTCGCACCTCACAAACAATCCAAAAAGACAGTCACACTATAATACGAATGCTTTTCCCCCTACACCTGCAGCCACAAACTGGCAGATGAATCCTTGGACTGACGTGTCATATGAAAAATAGAGACATGCTGTCTATGTACTGTATATTGTTCACATATGATGTATTTGTCAGGTTTTCTGTGGGCAGTATTATCAGACCCTAAGACACACTAAGACACAGAAACAAAAGGTCCACTTTCCCTTAAAAAAGGACTCACACTGCCTCACCTTTTGTATATCACAGTTGTGTTTTTGCCATCCATATGTCATGTAAACAGTAAGCAATCTCTGGTTTCTACATTTGTTTATGTTTGCCCTCATGTAATGTCTACTTGTGTCATGTCTGTCAATTTTATGTGAAAATGTATCATGATTTATGGTCTTCTTGTAAGTACGTATGCATGAGATGGTTTAATACACTACCACTACTACAAGGATATAAAATATTAGGTTCAGATCATTTAGTGTTATTGCGCCCAAAATGTGGAACTCTCTCCCCCTATCACTCCGTCAGGTTAACACTATCTCTGAATTCAAATCCATGCTCAAAACACACCTATTTTCTGAATGTTACAGTTCTTAATGTTTTTTTTTTTTTTAACTGTATTTGCGCTCTCATTTGCCTGTCTGCTCTCTTTGTCAATTGTCCTTATTGTTGTTTGTTTATTGTTTATTGTAAAGCGTGCTTGAGCTCTGGAAAGGCGCTATATAAATAAAACTTATTATTATTATTTTATTATAGGTTTACATAGTACATAGACCTTTAAACAGTATTGTTAAGCCCTATCTCCATGAGGCTTAGCGACGCTTATAAAAAAAGAAGACATAGTATTTAGAATTACTTTTGTTTGTTTGACATATACAATTTTGTTCAAAATAATAGCAGTACAATGTGACTAACCAGAATAATCCAGGTTTTTAGTATATTTTTATTGCTAAAGAGGCAAACAAGTTACCAGTAGGTGCAGTAGATTCTCAGAAAAAAAACAAGACCCATTCATGATATGCACGCTCTTAAGGCTGTGGCTGTTCACACAGACGTCTTCTAACTGTCACAGTACTTATAGGTAACTCCAGACTATCTTTGGTCATCCTGGAGTTAATCAGTGGCTGAGCCTTTGCCGTTCTGGTTATTCTTTGATCCATTTTGATGGTTTGATGGTTTGTCCATGTCTTCCTGGTTTTGCTTTCCATTTTAAGACATTGGAGATCATTTTAGCTGAACAGCCTATCATTTTTTGCACCTCTTTTTAGGTTTTCCCCTCTCCAATCAACTTTTTAATCAAAGTACGCTGTTCTTCTTAACAATGTCCTAAACAACCCATTTTCCTCAGGCTTTCAAATGCATGTTCAACAAATGCTGACTTCATCCTTAAATAGGGGCCACCTGGTTCACATCTGTTTTTTCACAAAATTTATGACCTCAGAGATTGAATGCCACACTGCTATTTTTTTAAACACACCTCTTTCAACTAATTGCCCTATTGGACAGCATTAAGAGCGTGCACATCATGAATGTTGGGTCTTGTTTGTTTTCTGAGAATCTACTGCACCTACTGGTAAATTGTTTGCTACTCAACAATAAAAAATATACTAAAAACCTGGAATATTCTGGTTAGTCACATTGTACTGCTATTATTTTAAACAAAGCTGTAAGTAGAGTAAAATTGCCTTGCTGCTATATAATTTTCTCTGGAATAAAAGTACAACAACAACAAAATCCTGACACATACATAAATCTAGTATTAAAAATTCTGAACTAGTTTTTAAAAATCCTCTTAGATCCAAACCATCTGTTCATACTCAACCAAGTCAGAAGCAGCATCATAGCACACTGGCTTTTTGTGCATTGTTTTGTTGATAAAATAATGTCAAAATTGTTAAACAAATGATACATTATACCTCTTAATTAACAACCAAATATTACCAAATTGAGAGTTGTTTTTTAAGACTAGTCAAGTTAAAGTAAAAAGAATGCTTCAGGGACAAACAAATTGCTTATTTTAACACATTACTCAAGCAACTAGTTATTTAACCCACCTCAGATCTATGTGGACCTTTTATTTTGATCATACTGCATGTCCATAAGTGCTACTGGATTCAGACATTTGTTATATTATGACTTTTTTTTTGTCGCAATGTGAGAGGGGAAAGTAAAAAGCTATAAAGACAGGTGCCTGGTGAAAGACATCATGGGTAGGGTATTCTGCATTGAAGTGTGAGTATGTGTGGAATGCTCATGGGAGTCACTGTTGACCTGGGACAAACAAATGCATGCTGGGATTGAGCATATGGGGACAAGACAACTCTGGCCTCTGCAGTTTGTCAAGTCTTTAAGGTATTCCTCAACAAGAGCCACAATGAGGGCACAAGGCAACATCTTGTTGACAGAAGACACAAAATAGACATACATATAGTACATACATCACTTTAAATCCCAGTCCAAATTCCAGAGCACCTTATGGTTGAACAGTAATTACTCTCATGGATTTAAAACAAAAGAACAGACAGAAGAGGATTTTGAAAAAACAAACATATTTTTGCCAAACCTTGCTCTAGTTTTAATAAACATGGATGTAATCCGCCCATTGGTCCCCTATTTACCAATATTGTCATTACGACAGGGCAATAAAATGGCGGTTACATCCAGGCTTTTTGGCTTTTACTCCATAGTAAAACAATAATTTTTAGATAGCATAAACGGTCATATTAATAAAAAAATCACCCGCCCAGAGTTGTCATGTAGTAAAAACTTGGCTCTAGAGACCAGAGCCATCTTTTGTACCAGGCTGTAAACATGATTTTTACACTTAAAGTTGCCATTGGGTTTCTCCTTATATTTCCGCTTTTGGAGCCTGCCCTCTAGTGTACGGCAGTATATCGCTGTATATTGCCGTATTTCGCCATATGGCGGCGCCCCTTCTCGAGGACCATTTAGGTTCCATGAGAGACGCTTGGTGGGAACATGTAGAGGTTGACTAAAGGGCCTCTAAAGATTTGAGCTTTGAACCTTTGAAAAGTCTGTACTGCCAATTATATCTCAGGAGAGACATCTAGAGAAAACCTTTCTGTGCCTTAAATGTGATTAAAGTGTGAAAGCATACTTCAAAAATTTGCCCTGAATCTATCTTTATCTGATAGACTTCTTCCAAATGGACCGAAGAACCTGGTTTCAACCAATCATCACATTTAGATTTAACTGTGATGATTTTATAATGAATCAAGACCCCTTGTGAGGCTCATGCAGAGTAATGCAGCGTCTGGACAAGGAATGTGTCTGGAAAGACTAATGTGAGCTCTGAAGACAGTCAGAGTGCTCGCCAATCCAGGTCTTGGTGTCCTATTATTACTGAATTCTTATTGGCATTTCTCTGCTAAAAGGCATCAGTTTATATAACCGCAGTGCCCAAACATGGATATTCACTTTAAACAGTAAATACTGAAGGACAATGAGAGGTAAAAAGACATTGTAGTAGCTTTATATGAATGTGTGTGGCCTTAAAGGTTTATTGACAGTGCAGTAAGCTCTCATCACATATATTGCCCACATCCTGTTTTTTTTTTACTTGTTTAAGATATACTTGGTGTACATTGGGGTCTGGTCAGATCTCAGATCTGATGAGGGAGTTTTTTTTTCCCCTGTTGAGTACAAAAGCAAATAAGAGAACAGACATTCATGTGTGCAACTGGTGTGATTATTGCTGCTGGTATGTTTTCTATAAACTGTGCTATGGACAAACTATATGTGGACTGTCCCACTGGGGGGTGCTGTGCTGCACTGTGCTGTATTGTATTTAATGACAATACACAGCAGTGGACCACCAGCAATGGCCTACCATAAGGCCTGGAGGCCGGACACTGAATCAATAACTTAATACAGTTCCTTCATTTCTCAAACCACAGACAGTCATCAGATCCACAAATACTTAAATAGTGCTGTTCCCTCGCTCTGCAGATGTGATGATGGATGACACATAACTCATTGGTTCTTGTGTATACATTCAGACTCATGCACACAAACAGACGTACAATGCATGGGAAACATCGTGGATCACTGAACTCTCACACGGAGCTCCTGTTGTCTGAAAAAAATCCACTACATTAATAACTCATGAAAGGTTACACGTTTGCCCTACACACCTGGTCAGTGCAATACAATATTACTCACACATGCGACCACCCCTATTTACTTACATTTCAGGCCAAGATAAGCCATATTTACATTTTGGTTAGTTTGATGGTATTGGTAGTGACAGCTTTAAAAACATAATTGTTTAAATTCTATCAAAATAAATTACTGTATTTTTTTCTGACTGCTTATTCTGTTAGGGGTCACGTGCATGGCATTTTTAAATAATCTACGCTAATACACTGATCAGCCTTAATAAAACAGCACTTAATGTGACAGAGCATGAGGTGAGGACTACACATTTCAGGGCTGAGCGGATCATGGAGTTTAGCACAAAGCAGCAGAAGAGCTTCAGTCATCATTAATGGGGCCTTGGTGGAGAGGGTGGACAATTTTAAATACCTTGCGGTACATTTCACACAGGACCTGACATTTCACTGTGTGGCTTGGGGGCTGCGCTCAGCAGGACCGTTTTGCTATTAAGAAGGTGGTCCAGTCAGGGGAGAGGATCATCAGGACCACCCTCCTGCGTCTGCTGAATATTTACATCAAACAAAACAGAAGCAGAGCTAAGTACTCAAGAATGTCACTGCCCATTGTACAATGGTATTGTAAAATGGTGTCTGTGACAAATAAAGCTTGAAAGTGATGTGGTGTAATGAGAAAAGACAGCCTCCTGCCCATTTACACACAGGGCACTATATTGACTCCTAGTGGAAGTACTTTTTAGTGCAGACCTTTCAACCAACATTAACCAAACATATTAAGTTTTGATGAGTAACCTTTTTTACACTGAAGCCCTTTATATAAGTAGATGAACATTCTTTGATTATAATAATTACAAATGAGTAATTGTTTTTACATCACATTCTGAAGGTTTATGTATTATGGTTTCATGTTAACACACAGCCTCTGTTTTTTATATTTAGGATGTATTATTAAAATAAAGGAATTTAGGTAAAAGGCCTACTGGAAAGTCCTTACCTTGCGCACAGCACTTGTAGTGTCATCTTTTTTCCAGATTCATACATATTCCATAAATTCCTTACAATACATGAAAAAGGAAAAAGGAGCAGATTTATTTATTATTCTACTGATTCAATAAAGAGTCTATAGATCATGAAATATTTCTTAACACATTATTTCTGTTAATTTCCCTACTGTGCTATCTTTATTCAATATTTAAGAGGAATTTCTATGATGTCCTTTGGGGGAATCTTCTTAATAAGCTTAGTAGGCTACAATTAATATATTGGAAATTCCCTTGTGCAAATGTGTCATAACCAAAGGGTGTGTACAGAAATAGAGATGGACAATTTTTGCATGAGTAAACGGCTGGCTGCTTGTTTGAACAATACACTTACAGTAGACACAGATACATAGACACAGTCTGTAGTTCTCACACACTCCCATTTATCAAGTAGAGCACTCTGAATCATGACACATATTACTCAGGACCATAGGCGAGAAACTTTGTTTGTTTCTACTGGTTACTATTGGTTACTTTGGCAATTGCTACACATTCCAAACAATTTGTCAAATTAGGGTGTATTGTCTCTTGTAAAAGAAAGATTAAAGGGAAGTTTCTCAAGAATTTTTCTTTATATATTTTTGTTTACAAGTAAAAATATTCCCCCACATCTATTTGACTGGATCCGGCACCTCTTTTTTTTTAACCATAGCTACATATTCTCTCTATCAATATAAACACAACAGCCACAGAAGGTAAACATTGCTGAGCAGGAACATCCTAATATCCTTATGAACAGTGCACCACTAGATGGAGTCCTAGACTTCAGTTATAGCTCTGCAACCAGCTGAACTAGAAAACATTTAGCCTCAACTGCAGGGAAACAATCACCGCCCCCAAAAAATAATAGTGTTATTTGCACAATTTTAGGTAGCCAACTTTACATTATATCCATGTTCTATCCATTTTCTGTACATACTCTCCCTGCTGGTTGCTGGCGATAATTAAAGTGAGTTTAATGCCAATTAAAAAGGGGATAGGCTACGAATATCGCTTTTTAATTTTGGAGTAATGTTTTATTTTATACAGACTATAGCTAGTTGTCATTGTAGCACAATTCTACTTTTGCTATGCGTGCTCTTACTTTAGGAATATCCGAAATCTGAGTTTATCCGTGGATATTTTGCCTAAAGCTCTTTTTTAAGCTACTACCACTTAGGGGCGCGGGAACAGGTGGTACACCAAAATCTGTGACTCGACGAGCTCTGTGATGGAGGGGGGCGCCGTTACACATCACAGCGTCTCTTTAATAAACAATTATGACGACTGGTTGATTTAAACATTACATTTTTGTTTAAGCAGCTTTATCCTATAATTTAAATTTTGGACTCACCTGTGGTCCGTACTTATGGCAGGAAAACAAAAGTCATCAAATCTGACAGTGACGGCTGTTGTCAGAATACCGTTCTAGAGCTATGTAATAACTGATCTATACATTGAAATTGAATCTTTTCACTCCCTGCAATGATTGTGGAGAGGGGTTTTCATTAAATACCAACTGATTATGGGGGTTATGGTTAGGGTTACGGTTGCTATTTTGGGGTAGTAGACGAAACGCTAAAATCATATACAAACATCGGCTGAAATGCGCAAAGGCACCCCCTGCAGTCACATATCTCGATAGGTCACATGTCTCGCTGTAACACTTTTAGGGGGAGGGGCTTCGATGGAGGAAGTATCTCTAGAGATGTGTGTGAGCTCTCCATAGTGAGAGTGTCGCTAACCACTGGTTTTAAAGGAAAGGCTATAAGCAACAAGAAAAAAACACAAGCTAACGCGGCTTTGTGGATTTACAGCCAAGTTATTGTTTTGTTTTTTCACTGTCTGGCACTAATTGAAGCGGTGCAGCCGGTCGAGACGCGAGCATTATGCATTCAGACTGCAGGCTGCTATGGGCAGAGTGGTAATGGTGGGCAGGGGACCGACAGGGGCCGGGGGTCTCGTCCTGTCGATTCTCGTCATTCTCACCACGGAAGGCAGTCGAGCACAGAAAGGTTGGTGCCTAACAGCTGCTGTTACAATGGCAGTAACTGTGTTTAACCAGAGTCCCGAGATTGTGGTGGCAAAGTGTGAACACAGACGTTCAACAGTACAGTTTATTATCTGCGGTACACCTCGGTTACAGGGCTGTGTAGGCTACGTGGAGTTTTGGTTTACAGCGCTGCTCGAGTCTCTATTGAAGCGTAGCTAGCTAGCTAAACTCGGCGAACCGGTTTAACAAAACTGAGGTGAGTCGGTGAGTTTATTTAGCTCACCTGTACCTTTCAATTTTAAGTACATTAAAATGTCGATGCTAGAAATACTTTCGCCCATTCAAAACCATCTCCATTATTTTATGGTTTGTTTACATGTTTGAGAGTTATGGTCTTGTTTCTCGTCATATTTCCCCCAACACATAACTTGTGCACCATGTAAACTTTTGAATTGGTGTTATTTGAAGGCTTTGAAGGGAGTCAATCTCAGGTGGACATGATGGGGGTGGGGTATTATGGGTATGGCGTAAACACGTGGGGACTTTGTCATAACTAATTAAACTCCTTGAGCTTGTAACACAGCAGTTACTGTAACATGTTTCTGTTAAAGCTTTATAACATGGTATGATAACAATAGAATCTCTTCTCTCCATAGGTTTAACTTTTAGTCTAGAGTTTTGTTTTCTGTCTTTAGGGGCGGCTCTTCCTAAACACCATGTTCTTTAACAATTGTCAGTGAGAGAGCAGTTTTGTTTTTGTTCTGTTCATCTGAATAGTGTCCACAGAGAGGCTCTTGCATAACACCAGACTCACAAAACGTCCACTTTAACAGCATGAGGCATGACTGTTGAGTGTTATCTCTTAAATCCAGGCCTTCACAATCATACTATCACTGCTTTTTGAAACCGTAGACCCCCATTAAAAAGACCCGTAGAAATTTAGAGGTTTAGTGTCGATTAATTTCTATCAGCTTTCATCCGCTCTTATTAAATAAACTTTATAAGAACACTAATGTTTGTTTGTTTTTCCGCCAGGTGATGGCTGTGGTCCTAGCTTGCTTGGCCCCACCAGTGGGACTCTGTCCTCTCTGGGTTACTCTGGGACAGTCCCTAACAACACAGTGTGTGAATGGGAGATCAGTGTACCTCGTGGTAACAAGATCCACTTTCGATTTGCTGAGCTGGACATAGAAGACAGTGACTGTCAGGTCAACTACCTCCGCCTTTATAATGGGATCGGTCTTGAGAGGAAAGAGATTGGTAAGGCTCATATACAAATATTGGAATTGGCAAAGCAGGGCAAATATAACAATACACAGTTCTTGCCAAAATAACATTTCATTTTCTCAAATATTTACTAAAAATCAGTTAGAAAACACACAATGCTTCAACTACCCACATTTGAGCAGTCCCTATAGGATAGAGTGGCTCAAAAATAAATGATTAACTAGAATTGTACATCTTCAGGACATTACTGGGTTTATACATCACAAGGTTTTAAATAAATTTGCACTAATTTGCCAGACTTTATTAGGAAACTTTACTGTTTATAACTATATATTTTTTTACATAGAATATGCTGTGCAGTTGCACTCAACTTTTAAGAAAAAGCTGTCTGTAACTAACAACTAAGATGTTGATGGTCTTTCTAAATATAACAATAGGTTATTTAAAGGAATTGTTTTTTATTATTATTCTCCTCTGTGTGTGTCATTCTCTGATGCAGGGAGTAATATTTGTCATGCCCTACACATGCATACATTAAGAGGTAATCCAGTGTAGATTTGTGGTTACTGTATTCAGATTGTTTTTTAAAAATGATAATGACAGCATTTTATTTTCATCTTTTTTTTTCTTTTTTTTTAATGTTAACAAAGTAGGATGTATTACCTGACCATGTCTTTGTATTCTTTATGACTCTGATGTCGGGATGCAGTCAAGTACTGTGGTCTAGGTCTGAAGGTTAAAGAGCTTATTAACTCCACTGGCAACCAGGTCACAGTCCAGTTCAGGAGTGGGACCCACCACAGAGGCCGTGGTTTCTACCTGTCCTACTCTGTGACAGAACACACAGGTAACTGCCTTTGAACCATTTGTGTGATGTAGGAACCGAATCTTACAGAACTAATACTTTTAGCAAAGAACAACATTTGAGCGGATTGTATGATGTTTAAATAAGGAAAAAATAAGCATTTTCAAAGAAATAAGCAGTATTAGAGATACGGTTGTTCTTGATGAACAATGTCTTCTTTCAACGACAGTGTTTTATTATCTGTTTACTGGAGACATTGCTTTCTATTGCGATGTCATAAAACTGATCTAAGTGCAGGGGGACAGTTAAATAGCTAAATACCCATGGTAACGTAAAAAAATGTGTATATATATTTTTTTTTTTTCTGGCACATTTTTTTTTATCTTATGGTCAGTTTTACAATTGTGTCAGACAATGAATAAAATTCCTTCCAACACAGACCACAGCATCACTAAACACTTTTCACTTGCGCAGTGACATAATAAGATTATAGTAAAGCAAATGGGTACAAACACCAGGCTATTACTTGTTTTGTTGCAGTGTGCTCTAAATTTATTTTTGTATACATTCCTGTAGAACTAAGAAAAGGGGTTCCAGTTGTGGAACCTATATATTCTTTTAATTTATTTGATTGGGACAGTACCTGTTAATGAACGTGTGACACATGTGACAAGAATGTAAACGTGCTGGATTGTAGCCTTGGGCTAATTTCCATCTGTTGTCCCACAGTATGTAATGAATGCAGATGATTTACATTTGAATATTGCACTGCCCTGAGAAGTAAAGTTTATTCCCAAACTTACTATTAACTGTTATAAACATGCTGAAATGTTTGCAAATCCATTATTTATATAAATGATTAGCTAAATGTAACACACAAATGGTGTTAATTGCAGTGTTGGTATAGAGTCATAGTGCCGAGATACTAGTTCTGTTTGTTTGCCTTAACAGATTTAATCACCTGTCTGGACAAAGGTACCGATTTTTCTGAGGCTGAATTCAGGTAACTTCTTTTTGCTATGTGTGGACATTTGTCTTGATGAAGCGGTCTGAAGTTCTTTCTCTCTCTATATATATTAGTAAATTCTGTCCAGCTGGGTGCTTGACATCCACAGAGGAGATTTCTGGAACAATACCTAATGGATATAGAGATGTGAGTATCCTGTCTGCTTATATATGGTTTTGCTTTACTGTTGTGTTGTCTCTGCCTCAGATGAAATGAAGTTGTATTAACTGTAACCACATATTTAACCAGAGTGGCTATTTGCTTGTGTCTCTTTTCACCACAATTTGGTTATGTTAAATTTTTGATAAGGCACTGATCTGTCTTATGTAAACGCAGGCCCATGCTTTGATGACCTCACAACGCCTCCGCTGTGAGTTAGGTCATGGGTGCTGAGTCTCTTGTTGATGACCTCATGCAGAGACTTTGCGTTATGGGGGAAGGGGGGTGCAGAAGTGGATGATGGGAGAACATTGAGGGACTGATCAGCACCTTAGGAACAGAGGAGGGGCAAGGTCAAGAGGTGAATGTGAGATAATAATTTGGCTGAAAAAAATAGCCAACTAATCCAGTCCAGCTGCAAGAGGGTGCAGAGCTGAGTGGCGGGTTGAGTGTGTATTTTGGAAAAAGGACCCAAGATTGAGTCAGTGTGAGTGAGAAGCTGGAGAATTACCAGTGTGCATGCCTAAAGGGTTGGGCAGTGTTTAAAATCTCTGTTTTTTTATTAAAATGTTTCAATAGTCTGTGCACAATTTGAACACAATCATTTTGAGGAAGTCCTTTTTTTTGTAACAAAAGAGATATAGTTAGCACTTAGTAGTTTAGATTATTCAGTTTGTATTATTTATTTAAAGCCCACCTTAAGTTAATACCTACAGATGACTATGATTTACTTACTCTGATAGTACAATGTGTAGTATTTTGGTTATCATGCAGGTTTGATAGTATAAAATGTAGTCATACATGAGTGGGGATCACATAAGGACCACACCTGCATCTGAAATTTTTAAATTCAGTTTTGTTTCTTGCTGGTTTGTTTAATTTTGTACAGTGTGTCTTGCTGTGTCTGGATTTTATGTGTTCTATTGTGGTCTTGTGTTAATACGATGCAGTGGTTGAGAGCACTAAGGAGTGTTTGTGTTAGTGGTTTGGAATGGTGAATTTTTAGGATGTGGTGTGTGTACTTAGGAAATTTAAGAGTCATGGGGCAAGTGTTGATGACTTGTGGCAGCTCTGACTGCTGTGCATGTGTTCCACAAGCTAGATAAATTTAAGCATACGTGTATTCATGCTTGTCACTTCGTGGGTCACTAGAGTTTTCCCACAATTGTGTCAGCTGTGAATTCCAGTGGGCCTTTTCCAGTAATAAAATTCAACCTAACTCAAGCAGCTGCTCATGAGAAAAACCTTGTGGCCCGAGTGGAATCAGGTTTGGTTTCTTTCCTCCATGATGTGACAGCAGGGTAAGATAGGAACGCAGCTGCTGGTGAATCATTATCAGCGCCTCATTATTTGCTCTACCGAAAAGTAACATCACAGTGAATCATCCACTTTTATCATCCAACCTCACTCTGAGATCACACTACACTGCATGTTTACGCTGTAACTGCAACCTGTACTGTTGTGCACAGTCTGCCTAACTGCACTGAGTGAAATGCAGTTTTTGTTACAGTGAACTGGGTCTCAAGTGTATTTAGGTCATTGTGTGAGTTTTTATTTGTTTGGATCTCAACTAGTTGGCCTCACAACCAGGGGCCAAGGTGTCAAAGTCATGTGGTGGTGTGTTGCAAGTTTTAAAGCTGTCAGGGTTAGGAATATAATTATTCATTTCTCTTGTGTCTCTTTGTCCTGCAGTCCTCTCCTTTGTGTGTGGCAGCCATCCATGCAGGAGTGGTGTCCAATGCTGTGGGGGGAAAGATCAACGTAATCAGCAGCAAGGGCATCTGTTATTATGAGGGTACACTGGCTAACAATGTCACTTCCACTGAGTAAGAGCAACGTGGTCACAACTTAATAAGATACATTGTAATTTATTTCACTGAAACACTTAAACTAGCAAATAAACCTGGTGATGATTTAATTTTACAGTTGTTTTTGCAGAGGAACTTTATCACACAGCCTCTTTACCTTCAGAACCAATGGTGAGTTGGAATTCATTTACATTAGGCTGTAAAGTTTTGTTACACATTTGTCTAAACCAACCACTAACATTTGATTAAAACACTGGCAGGTTGCTATGGAACACTAGGTTTGGAGTCTGGTAGCGTTGCAGACACCCAGCTTACGGCTTCGTCTGTGTGGGAGTGGAATGGCGTGTGGGCACCAACGGGGGCACGGCTTAAAAAGGCAGTACTACCCTGGGCACCTTTGCATAATGACCAGCAGCAGTTTTTGCAGGTTGATCTCAAGAGGGAGAAGAAAATCACAGGTTTCTAACAGCATTTGTTATTTTTGTGAAATAAAAAATCAAAATTGTATTATTTGGTATGCAATAATCATAATGCTCTTTTTATTTTCTCTTAATGCAGGCATAACCACCACTGGTTCCAACTTGAGAGAGTATCAGTACTATGTGTCAGTATACCGTGTCCTGTATAGCTACAATGGCCAGCAGTGGTACAGCTTCAGAGAAGCCAATTCTACACAAGACAAGGTAATGCAATCAGTAAATCGATAAGTCTTACTCAAATGTTACGTCACTGGCTTTCAGGATTTTGGCTCTTAATTTTGTATCAATGGACAAAACATCACTTTAAAAGTCTTTACAGACACATACTTGGATTGTTTCTATAGCAACTGGTATCGATTTAGGGACGTTTATGGCAGGAAATCAGAGTTGTCAGTGGGTTGAGTTAAGTGCTGCGGTAGACAATTCAGGACACTTGGGCATTAATAATGAATGGATATGGATTTAGTGGAAAGGGTTGTCTGTTACTGTCCACTAACTGGCATTCTTAAAAGGTCTCATTGTGTCCTCTCTGGGTTTCATTGTGTGCAAAAGTAGTTATCAGTATGCTAAAGTTGGCTTGTAAATTCAAATAATCCAATTCTGTGTTTTTATACAGGTTTTTCAAGGCAACATTGACTACCAGCATGAAGTGAGGAACAACTTTATCCCTCCAATAGAGGCTAGATTTGTGAGGATCAATCCTTTAATGTGGCACCAAAGAATTGCACTGAAGCTGGAGCTGCTTGGCTGCCAAATTCCCACAGGTATTAAATGTTGCTGGACAGGTTAATGTAACTGTGCGTCAATAATACACAAAAGCTAACTTTAACATATTTTTTGTGCAGCAAGACCAGGGCCGAGAATGGGGGCCCCCTTTCGTCCAACTCCACGCACTGGAGATGGAAGGCGCCCACCTCAGCTGGGACAGACTACCCATACATCAGACATCCGAAACACCACAATGCCTCCACAAACTGGAAAAGGTGTGGAAGATTTTCTTCTGGCTTTTTATACCATGCTTCTTATTTGTTTATAAAAAAACTTTGGTTTTATTGTGATTATAGATGTGGCCCTGATTGCAGTCTTGGTTCCTGTGCTGTTCATGATTCTCACTGCTTTTATATTAACTGTGGTTTGTGCTTGTCTTTGGAAGAACAGGTATTTTAATTACAAAATAAGCCTTTTAAAGTGATGAATATTTTAGAATTATTTTATTCATCTTTTCCTTTTCTACAGGAAAAAGAACACTGAAGGCACACATGATCTTCATTGGGACCGCACAGGTATCCATTTGTATTCACCAGCTGATCAGTTTATGTGTAAACATTGTTATTTATTAATATTTACCTTTTGCATCTGCTACAGACTGGTGGAAAAGCATGAAGCAGCTGCTGCCATCCAAAATGGTAGAGACTGATGAATCAGTTCGGTACAGTATTAGTGAGGTGGGCCGTCTAACGGGGAGTGGGGCTGTCCCCAGACTCCATGCTGAACCTGCAGGTACTGTTCAGTTGATGATGGTATTTATACTTCTACCCTAACTACTATAAACTTTACTATACTAACCCTAACAGTCTTGCATGCCAATTCTGTTTTTATGAATGACCAATTTATGAATCTTTTACAAGCTTTAATTTTTTTAACTTTAGAGGAAGCCAGCTATATGTTTCTGGAGTACAATTGCAACATCTAGAATTCTAGTGTCTGGTGCCATCTTCTCTTGTCCTAGAAATGACCATAATCACTGTATTTATTATTTGCAGAATATGCTCAGCCACTGGTGAGTGGTGTTACAACTTTGGGTGCACGTTCAACTTTTAAACCAGATGATGGGCCAGACCTGTATGATGCCCCCATCTCACCTGACACATACCATGCCTATGCAGAACCTCTGCCTGCATCGGGAGCGGAGTATGCCACTCCTATAGTAGTTGACATGAGCCAGCCTGCAGCTGTCTGCAGCTTTATTAATGCTGGACCCGCCTCGTTGCTCACAAAGCCTGACACTGGCCAGTCGAGCAGGTCAGCATATGATACACCCAAGAATGTCACTGGACAGATCACACGTACGGAGGATCTGACCTATCAGGTACCTCAGAATAGCACTCAGAAGATGCCAGCGCAGAGCTGAAGTGGAGTGAGTCTGGATGCACATTGTCTTTAGCTGCTCCTCACTGCTAGCTCAGCCCAGTAGACTAAGACATGAGCTGATCGAGGAAGAAGAGGCAGCAGCCACAAAGCCTAGGCTTAAATCTTGAATGAACTACCTTAGCTTTAGTTACACCTAGCGATGTCTGTATTGCCTAAATGAATGTGCATGGGAACAGTCTGCTTGTGTTGTGCCATTACAGTCCTATCACTGAAAACACAGATGAATGTGCTTGTGCCGGGTTTAAAAGAAATGTGAGCGCTGACTACTATTTGATAGACTTTTTCCCTGTTCTGTGATTTTTTTTTTTTTTTTTTTAACGTTAAAACTGTGATTCTGTCATCATTCTGTTACATACTGAACGAGGTTCAACTGAACTACCCATCAGTTTGTTCTTTTAAGGAGCAGTAAGCCTGTTTATATTATGTAGCGCACTTCCACAGTCAAACTCCCTCTTTTTAAAAAGGTACGGTTTGTTTTACTCTGTCTGGAAGCATGACTTGAAATTGTGTATAGTTTTAGAAATTCCATTACTACATTTTAAATTCTTGTATAATTTACTGATATTTATTTTAATTTTACATCCTGCTGATAAAGATGAAACACTCTCAACTGCCTTTTTGAAAAACAGATGAAAGATTGCACTGTTGCAATGGGAATACTGAGTGTGACAAAGAAAAAATCTGTTTATGAGCCAAATGTTATCAGGCAAGTTGAAGAAGCCAAACAAGAGAATTAGTCCAAGAGAGAAACAATCATTTTATAACAAAATAGTTTTTTCCTCTATTGTTTAACAAATTCAGGCTTTACTTTAAGTGCCAATAGGCAAGCCAAGTTAAGTCTTAATTTAGGGAAAATAATTATTGACAAGATGTAATTTGGTGTTTGTCTAAAAGGTACAGAGAATGGGGTAGGTCTGTTACAGCCAGTAATCTTATTAAAATCATTACTAGGAAAGTTTCTGTGTTTGTCCTGACCATGTGATTTTAACTGTGTATCACAGTGACTCTTGTGATGAAAAGGTGTTGTATCTTTTCTAATGTACTTAGGTGTGGCTGGGTACTTTTTGTAACCATGTCCATCAACGTGTGTGTGTGTGCCGTCTGTTAGTAGAGTTGTGGTAGAATTTAATTTTTTGTTTGTCAATGCTGGTGGTTATTAAACTCCAGCAGTTCAGATTGCATTCCCTTCTGTCCGGTTGCGATACTGTCTTGACCAAACACTAGTGGACTGCAGATAGATGGAAAACATGGAATAAACCGCTTTATAGCTGTGCCACATTCATGCTTTGATTATGCTGTATAACCAAACCAATCTCTCTTCAAAAGTCTTGGTGCTCCCTGGACACTAAGGGACTGTGCTTTTGATGTTCTCACTGACTGTATATAGTGAAATAAAGAGTTTTTAAAAGAAAGTGTTTGTATATTTTTAAAATGTTCTGAAACAGATGAAACAAAACTCTTTTCAAGTTTATGCAAAATATAACATTCAAATTATACTTATAAAACAAAACAATCTAAAATATCAACAAGGAGTGCATGTTTCATCAATCAACAAATAAACACTGGATTCCAGTTAATTATGCAAACAAAATTAAGTAGAACAAAGCCTTCACAGCCGGTTATATTTTGTTACACAATAAATGCAATTTTACACTCACCTAATGCTTTATTAGGAACACTATACTAATACAGTGTTTGAACCCCTTTCGCCTTCAGAACTGCCTTAATTCTACGTGGCATAGACTCAACAAGGTGCTGAAAGCATTCTTTAGAAATGTCGGCCCATATTGAGAGGATAGCATCTTGCAGTTGATGGAGATTTGTGCGATACACATTCAGGGCACAAAGCTCCCATTCCACCACATCCCAAAGATGCTCTATTGGGTTGAGATCTGGTGACTGTGGGGGACATTTTAGTTCACTGAACTCATTGTCATGTTCACAGAAACCAATTTGAAATAATTCGAGCTTTGTGACATGGTGTGTTATCCTGCTGAAAGTAGCCATCAGAGGATGGGTACATGGAGGTCATAAATGGATGGATATGGTCAGAAACAATGCTCAGGTAGGCCGTGGCATTTAAATGATGCCCAATTGGCACTAAGGGGCCTAAAGTGTGCCAAGAAAACATCCCCCACACCATTACACCACCACCACCAGCCTGCACAGTGGTCACAAGGCATAATGGATCTATGTTCTCAATCTGTTTACGCCAAATTCTGACTCTACCATCTGAATGTCTAAACAGAAATCGAGACTCATCAGACCAGGCAACATTTTTACAGTTTTCAACTGTCCAATTTTGGTGAGCTCATGCAAATTGTAGCCTCTTTTTCTTATTTGTAGTAGTGATGAGTGGGGTCTTCTGCTGTTGTAGCCCATCCGCCTCAAGGTTGTGTGTGTTGTGACTTCACAAATGCTTTGCTGCACACCTCGGTTGTAACGAGCGGTTATTTCAGTCAAAGTTGCTCTTCTATCAACTTGAATTAGTCGGCCCATTCTCCTCTGACCTCTAGCATCAACAAGGCATTTTCGCCCACAGGACTGCTGCATACTAGATGTTTTTCCCCTTTTCACACCATTCTTTGTAAAACCTAGACATGGTTGTGCGTGAAAATCCCATGTAACTGAGCAGATAGTGAAATACTCAAACCAGTCCATCTGGCACCAACAACAATGCCACGCTCAAAACTGCTTAAATCATCTTTCTTTCCCATTCTGACATTCAGTTTGGAGTTCAGGAGATTGTCTTGACCAGGACCATACTTCTAAATGAACTGAAGCAACTGTCATGTGATTGGTTGATTAGATTCGTGCATTCATGAGAAATTGAACAGGTGTTCCTAATAATCCTTTAGGTGAGTGTACATGTGGATTAATTCCTTGACATAGTAAACTAATTTCCAGTTGTAAAACAATGACTACCAGTGCTTTTTTTCTTATTACCTAGTTGCTTCACTTCATTCCTCCATGTTTTTTCCATCCTTTCCAAACTTCCACCAGACCACAGTGAGAATAATGGCTTGGACTAGTATTAGACTGCTGGTCACGAGGTAAGCAATGGGCAAGAAATGGTTCTGACCGCCAAACCAGGTCAGTGTAGTCAACACCACTTCCTTTCTACCTCGGAAATACTGCACAGGGAAATCTAAAAAAAGCAAATGTTAAGGTGGAAAACTCATAGTTATAGCGAAAGAGCAGCTTTAAATAGTCCCTGTTTATGTGGTTGTGTTTAACAATAACATACAAAAAGAGACAGTTGTAGTCCACTTTAGGAAACATTTCTGTGGAAGGATACTGTAGCTGATGTCGATGCTGTAATTCCCTGCTGGCAGACCCTCACTAAAAGGTTTATTTGCACGATTCAGGACACCGTAGAGCTTCTTGAAGTTGGGAAAAGCTGCCTCTCTCATCCATACGATTAGGTCATCATTAATAAAGCCATTATTGGTTGGATCCGATGGGTCAAGGTCATACACAGACTTTTGCCAATACAGAGGCTTTACTGTGTCTGCAAAACAAACGCATCCGACTGGATAAGTGGATTTTATATCCAAGCTGTATTGTGGTGTTCCGATAAATCCAAAACACACTCATTTACCTAAAAACTTCAGGCAGTGTCAGGTTTCCCATTTTAGGGTTCCTGTACTTAACATTTTTGTCCGTATACCATGTGATGCTGCGCCGTAGAAGATGAACCTTGCGTGTTACACTTGAATTATGGTAGCTCAGGTGAAACTGTCTGAAAAGAAATACTAATTAAGAAAAAGATGCGAGGAAAATGCCTAAGAACATTGATAGTGATTACCATTAAATATGCTGTTGGCCACAGCGCCACAAGGAGCAATAGGAAGTCCTTTTAGATCTTTGTCAAATGGTTTGCAGTAGGAGCTAGGGTTCTAGTTATGATGCATAAAAAGACACAAAATTAAAAGACAGATTGCTGTAAGTATAGTATATGATGGAACCTTCAAAAACCTTAAAAAATAACTATACCAAGAGAACTTGTGTAAATAACAGGTCTGAGATGTTACATAAGAGCTTCATATATAGTAAATGTAAACCTGTAGATTAGCCTTTCTGCCAACCATCTGTCCATCATCTCTGGAGTCCATGTATCTCCTGAGGTTCTGATGGAAGTTTTTCAGGCCGTAGTAGATAAAGACATCACCCTGCACAACATTGATGATTGACTGATAACTCTAAAACCTTGCAAATGAAGTTTATTTTACAATATAATGTAAATTGTGATGTTATTACCTTGAAGGCTTTTTCAAGTTGGAAAACCACTGTACAGCTGCAAGGCTCAGCTGCATGGCTCACATTTTTGCATTTTTCAAAGCATTTATCACATGTTCCAGCATCAGTGTAGTCCAGCTAAAAAAAGAGAAAAGTCCATTTAATTTCATAATCAGCGTGACCAGAGCATAAAAGACTGTAAACACAAAATAGTTCCTCTTTACTTTCACTCCCTTTTCACTTCATTCAAGGATGTGCTTTTAATTTTTCTTATCTCTACAAACTTTCAACTTTTGTAGTATTGGCACACATTTGGCTTTGTAAATTATTATTTGATAATTAGACAAACTTACTTTCAGTTCCTGAGTGCTCTGTACAGTCAGCAGAAGCCACACTCCCAGCAACATGCATATTACAACCATGATGTAAAAAAAAGGCAGCACAGTGTTAGCTGTTAGCATTGGGGACCATGCAGGGAGCCTCTGCTGTTTAAATGCAGAGTTGTCTGGCCTTCGAGTCACCAGCTCAGCCTTGGCCACTTCACCCATCAGAATAATCTTTGAAGAGCAGCAGATGAACTTGGGGATTGAACAAAACTGACAAAAATGCGCTCCCCTTTTCCCTTCCTGTTCTCGGTTTTGCAATCTCTCTTACAGAGCACACACACAACTCTGCCTGCCAAGAGACTTTCCCAGCAGGCCTTGCAGGGTGGAGCAGTTGGGGCCTGTTACTTATTAACCACAATGATTTACAAAATGACTTTTGATCATGTTTCTGCCAACAATTTCCTCTTTTCAGATTCCATCAGATAAAGATGTCTTGTATGTTTTTTTCACCAGTAGATGCTAATGTGTAGACTTTAGACCTTTGTGGTTTGTTTTATAATGCCTTATAAACGGATGTTTTGCAAACCAAAACTTCCTGGTGCACGAGTGAACCTATGACCTTCCGCTGTCAGCAAGAGCAACTTCCCAATTCCAGTCAACAAGGATGCAGCTTTTGTTCTGTTTAATGAGTTCATCACAGTGGTAATTAGTGTAGAACTACCAGAACCAACAAAGAGCATCACAATTTTGCATATTTAAAATGTAGATGCATCACACAAAAAGGCAAAAACAGGATGAAGCAGATGAGAAAAAGCCTGTCACAATACACAACAAAACAAACTTGGTGGTTAAAATAGTCCAATTTTGACTTTGTTATAATTTTGGATAATTTTTTCTAGAAGCTTCATGAATTCCACTTTGATCTGAAAAAGAGAATAGCTCATTTTAATGCTGCAGACTGAAATAGTAGTTGCTCATCTGATCAGATCTATAGAAGGCAGTAGCTCACCTCAGGAATGTCCACCATCCTTCTGAGCTTCTGATCCCTCCAGTTCCAGTCAAGAACTAGGTAACTCAAGGCTTGCAAGTTTAAACCCTCTAAGGGAATAAGAACACTCTGGTTTAGAGTTCAAAAAGTTTCTAAATCAAAACCTGTATGTAAAAAAACATACCTCTTTCAACAAGAGCAGAGATTCTACCGGGTGTCCCCACTCCAATGTGTGTGATACCTTTCTGCAGCAGTTTCACCTGTTCCTCAATCTATAAAGAAAGAAAATCCCATTTCAAAATCAGTTCTGTTCAAAATAAATGCTTTCCAGGTGCACACAACCCATTATAATGATTCAGTTCTACCTTAATGTGTTTGGCAAAAAGCTTGAGTGCTTTTGCTTCACCCTTGAATGTTGTTAGCTGCCTAGGAACAAACAGAATATTTAGAATACATTTTTGGACTACCTGGTATACATGACTGACATATTCTTACTTTATGAGCTCAATGGTTCGGAGAGCTGAGCTACAGACAATAAGCAACACCACGGAACTTTTTTCTACATGTTGTTTTTGAATCTTCGCCCATTTGGGACAAACTAAGGACACAAGAATAATAATTAAAAAAGTTAGTTAACATAAGGGAAAGTGTATATACAGAATTAGAAAGGATAGAAAAGTCTGATGTGTACCCACTTTGTTTGAGATAAGAGGAAAGGCTGTGTGTCAGGTCATTACAGGACAGGAAACAAGAGTCTGTGAAAAGTATGGCACATGGTTACTTTGAAACAACACATAAGAAAATAAAATTAAGGGGACTTGCCTCGACTTACCGTGTAGTTGAAGCTCTTCCTGCTCAATGACAGAGCGCTTGTCAATGAAGAACTGAGACACTAGACTCTGCAGGTCTGCCGGACAGCCGGGTTTGGGCTCTGAAGTGGCCAAGACATCTGTTATGGTTTTCTTCTGTAAAACACGTATTCGTTTTGCTGACTAAGTTACATACACTCACCAGCCACTTAATTAGGTACACCTTACTAGTACGAGTGGTTGGACCCACTTTTGCCTTCAGAACTGCCTTAATTCTTTGTGGCAAACATTAATCAAAGTGTTGGAAATATTACTCAGAAATTTTGGTCTATACTGACATCATAGCATCACACAGTTGCTGCAGATTCTTCCATGATGATCTCGTTCCACCACATCCCAAAGGGGTTCTATTGGCTTAATATCTGGAGACTGTGGAGTAAGGCTGCACGATATTGGGAAAACATGCAATATCGTTGTTGAATATTGCGATAACAATATTTCTTGCGATATCACATTTCCCTTGAGAAATGCTAGATTTATTAGCTATTTAAAAAAATTTAATGTAACGATCATTCTAAAATAAAAAGATAATAGATATTCTTCTGCTCTAATTAAATGCACTGTGAACAAAGGCTTTTTTTCCTTTTTATTTTTTATTTTTATTAACTGTCAAGCACAAATGCTTGGCACATTTTTTATTTAAAAAAATTGTTTTATTTATCGCACCTCTTCGCGATACAGATATCGCATATAGTAATATCGCGACGGCGATATTTTTTCGATATATCGTGCAGCCCTACTGTGGAGGCCATTTTAGTAAAATAAACTCATTGTCATGTTCAAGAAACCAGATTTGTGCTTTGTAGTAATCAAGGGATGGACATCGTCAGCAACAATACTCAGGTAGGCTGTGGCATTTAAACAATGATTCAATTGGCCCAATGTGTGCCAAGAAATGATCCCCCACACCATTCCACCACCTCCACCAGCCTGAACTGTTGAGGCGAGGCAGGACGGATCCATGCTGTTCTGTTCTTCACGCCAAATTCTGACCCTACCATCTGAATGTCGCAGCGGAAATTGAGACTCATCAGACCAGGCAATGTTTTTCCAGTCTTCTATTGTCCAATTTTGGTGAGCCTGTATGAATTGAAGCCTCTGGTTCCAGTTCTTAGCCGACAGAAGTGGCACCTGGTGTGCTCTTCTGCGGCTGTAGCCCATCGGCTTCAGGGTTCCACGTGTTGTGCGTTCTGCCACTGGATATTTTCTCTTTTTTTGCACCATTATCTGTAAACCCTAGAGATGGTTGTGCATGAAAATCTCAGTCGATCAGCAGTTTTTTTCAAATACTCAGACCAGCCCGTCTGGCACCAACAACCAATCTACAATCAAAGTTACTTAAATCCCCTTTCTTCCCTATTCTGATGCTCGGTTTGAACTTCAGCAAGTCGACATCACCACACCTAAATGCCTAAATGCATTGAGTTGCTGCCATGTGATTGGCTTAATAAACAATTTGTGTTACCAAGTAATTGATGAGGTGTACCTAATAAAGTGGCCGGTGAGTGCATTTAAAACACAGTAACTGTCTGTTCATGGAAAAATTGTGGTGCCCATTTAAAACGGCAGATGTCAGCACTTTAGGGCTTCTACTCACCTTCCTTTTCTTTTTAGGTTTGGTTGACTTTTCACTGTTGGGCTCTTTCTGTTCAGGAACTGTACGTTCTTTCTGTGAAAACAATACACAGAATTCAGAATTAGATGGTGGAAAGTGTAACCTTGCTTTGAAAGGTAAATGTTAACAATGGTCTTTGAACCATTTTGCATGGTGTATACCCACAAAAACAGTCAAATGCTGCAAACTCATATCCGTCTGTATATTTTAGCGCTCCCTAAATATCTCATGCAAGTTGCATGTGATGGGTGGTGGCTTCATGTGTTTTCAGGAGATGGTAGTGTGTTAATATAAAATAAAATTCTTGCATACAATTACAAACACGAGACAACAAACCTGTTCATTCTTTTTCTTCTTTTTTGCCTTTACTTCCTTTTCGGTCACCCTCTTTCTTTTCTCAGTTTTCCCAGCTGTCTTGTGTTTAGTTGTTTTGTCTTTAGGCTGGTTATCTTTGTCAGTCTCTTCATCAGCCTCAGATTTATCTGAAGAAAACAGAAAAATAACTTAATCCTTATCAAGTTATTATTAATCATCTTTTCTTTTGAGACTAGACATTCTATGACGTTTAGAAGTCACTTTCTGTAGCAATTAATGTTAGACACCTCTTAGGTTAAACGGGGGAAAAAAATGCTTTATTTGCTCAATAGCAAAGTTTAGTTAAGTGAGGTTGCTTGTTTCATTCAATTTTAGATTGAGGCTATGATTCAAAAAGAGAATTTGTAAAATAATTATATAATTTTATATAATAATTTATGCTAAAAGTCAATTGTACACATCCTCCTAATTATTATGGTCCAGGCAGGTCCTTTAGCCCATCCCCGATATTGATGAGCCAAGTCATCCGTTTCTCCCTTTTGCTCCACTCGGCACTGATCCTCTTGTCACATCAGACTTCTGTAGTAAACGTGAGGATACACAAGTTTTAAGAGAGGAACACTGGATAAGGCTGAGCTGGTGACTGGTCCCCACATTGTGAAGCAGGTACGAGTAGTTTTTACCTTTACTTTACTTCCACATATTATGATTGTTTGCCGATCAGTATCAGATTTAGGGTTGAAGCCTTCTGTGGTGGAGCAGGTTATAGTATCTTCAAACTACAGTCCGGAACATTTATCAATAAACAGCCGAAAATACAGTGCTGGCAGTTATTTTGGTGTCCTCTGGAAGTTTACTGCAGGTAAAGTAAGAGGTAAAGTATTTTCAACACAACAGACTAAAAGTGGATGAGCTGACAGCGCAAAAGCAAACACCTAACATTGCCTTTCTCTGTTCAATTAGTTGTAAAAGGCCTGTGGGGTCACTTAAGTGTCTGAGATGAGTTGAGGATGCTGACAGTGCAGTTAGATAAAGCTGTAGCAGATTCTTTATTTTTTTTTTAGGCTTTAGAAAACTTTTAATTTTATCACCTCCACAGAAAAGGCTGCAGACATTGTAGCTTTGTAATCTCCAGTTAGATCAATCGTGGAAACATGGTTTACATGTTAAACAATCTATTGATTTGTAATGAGTGCAGCCTCCTAAGACAGACCAAACAGATGATGAAAAGCCATGTGAGCATAAAAAGGAGTAAATACAAGAAAAGGGTGGTCCACTTTCTTTGGTGTCCCCTAACCCTGACCTCAATAACGTCAATGCCACAATGACTCACTCCAGATGGTAGAGACAGGGGAATGCTTTCAGACACATCAGCCAATGCAGTTTACAGCTCAGATAACAAGAAATCAATGGCAGTCACTGCAGTAGAGAGGCCTCAGATCCAGGAAAATGGCTCAGTGTGGTCATCTTTAATGGGAGGGGGGGGGATCAATAGAAATGATTGCCAAAATGGTCAATGTAATGAGTATTAATAGGTTCAGAAAACGGTTAATTGTTTTATTTCCAGATAAGTGAATAAGTGAACAACATTTTACTTGTACCAGATGTGACCTTAAAAAGTCGTATAATAATATTTTAGTTGCAACAATGACTTAAACGAGTGCTACTGTAACTCATCTTTGAGTAAAGTAGCAACTTATGAATGCACGATCAGCCTCTCTATATTGGTGTTTCTATAAACAACAATATGATACCGTTCAGGAGCAGTTTCAACAATCAATAACTCATCTCGAGGTATGTAACAAAAAAAAAAAAAAAAAGGTGGGTGCTTGTTGCTGATATTGGTTTTGGAGACCTACAGCTTCCTCCCTAAAGCCACAATTGAACATGTGTTATTGTTAAATCAATGGGAACTTAGGGCTGTATGCACAAATCTAACAAGCAGGCTTTACTGAAATGACTTTGTGCAAATCAGCGAGGATAGCTCCACAGTCCGATTACAAATTCAGTTTGCTTCCTCATTCAGTATTCATCAACCATCCTGAAATTTGACATGGTCTTTAACAGCTTGTTGCTCTGCTGGCTGTTGCAAGGCTAATCCAGGTGGGAATAAGTGCAGAGGCTTTACATAGTTTAGGCTTTTGGCTACAAGTTTCTTTGAGCTTTATATGCTATTGGTTTACACTTTTGCTTTCAATTGTGACAGAGAAAGGTGTAGGAGTGGCGACTGACCAGCAGGAGGCGCCTTGGTTGTAAAGCAAGGCCAATTCCTCTCATGCTGGGGTTAGAACTCCTGTCCCATGAACTGAATAGCTTTAAACACACATCATCGTAGAGCTGATGCGTGTAAGAACAATTGTTTTGATAAATGTGCAGTGAAGCAATACAGTGATTGCACTTCCTTATAAACTAAGGCTTGGGTTTATTCAAATATCTGTGACGTTATCTAAAAAGTATTTTAGTTCAACACAGCAGGCCTTTCGCAATATAAGGCCATTTCTCCTTTTACTGCATGACATCTTTTGTTCTAAATGCATCTCTGACTGCACATTTTTAAATCAGGACACATCAGTGTCACAGTCCAGTGATGTCAGGGAGAAAGCACTAATCAGACTCTGTAAAGGTTAGGTAAATAACAGCTGTAAAGATTTAACAAGAACCAAATGAGTAATTCCTATTTTCTCTCACCTTAACAGCCCATTATATACACAAGTCAATGATCGCAGCTTTATTAAAATTGATTGAAATGCCAAACTTAGTTGTGAGCATCAAATGTTTTTTCCAGCCTATTTGTTAATTAAATGCGGTAAAAGTAATTTTAGTTAAACCGTACGTTACCTCACTACTCAAACGTTTGGCTCATGCTTACTTTTCTATTTGAGTTCTTCAACATAATCAAGACTTCCAACATGACACGAAGGCGGCTGGCAGATATACGATGGTGGCGTCATGTTGACTGATGACATTAGAGCATGATTCTCATTCACAGATCAAAAGAATGAGAGGAAATTAAATCTGCCGGCCATGCAAAAATGTTCGGATCATAAATAAAGCATTTTTGTTCATGTCTGTCATAAAAAAGCCTTTACAGGTTTATACGCTCCACACAATCCCAGTGTTCAGTCGGCCTTTCAAAATTACGGAGGATATTAAACAGCGCAGAATGGAACACAGCCTCATCTGGCACGTCACACCTATCAATGGCTATAAAAGGCAAATGAGACCCAAATATTTAACACCTTATTCCTGGCACCTTGTGAAAACACACTAAAACAATGAAAGTCAATGACGTCAAGGCAAAAGTGACTTGCTGCTTGTGCTATGCCTCTGCTTTCCCACAGAAAGATTTCAAGTTGCCTTAGCTTATACTGGGCTTTTTGTTACTATTTAATTTAGTAATAGTTAGTTTTGAGTATATTTGAACTGCTGGGCTTTTGCAGGACAAAAGATGAAAATCAAGTCAAAGTCAAATTAACACTCTTTTAAAAACGGCATTGTGCGATTTGGAGAGTAAAAGGCCCAGACCACACATTGTCATCACATTTTGATTTGAAAGTTTAAGTGGAAAAGCCTAAGACAAAACTATACAATTACTTAACACAGGAAGAAGTTTTGTAATCAAAAATAAGATCATATTAAATAGAAGGAATGTCGAAAATGTGGGCTGGCTAACATAACACCTGTGTGCGTGTGTAGAACAAATTTGAGATGGCAGTAAGCGCAAGTGGTGAGATTATTTTCTGGAAGTGTTAAGGATCGACGGACAAGAACGAGGCAGTCCTGGGCAGAATTTAAATAAACAAACAATAGCAGCCAGCCACATGTGCAGCTTCTGGCAGTGGACAGTCCACGGAGGGGCAACCCTGGCAACCATTACTGAGGCTGGCTCTGGGCCATGTGAGAAGGATTTTCATGTCTGGCACTGTGCGGGTCTGCACTAGTCTAGACTCCCTACACAGAGGCTGACTCATGTCGTGTGATACAGTGTGCAGAGCTTAGTCAATTAGAGGTCAATGGCAAAGAAACACCAACATGTGACCCGCACTGATTGTTCTCAATAAATGTTTGCACACACTGAAGCTGAAGGAAAACACACCGTGGGCACATTTTTGTATCTCAACTTTTCCCAGTCACAAGCATTTGGAAATGTTGCTAAAGCCAAAGGTTTCAGAAATGGTCACAAGTTAAAAACAACACTATAACTTGTACTTTGTGATGTGGATTTGACTTTTTATGTCCCCTTCACTCATAGTTAGATTGTAGAGTATCTGTTAAACCAGGTCGATTTTGTCATTGGCTCGTTCAGCAACAACAATGTGATCATTTATAAATGATAAAGTGTGTCTGTGTGTGTGTGTAAATAGACTTTCTATGTGTGCATCTTATTCTAATCACAGTTTAAAATGTTATTGTTCAATTATTATTTTTTTCCCATTCATTCATTCAAGCTTTTCTGGGGACAGGTGTCGCAAACTAGTCTCACATTAAAAACAATAAACACGTTGATGCTGGCATCAGACCTGATATTTGTGGCAGTCTCCATCAAATAAACTATAAATAAATTATTACTTAAAAAGAGCTATTCTCTTTGTCTCAAGTCAACAACCCATCAAAATGAATTTAAGCCTAATAATTTAACAATTTTCAGGCTCTACATCTTGAGGTATAAAAAAAGTTACTTAGTATTATTTTCAATAAGGGCAATATAGGCCCACAAACTTAATTTTGGTCATTTGATGCAGTAGTAAATGTTATACTGCACATAACTGGGAGTGTTTGTGTCTGTGGCAGGGTGTGCTCATTTGAATCATGAGCTCCGAGTTAAAGAGGGAGCTAATAAAACCTCCCCAGTGATTGTTAAGCGCCTCCATCATCCTTCCCTGTCGCCGCTAACAAGAGGAGGACTGAAAGCTAAGACAGCCTCATTTCTCTTCCTGATTGATACTGAGAGGGTATCAGGAGGAAAAAAAGGTGTGTTGAGGATGCTAAAGGTCTATTTTGTCAGTAACACAATGTTTGTTGCTCATGTACGCATCTGTGTTTATCTTGGTTTGAAACTTCTCACGTCTTGAAAACAGTGAGCAGATGCTCAGTCTGTGGGCTTGTGCGAAACAAAGTCAGGAGAGAAAACTGAAGATACAACCAAACTTTCCAAAAATGCTGCAGTGTAACAAAAGCTCTGGCAAATCTGCACCGAATACACGTCCACCTTCCTCAACAGGACAGGAAACTTAACGGGAAAGAGTAATAAAAGGAGATCCCAGCAACTGTGAAAGTTTGAACTAGAGGAGCAGGGCTGCAAAACAAAGAGATGACATCATTTTGTTCACTAATACAAACCTTCTTGCTTCTCTCTAGAGCTGGAACAAGTCAGAACACACTGGCTGCTCCTATTTCACACAAACTCATGACACTGTTCAGAAATTCTGTTCTCATGGTCAGATATGGTCTTTATATCTGGCAACCTATTTTAACAGATAACATTATGAGATAATGCAAGCTGTACACAATGTAAATCCATCCTTTGTTTAACACCAACTGTTATGACAGACTCAAATTTTATGTTATGCATTACTGGCTTGGAGTATAAAAAATAGCCGTTAATGAAATGTTATGTGCTAATGTTGACAACGGTTCATTGTGTTGTTGACAGATTTCATACTTACTAAGACATTTTTAACCAATCTTTCTTCACATCTTGCACCAAACTAACTTATCGTTTGCTGCTTTGCATTAACACTTTTTGTCACCAAAAACAGACATGAAAAAATATAAATGTATCCCCCCTAACCATCTCACTTCTTCAAAACCTGCACTTAAGGAACAACATGAGAAACAGAAGTCATCATTCGAGGGAGCACCTGTCTCGTGATGACCTGTTGTTTCTGCTCAGCATTCTAGATGGAGAACTGCAGGTTCCATTTTTCCATTACTTCTGAGTCAGAACGTTTAATTAAATGCCCAAAGTTCTGACATTTAATTAAACCTCTTTAGCTTGCAAATTACACATTGTATTTGACAAACTATTGGAGAACAAAAGATAAAATGTTTGGCCCACACCAGGCTCGAGATGAGGTAATCGTAGTGCTGAAATCAGAGCAGACAGACTGTGCTCAACTGGGGGCCCACTACGGAGTGAACAGACCGGAAGAGGCTCTTCGAGCCCTGCAGAGAGATTCCCTGCGCGCTCAACGGGACATCCTACAGGATGTGTACCACAGCCAAACGACTCAGGTACCACAACCACTAACACAATGCTGGCAGCATATGGAACAGATAATGGAAGAGGGTGAATGCATCAGTGTCTGAACAAGGTAGTTCTGAATCACTGAACAAATGTGTTTACAAGTATTGGCACATTTCTTTTTACATAAAGACATTTCAACTTTGTACACATTTTCATTGCAATAGAAAGTAGGGAACCTTTATAGGTTTAATATGCAGGATTTCCAACTAAATTAAATTAGTACCCTCACAATTTAATTACCTTTTATTCCTCATAGCTCACACAAAGAAAGGAAAAAGCAAAATTATATTAGACATGTCTACAAGTCACTCAATTGTCTGCTTTACAAGATTATAAACTGCCAGATTATAATCAATATTCTGCTAAACCTCAGTTGCAGAAACTGACTTCCACAGTAGTGAGGTGTATGTGTTTTTGACTTTTCTGTGTCAGTTGAGTCACCTGGTCAAGGCTCAGAAGCTGTGCTTGGCAAAACTGATGGAACAGTTGCTGATGGTGTCCCGCTCCCAACATGGCACCCTAAGAAAGTTGGAGGAGCAGGAGAAGAGCCACCAGGCCCTCGTCCACAAGAGTAATAACCTCTTCCATCTACTAGAGCAGGACAGACAGAGGTTGGTATGAATTCTTTCATAGCTCCTACTAAACTGGTAAAGATTCCAGGGAGAGGTAGAAAGCCATGCATGCCTTTTAAGCACACCTTCTGATTTTTGAGAGGAGGATTTGAAGCCAGCAACGAAGAGGCTAAAGGATTTAAGTATTTTGGCAGAAGGAAGTATGCCAGATCTGAGCTTTGTGATGTACACTTATGCAGACTTAGGTTCTTTTAGTCTCCGCTCGTTTGTAATGCTCTTCATGGCTGAGTGAGAGAACAAATGCAGTGTTGGCCGCTGTGTTTCTTCCAGACAGTGGATTTGACCTCAGCGCTGTACTTAAAAGTTACTGCTCTCAGATACAGTCCATTACATCCTGGACTTGACCAGGGCTTGTGGCCAGCTTGGCTCTGTTCAGTTTCCTTTGTAAACATATAAACATGCACTAACATGCAATTATGAGTATAGCCCAAATTACACCCTACTGTCCAATTCAACAATACCGCTGCTCAGCATGGAGCCCTCATCTAAATTAAGTAAATGGGCTGTGGACTGGTTGGTGGTAGACGCATTCCTTTCCAAAAGAGAGTGCATTTAGATGTGGCCAAAGTCTAGCTAGGTCTAACATGAAGGTGGTCATAAGTTTCCAATGCTATTTGAAGCCCATAACAGCATCGCATTGAGCCAGACCAGTGTGCTCTTTAATCTAGCAGTGCAGAGACTGGACCCACACTGGGCTTCCAGCCTCAGAAAGAGTCGTCAGCAATGGTGTGCTCTTTGCTGATCCACACAATTATACCTCAAAACAAAAAGAAGAAAATTTAAGTCTATTAAAATGGAGTACGTACATTAAAAACAGTTAAAACATGCAAAGTTCTACAGGTTCATCTGGGCCTAATGATGATTAACATAGTGCTAGTCAGCAAGTCTGTGGTGTGCTGGAAACCCTGTGTGGCTCATACATTCCTGAATAGTTTAACAGAAAGGCTTTCCATGACTTTTCCTCTGTAGATGTCTTATCTTCATTTAAATCCCTTACTTTGACTTGGTAGAGGAGATACTGACAGGTGTAAGATTTGCTTCTGGACACAAATCAGTTTCATCTCCTTTTCTGTTCCTCCATTTGAGAGTCAGATTTCTTTATACTTTTGACATAATCCCAAACGTATGTAGTTTTGTTGAGCTTGGCACAGAAAAGTTTGAGCTAAGATCTCTTGGGTAAACAGCATACTCGTCTTTCATCTGCTCCTCCATCCAGTCTGCTTGATTTCCACTTTCAATTCCCTTTCAAAAACACTTGTTTTATTAAAAAAAAAAAAAAAAAAGAATAGTTGGAGTAAACCTGAAATTAGCAGGCCTCTCCCATTCTTTTATTGCTGTAGAAGCTACACAAGGTGCCATGTGCAGAGCAGATGACCTGTTGTAGTTGTGAACTATAGGCTAAATTTCAGTCACGCCATATAATCACTTGCCATACTATGAATCCCATTGCGTGTCAGAGGACGATTACATGTGCATATCCTTGGCTGCTTCGATCTCAACTATCAGAATAAGCTCCGAGTCGAGCTGTCACTGAGCTGACAGCATCTCAGTGCTGAGCACACACACATGTTCAGCACAAAAAAAAGCATCAGCGCTCTCATCTGTCTGCTTGTGTTCTGAATCACAGGAGCTTCACAGGCTTCAGTTCACAAAGAAACCACTTTTAAACTCTATCCTACACTATTGAACTCAATTGATGTGGCCTCATCAATGCTTCATCAGTGCAGAGGATCTAAAACTTTAAAGAAAATGCTGTCAGTGAGAATCATCAGTGCAATAGTATAATAATAACATTTTGGGTACTGTTCAATCAAATAGGACAAAGTAAACTTGGCTTTAACATTAGTAGAAACCCACAGCTGTTCTATCCTTCCCTCACACTCAAACACTTCCACCATCTGTCTGCTCAGCCAATAAGATGTCAAGAAAAGGTGCATAAATCACTAAAGGGGTCTGGCAGTGCTTCTAGTGAGAAGTGCTGTATCTCTGACTGCTGCTATCTACAACACAGAGCTTTAGGTCAGTTAGTAATTTGATACGTTTTATGGAATGTGTTGATAAAAGAGAAGAAAGCAAAACAGGTTGTTGAAACAGTGTGCATTTTCTATAATTGGCAAATCTTTTTAAAAGCATTTTAAAAACACTGTATCTTCAAATTATACCCCTGGATGACAACAAGAGTACTCTACTCACATACAGCCCATATTACATATTGTTTTTTTTTCTGGAAAAGCCTCTAAGGTTTGGATCATGCTTGTAATTGAGAACAAGTAAAGCAGATGCCAGGGAAACTGGCCCTCATAAAGTTGGGGTTTGGAGTTATTTTCTGGGCAAGTAATGTAAAAAAGAAGGCTTGCTCACTGACATTCCTGAATGGGAGAGCCCACTAATGTTTTGCTAAGCTGTTTTACAAAATGGAGTTTGTACAAAGACTTAAAGAGAGTTAATTAATCATTGTATCTTCCTCCGACTTAAACCTGCAGGAAGGTCTAACAGCTCCCAAAAAAAACACGTGTTAGGAAGACACAGGAGTAGCATAATCAAATCTAATCCTGGGTAAGAATATTATTCATCATTCTTAATTTGTTTTGTGATTGAAGACATTGGCATTCATTTAATTAGACTAAAGGTCATAAATCGGTAAGTACTTGGTGCAAAAGAACTGCATAACATTTGGAGAAAAAAATGTTAAATGTGTGGCCTGCAACAAAAGTAAATGATAAAGTAAAGAGATAAAGTGGTTGTAGGGAGGAAAGAAAAAGAACAAGAGAGAAACATATGGATGTAATTGAAGTGATGATGTCATCTCAGGTTATCAGGCCCCAGGCGCAGTGGCTGCTGTGCACAAGACACACACAAACACACCGAGATGAGCTATAGCCTCTGTAAGAAGCAGGTAAGCACTCATCATAGCCACGATTACCATGTCGGCTCTGGGTAATCCTGCCCACTGACACTGCTAGAATGAGCTGTGATTAAAAGGTTAGCTTCACACACACACCCACACATATATTTAGGCTCTGTCCTTCCCATTAGACTCTGGCATGGCTGCACAATGACCTCATCTGGAATGGGCTGAACTCCAGTAAAAAACACAAACACACACACACACACACACACACACACACACACACAAAGTGCTCAAGCCTGTACAGTTCCTTATAAGGACTTGCTGATGATGTCATGGGCGCCACTGACTGCGAGTGAGACTTTGTGTGCAGAGCACTTCTCATAGCGTTTAGTTTTCCACATGGAATGTTCACATCACTGGGAGAGGTGAAAGACGGGAGACAATTCATTCTCTGGAGGGTTAGAACGTGCAGCCGCTGGCAGCGCAACACAGGTAGGACTCATCGAAAGACCTGCAAAATGCAATACGCACTTAGAACTTGTTACTTAAAAACTGTTACTAGCTTCTAGACCAGCTGAGCAATGCAAGTTAAATGTATATTTCTTGGCATGTTAAAACTAATTTATCAACATGGACCTTAAATACTTTCAGTGTGCTATAGATGCTTACCAGCTATCTGAGCCATTACCTGATTAAAACATACACCGCACTGTGGTTCAAATATAAAACACTGTACTAGGCACTAAAAACAAACAAATGTAACTTATCTTGATTATTTAAAAAGCCTCACCAGTTCTGAGGTGTCAATCGTCACATAAAGAAACTATTGCATATATTTTCAAATAAAATAAAGTGAGAACGAAGAGTTTTAAGTGCTTCCCATTAGTATATCGCGCTGAGACTTGGCATGTATCCAGGGAAAGGTAAGGAGTGACAGCGCTTGGTAAATCCAGCAGTCTGTAATTACTTATGGAACAGGGGGGAATTCCTGCCTCTTTGAGTTGGAAATGATGTGCCATTCAAGGTGCTCAGAAGGAGGGAGATTGGATGCAGTGTCGAGGGTACTCAAGAGTAGAGGAACTTCTTAATTAACAAACGCTCCCCGCTAAGGGACCATATGCCGCGCTAGTCAAAACATCCCACAGAAAAAGATGAAATTAGACAGAAAAACATGTGTTATATATGTTAGTACGCAGGTAGGTGGACTCGCATCATGCAAAAAATATTCCCAGTTGGTGTACATAGAATGCAGTAGTAACATAATTTATACGATTCACTTAATGAGTTGTATATGCAGAAAATAAACAGCTTAGGACATTATTTGGGTATAAATTTGGGCTAGCAGGGCGTTCTGATTAATTCTTTTTTCCATTTTTCTCTTCTACAGACTCAAGCTAGTGATTGTTAAAGAGAAAGAATTGCATCAACTCAAGGAGGAGAAGAGTAAAAAAGAGGTGTCCAGTCTAAAAGAGGAGCTTCACGGGCTGAAGGCATTCGCACTGTTGGTTGGAAGGGAGCACCACTGTTTAACTGAGCAGCTGGAGGAACAAAGGCATTGTGTCAAAGAGTTAACCAAAATCACGGGGGACATCAAGTTGGAGTTTGGTGCATCTTACCTCAGAGGAAAGGAGAAGGAACAACTAAATAGAGGCCACAGCACTATGACAGCAAAACATGCTGGTCTGGATGAGAAAAGAACACTTCTGAGAAAGACAGATGGATTTTGGGAGTTAAGTGGCAAAGAGCGAGGATCAGGGGTTCCGGGCTTGATGTCGGAGGTGGAGATCCTCAGGAAGAGGGTTGTTGAAATGGAGGGGAAGGATGAGGAGCTGATTCGCATTGGAGAGCAGTGTCAAGAGCTAGATCAAAAACTAACACAGGAGAAAATCAACTGCAGTAATCTGCGGGATAATGTGGATAAGCTGCATAAAAGAATCAATGAATTGGACAGGATTGAGGGTGCTTTGGTAAAAAGCAGACACGAGTGCAGTTCTCTAAGAGGCAGCTTAGAGCGAGAGAAGGAGGTGGGCAAGACAATGAATGTTGAACTGGACAAACTAAGAGTCAGGGTGAGAGAGCTTGAGGCTTCTGAGGGCCAACTGCAGCAGAGTGAGGCCGCTATTAAACAAGACCTGGCCAAACTCAGGTCACTCACTGTAGCTCTGGTGGAGGAGAGGAATACTATGACTGAGAGACTTAGACAAGCTGAAGAAACACTCAGCAGGAAGGACAGCAGGAGAAATGAGCAAAGCAATTTGGCAATGATGCCTGAATGGCTTAAAGAGGAGAGGCAACAGGCAGCGAGGTCTCAGGCAGATTTAGAGGAAAGGATTAAAAGCATAGCAAGAGAAAAGGATGAGCTCAATGCCAAACTAAAAACAGAGGGGGAGAGGAATAGTGAATTAGAGGCTAGAATATCCATCATGAAAAGAAGGCTGCAGGTTTTGGAGAACAGGAAAGAGAAAGAGGAGAAAAGAGAGAATGTTAAGTACGTACATGGTTCTCTTCCAAACAACTCAAACCACCCATGCCAAATGCAGAACAACAAAGTCAACGAATTGAGCCAAGAATTAGAGCGGTTGCGAAAGACACTTCAAGACAAAGAAGCTTTAGAGGGAGAGCTAATGAAAGTGGAGGAGGACTACGTGTCTCTTGACAGAAAGTTTAAAGAGGAACAGAGAAGGTCCCAGGCGTTGATACAGGAGTTAGAGGTGGCCAAATGTGAGCTGGTGCAGTACCAGCAGGTCGAGAAGGAGGACATTAACCAGGAACACCAACTGCTGTGTCGGCTTCAACGAGAGCAGGTCAAATCCAGGCTCTTGAGCCGAGAGGTGGACTCCCTGAAGGAGAAACTTCAGGGACTGATGGGGACGGAAGATTCAATCAGCAAAGTCCAAAATGATCACTTCCTACTGCAGAACAAACTGTCCCAGCAAGAAACTAAAAACAGAGAGCTGTCCAGAGAGATACGGGAACTGGCCAGGGAGTTAGAAATGTACAAAAATTTAAAAATCGGACATTTGACACAAATAGATTCACCACACTCCTACAGACCAAAGAAGTCCAAACTGAGCCTTCAGAGAGCCTGACTAATGACTTCAAATACAGTGCCTCAACACCAAACCTGGATGAAGACAAAGATGAGAAAGACCCAAATCAAAACAGGGACGTGGACAGCTCATCTCACATCCAAAATCTCAACAACTTAAACAGTGAGAATAACAACATGAGTGTATACAGCGGCAATGGCTCCAACAGCATAGATGCAGTTAATAGAGAAGTCATGATGCTGACACACACACCAGGTCAACCTCTGCATATCAAAGTCACCCCCCATCACATTCTCAACACAGCCACACTGGAGATCACCAGTCCCTCTGCTGACGCCGCCACATCTTACACCAGCACCGCGGTCATCCCAACCATTGCAGGCCCATCCAAGCAGAGAATCACCATCATACAGAACTCAAACAGTAGGAGTCCTCCTTCAAGTCCGGACCGCACCATCTCTTCAATTAACGGGTCACCAATTGCGCGGGTACAGAGTTCAAATTCATCACGTTCTGTCACGCCAGATCACAACAACTCCCCCATACAAATTGTGACTGTCAGGACTTGTTCTCCGGAGCTAGAGGCCGCAAGTCCCACCGGTTTGTGTAAGACTCTGGAGCGTCAGAGCAGCCTACAAGATCCAAGTATCACCGGTTTGGAAGATAATAAGATACATATCCATCTGGGGAGTCCATATATACAGGCCCTGAATGGAGTGAGCCACAGCATCCCACATCCTGCAGGACCATTCTACGTTAGACATGAACAAAGGACTCAAGTACTTGCTAATGGCTGTCATGTTAAAGGTGTTGGGAAAATAACTAGCAGCATAACTATATCCCCTGCTACTTCTCCAGTCTCACACTCCTCAAATATAACATTTAGTGGGCTGTGTGACTAGGAGTACACCTATATTCGATATGTTAAACACGTGTTATACGTTTTTTGTACTAATCATTTAACTATATATTTGTCTGGGTTCATTTGTTTTTTGAAATGTATTGTGATTAATAGTCTGGCTTTAACATTCTTTATTCTTTGTGGAAAGAAGAGCATGTGTAAAATCAGTTTAATTGTCTTATTATTTGTGAAAGGTAGCTCTTATTAATGTCACCAAGAGCAAATGGAATTCTGTTATAATAAAAGTAAATATAATGATGACACATTTTTTGCACTTACACAGTACAAAATGACTTAAGTACACTATAGTAAGAACAACATCTATTATACAGTATAATGCAGTTATTAAATATGTCATGCTACTTTCACTATTGGTAAACTGCAAATCTTAAGAAAAATGGAAATCAAAAGGACCAGTGATATTTATAAAATAGAGAAAAGTAGAACTAATAAAATAATCTTACTAATAATTAAGAACACGAGCTTATTTATCCTATTATCAACATCATGAAAAATAAGTTGTAGAAATGTTTTGATTCACGAAGTGAAGCAGAGTTTAACCTTGCTGCCCTCTATTGGTTTTTAATTGTGCATGTGGCATTGAGGGAAATAGATGTAGTTTTTCCATTGTGCATTTCACCGAAGTGCTGCAATAAATTACAAAAATTACATATTCAACGTTGTAAACTTTGTCACGGAAATGTACCATTTGCGTAGATAAGCGTTAAACCACTATCATAACAGCAAACAGATAAACACGTGTCTCTCCAACAAGCTAAGGTTAGCGTAGCTTATGATTAAACACAAAGTCAGTAATGACATTAGCCAAATAAACGAATAACCTGATTAACTTAACGTTGCCTAAGCATTGTTTAAGTTAACTCTTTAGGACACATCTAGGTTTAATGCGTAGATGTGTTTGTTTTGGGGACGAGTTGAGCTAACCATCTGCTATAACGTAAGTCTTTTCAAGCGATAGCTACGTGCTAACGTTTTTTGTACTAGCTTACTTATTTCCTGACATCTTTAAGCGTGCAAAGAGATTAATGTTGTACCTCTGCTACATACCTGCGTTTTCCTCGTGGGTCCACCATTCTTCACCTAAATCATCTCCCATGTTTAGCTGCCAGAAAGTTTATTTTGAATGTACCACTGAGGCAGGAGCATGTTGGGGTGCGTTCACAGGCAGCACGTTAACAAGTGTATTAGAACAAACCATTAAGCATTTACTCTAACTTGCTCTAACTTTAGACCATTCTTCTTATTGTTAGTCTATATGTATAAAGCGGTCTAAAAAGCATGTGAATTATTTGTAAGGTGTGTACGGATATGACAACTACAAGTTTTAAATCAACGAGTAGTCCTCAAATGTCTCAGCAATAACTAGAGTTTGCAGTATTCCATGAGTTTATTTCATTCTGGTAGTATTGTCTTCGTATAGATATGGAATAATTTAGTAGGCTATTTATTTATTATCTATCTATTTATTTATTTATTTATTTATTGTCTGCAATGTTTCATATTTAGAAAATAAATTAAACCAATTTATTGCTGTCAATAATAATCCTCAATTTGTTTCTATCTGGATGATCAAGGCTTCTTATAGCCTATGCAAAGAAAACAATAGCTCAGTTCAAAGCATTTCAGAAAGCCAGGCTACACCAAGCGCCCTCCCTCCGACACAAGGAGCAATGACATTTATACAGATGTGTCTGCTTCATGTGCACTTTCATTTTGTGCACAGCAATGAGGACCAAGTTCTTTTTGTTTCCTTTTTTCAAATAAAAGCAAAGCGCTTTTCATCTTATTTGTGGCATTACTGTATGCCTGTATCAGCAAGACACCCCACTATGTTTCCCTACTTCCTTTGATGTTGAAATAACGAGGACATGTTTAGGGAAGAAATATATTTCAGATGATTTGATCTGTACTCATCTGTGCTATCTAGTAAGAAAGTCACTGTTTATTTTTGGGCAATACTTTGAAATGGCTTCTCTCTTCATGGTACTGTACAAATAATACATTTTATTCAATCCAAAGATTGGACTTGTGATGCATTACATTCGATCAAGATTACTTATCACTTCTCTTATTAGGACACTGAGCTGACACATTTGAAGATAATAATAATCGTTATTTTTATATAGCGCTTTTCCACCTACTGTAGTAGGCACTCAAAGCGCTTTACATACATTAAACTATTACCAGTGTTACAGAACTGCACTGGAGGCAATGTAGGTTAAGTGTCTTGCCCAAAGACACAACAACAGTATGTGGGGGAGAGCGGGATGTTATGATGTTTTTTGGGATGTTTCAAGCGGGGATCAATCCGCCCACCCGCCGGTCGAAGGACGGCCGCTCTATCCAACTACTGCCGCCCAAGATCAGACTGTATCACTGCATGTAAGAATCTCATCTAATGGGATAATCAAATCTTATTTTATACTAATAAAGGCTTTCAGTGTAAAATATTTGACCAATAAAAAAGTATGCGTAAAGACATAATAACCATAAATATATGTTATCTTGTTCTTTCTTATATGAGTTATACTTCCAGAATTTTAAAATAGCATTAAAATGAAACAAAAGCTGTGATAGTCATTGTCGGGTAATGTATATAGTGGAGGAAATGGGTAACCTGATGTTCTCCATGTTCTTCTCTGTCATTATAGGAGGACAGTGTGATCTTTTCCTGACACACGGAAGAAAGGAAAGAAGAGAAAAGAGGAGGCTTTGTTTGGAATAGTGCCCTCTTTTCTGCAGCTGTAGCGGAGAGGAGGGTCGGGTCCTCTGGGAGTAATTGTATGCTTTTTTGTGTTACTTTCAAAATAACACATCTCTG
Organism: Neodontobutis hainanensis; assembly: GCA_024349245.1. Classification (NCBI taxonomy): domain Eukaryota; kingdom Metazoa; phylum Chordata; class Actinopteri; order Gobiiformes; family Odontobutidae; genus Neodontobutis; species Neodontobutis hainanensis. The sequence goes on from JALDNG010000048.1 coordinate 514,257, forward strand.
CTTTGTAGATGCTATGCCACAAAAAGAATGGATTGATTACTGGGGAAATTATAAAGGCTTTGCAATGGTTGTGTTGTGTAACCATCAAAAAGTGGGGAAAAAAACAAATCGAGAAAGGAAGGGTGCAGTCAACACATTGTACTAAGGTCTGCCAACTTTCACGCAGGACAATGGACTCTAAATGGCAGCTTTGTATGTAATTAAGCTCAACGCCTGTAAAACACAGCCTTTTTCCTCGTCTTTCTTTCTTTCAGTTGTGTCATTTGTATGTATTTTTAGCAAGGGCAATGTAGTGCAGAGCTTTATTTCACCCCAGTGTTCATTTACTATGAGCCAACTTGTAAGGAACAATAACTCTATAGGATATTTGAGGATAGTATTCAAATGGACACAGTATGCTCAGATACAATGCCAAGTGGGCTAAAAATAATGCACTAAATTGATCTGTTTATCAGATTTGTAATAATTTTATTCTCTCAGTATTTGAAACTTGCATTTACTTCTTGCATGAGACATTACAAACTAAACTCCAAATTCATACTAAACTATTTATAGACTGGATTAGCATGCGGTGGCAGTCAAAATGCTGTTTTTCTGCCATGCTGAGTGTTTGATTGTTGCCATATAATAATGAACCAGCCTGAAGACTTATTCAGTCATGTAATCCAGTTTGGAAAATAAATAGATACAATCATATTTTTTGGATTTCCATAGTTGACACATAATAAGGCTGACTGTTTTTAACTACCTATATAATTGCATTGACTAAAAATAAGTAGGCCTCCTTAATTCATAGCGATTAGATGCCTAATCACGTGTATGTGAGCAAAACAACACAGAATAAATGTAAGATCAAAAGAAAAAAACAAAAGAAAAAAGTTTTAAGAACCGCTGAGAAAGACTGGCAAAGCAGATAAATGTGATTGTAATTAAAGGCAGACAGCTGTCTCTTTGGGGCTCTGTGATTGCATGCTGCAGAACACTGATGGTTAATGTGTTTATTTGTTGTAAGCAGATGTTCTTCCACTTCCTCATTTTAATGATCACAAAAGGAAGTTTTATTTCATCCTTGTAGTTATTGTTTTTTTTTTTAACCTAAAAACAGAAAAGTAGGCTAATCGTTGCTTTACACATAAAAGGGTATTTGTTGTCTGTATATTTCTGCATTTAATGTAGTCACAATATACAAAATAGCCGTTTTTGTTACTTCACCTCTGTCAGATTTGCACTTCAGTCCATTGTTGTACAGCCTTATTCTCTGATCCTAATTGTTGCCAATTCCGCTCCATTTTGTGTTTCACATTAGCCAGTCTTTGGACACACTGCCAACACTGCTGTTCATGTCCCAAGTGGCAACTCTTGGTCTTGCTATTTTGTTTGTTTGGTGTGTTCATCTTCTCTTAAGTCCCTATTTACACTGCTTTGATAACAGCAGTGCCACAATGTTTAAAGGTCCCCATCCTGCTCCATGTGGTTCTGCTTCTGATACTCAAATGTAGTTTCATGACATTTTATGGATGCTTTTCATGATGATACTGGAGTAAACCAGAGGAAAATGTCTGAAGGTAAGTTACCGTAATCATTAAATAGGCCATTATTTGCTAATATAAACGTTTATGAGTGTGATTAGCTTTATAGGTCAACCAATTATTGTATATATAGCGTATAGCACGAGCCCATTGCTCCCCCAATCCCTGATATTGGCCTTACCAAGGCGCAATAAAATGGCGGACATCTTGACTTTTCTGCCCTTCATATAGCATTAACGGAGAGTTGTCATGTAGTAAAAACATAGCTCTAGAGACCAGACCCATCTTTTGTACCAGGCTGTAAACATGATTTTTATTGTCTTAAAGTTGCCATTGGATTTCTTCTTATATTTCTGCTTTTGTAGCCTGCCCTCTGGTGGATGGAGGTATATCACTGTATGGTGGCGCCTTTACTTGAGGCCCTTTTAAGGTGTTTCCATGAGAGAGGCTTGAAGTGCATGTGCATCTGCGTTTGCTAATGTAATCTGTTCAGTTTATTTTGCTTTTGCAGTTAGTATATCTGACAATAATTCTGCACTTGAAATTAAAATTAAATACACATGCACATCTGAAAGCCAGACAAGGCCAAGTGCTTAACAGTAGCTGACATTTGGTTATGTCAGGCCCAGAGCTAAAATATGGAGGTCACCCCAGGCTTGTCAGCAAGTAGCCTATGTGACCAAATGCAGGTAAATAAGAACTGACCTTGAGCTTTCAGAAACTTTTTCACTGCACATAACTTCCCATATCCAGAAAGTTAATATATTCATGAGCACCTGGCTAAATCTGACCTGCATAAAACATAGAGATGTGCAACATTACTAATAGCCTACTTGGAAAATATAATTGCACAACTGCCGTTTTGCCATTTTGACCAGTGTGTGTCCCATCTAGGTATAATTTATACTGTTTCAAAAATGTTTGATACTAAATGTGATAACTTTTAGTTCCATTGTCGGATGTACAAAATGATCTTCGTTCTCAGTTTGTCAAATCAAGAGCCTTCAAATGTCTTCCCATGCAAGGCAGGGTTCCTGATGTTTTAAGGCTTACATTGAGCTAACAGTAGAACCAATCTGATCTAATTAAGTATGAATGTAACTATGCTCTCTGTTTTTAGTGAACATCCTTAGCTCTTGGAACAGCACAAAACTGGAGACCTTAGAAATGGGCCTATGACACCAGTCCTGTATGCACCAGAGCACTGTGAGCAAGGTGAGATTCTTTTTCTTTTGCCTCCAATTACTTTGACCGTTGTCAGCTGCACATGTGATGGCGTTAAAGGGTTGAGGGCCAGCTACACACCTGGGAGCTCAGCCACACGCACATACTTTTGTTTACATCACCAGAGGGACACAAAGGTACAAAACAAGGTGAGGGAGACTTCTGTGTAATGCACCTGTCAAATAGGACCTTGTTGTTCAGAATACGTTATTTGTATGACCCGCTTGAGAAAGGACATGACAGTTGCAATATAAGCAAACACCTGTGATGTTAGTTGTGAGTTTTGACTCCTCATTGTGTAAAAGAAAAGCATGGAAAAACAGTATATCACGCTAATATATGACCTTAAACACAGTGATACTTTATGTCATTAAGAAGCTGTCATGTCTGTAAACAGATATACTTTTTTGGCACCTTGCATATTGGTTTAATAGGTGCCTAAGTATAAAATAGGACAACAATGGTAGAAAAATGGTGAATAAGACATGACGTAAAAAGGTGGCATCTGAAACTAAAGCTGATCTCCAGAGTAAACTACCCGTATCAGTACCTAGGAATGAAGGTTCTGAAAAGGCCAAATGTCTGACATGTTTGACTCAGGACATTTACAGAATCTGATGTATAGGCTTCAGAATTGATGTTCTCTCTTGTCAAACTATTGGACATATAGCAGTCAGAAGCTATTCTACTGTATATTAAAGTAGTGATTGGAAAATTGGGTGAGCATGAAGAATACTCCATACTGTTGTGCTGAATACATGACCTAATTACATGTAAAACCTAAGCTGTTCTCCATCTTTATGAAAGAGCATGTGTTTCTAAAGATTATAGTTTATATTTATTTTCCTATTTGCCCTTGGCTTGACTATAAAATCTCTTGTTTCTTGCTTTATTGCAAAAATATTTTATCTCTGAATTGCTACATGTTTTTACTGTATGTTATATGCCACCAATGTCAGGAGTTGTGATGTGGAATGGGTTAAATATCAAATATCTCAACATTTTAATGCACTATAGCTGTATTAAACTATATTTTAATTAGTTAATTTGTTTTGTTCACAAACCCCTGTGACTAATTGTGAAATAAACTAGTAAACCTGCTTCTCAGTTTTGTAGTCCCTTTAATAAAAATGCTTATTTGCACACTTTAAATGTAATTTATGAAATGAAATTGAATCAAGGCAGTTAGAATGAAAGCATGTTAATGACCTAAACACTGCTCCAGCCTCGGCCCACTGTCTCACACGTCTATATAAATAAGTCATTACTCATGAATGCACAAGCTTAGCATGATATCAAACACAGGGGACGACAAGTCAGGAAATGAAAGAATGAAGAGAATTCAACAAGGAAGCGAGCAGGGGGAGTGAGTTTGACTTGGAGCAAAGCTATGCTAGAGCAGGTAATAAATAAAAGAAGAAAAGAATATTTGGGCAGCTAGGTTCAGAACGTATAGATATCAAAGTCGAATCAAGAATCTGCTTTTCTGCGCATGCACAGACAAGGTTTACTTGTACCTGAGAGCAAGCAATAAAAATATATTTTTTTCTACAAAACAAAACAGGATGAACACTGATATGATTCTGTTGTAGGTCCAGCCACCGCAGGCGATTTTGAATGGTGGAAATTAGTTTGGATCTCATCCTTAGAGACTATTAGCCCCCTCACTTTTGGCCCCAGTAGCTGGGCTTGTTTGTAATTCCTGAGTTTGATGTTATCAAGATGTTAGTAAGAGGCTCTGCTTCAGCGTTATGTGTTTACATCATGAGAAAAGAGAGACTGACAGATAGCTGAGTAGATGAGGTATGTACTACTGCGATGTATTGCATTACATATTATTTTGACTGTGGTACTGTAAAATCTCCACTGCACCAAAAAAAAAAAAAAATGACTGCAGAACTTTAACTAAAAAGCTTCTTGAGAGCAGGTCGGAACAATTCATTAAGAATTTTTTAATGCGGCCCAGTGTCTATAATGAATGAAATATTGAATGGGAGTAGTCAAATTTGGCTGATAACCAAATCCTAAAAAGAAAATCAAACCCAACCCTCTTCTGTCATGTTATGCTACTTTCCACTGGCAATGTTTTCACTCTCTAAATGCACAGGCTGACTCTTGCAAAGATTTGAAATTTAAGCATTTTAACCTTATTTTATCACAAGCAAATGATTTACTTATTTAGCCATAAATAGTTTATCTCTACCTGTTGGACAGACTGGACAGGACAACCTACGATTAGAAACTGCCGGTGTGTTGCTTTGTTTAATCATGCAGTGTACGGGGGAAGGAGAGAATCCTTTGTACAGCAGCAATTCATTTTCTGATCAAGCTAGAGATAGTGACTACAAGGAACACTCTGTGGTTTCTAAAAAGACGTTCTTAAGCCAAAAGATTTGTCTTGTCACTGTTTTGTACAGGTCCAAGTAGCTTATTACCATTTAGCCGTCGGTTCCTCTGCAGCTGTTTCCACTGATAACAAATGTGGGTATTTGGAGGTAAAAGTGTGAAGATGTGAGGACATTTACACATACAGGCTTAAAACTGTCACACTAATGCCATGTTAAGAAAGTTATCTAGTGCCAATTTATAAATATTTTGTAAATATTAGAAAACCTTGCATCAGGTTTTTGCGTCTGAATGATGTTTTTTTTTTCACACTGACTACAGGTTATTGATGTTCGGGTGGTAAATTTTACAAGTAGCAAAACAATAGATTTCATTATAGTGCTGTTCTGCCTTCAGCTTTGATATAAAAAAAATGAAAAAAGTCCCTTTCAGCAAATTGAAACTATAAGAGGCCTGCTTCAGACAGTGTTGTTAAAATAATAGAGATGGAAGTTCAAGTAAGTTTGCACAGGGAATAGGTGCCTCGTATAAGGCAGTGGTTCTCAAATAATGTCCTTATTTAACATTTTCTGCTCGACAATCTTCTTGACAACGTAATGGCAATCGCACTAGCCATCGTATTGTATTCACTGTCAAAATAAAAGCCTCTATGACATAGCTGAACATTTAAGCTACTGTATATTTTTGCACACAAAATATGTCCAGTATATTCTTTCAACCACATACACTGCAAGTTCCAAGCTCAAGACACATTTGGAGCAGTTTTTAGGTACTAATGCTTCTATTGATAGTTTATGTTAAGATACATTTCTGGAAATGTACCATGGAATTTGATAAATAGGGCAGGATCCTACAAACTACAAAATAACAAATAACAATAGAAATCGTTAAAGCCCTATCAGTGTTATATTATCAAGTGATCCTTATGCGTTCAATCGTCCTTCATGAACAGGTGCTATCTGCTGCAGCATTGATATAGAATTTTGGGTCAACCAATTTAAGAGTACTTTCCTTTCTTTTTTGGTTTGATGGGAAGTCTTTATAGACGATAAAAGATAGTGCCTGCTGCAGTGACAAACTGTATCTAATCATGCCAGATTAGTTTCTTGGCTTTGAGCGAGGTGAAATGGAGAGAGGGAGGCTTGGCAGAGACAGTGGAGAAAAAATGATTTTAGGGAAGTGAGAAGTGTTTATTTCCCCTTAGCCACAGTGCAGTGACTTATTCACAAGACCACCAGTAGATGGAGCTATAAACCTCCCATTGCTTTAGGGTTAACTCTGCAGTGTGCACGTGTGTTTGTGCACATGTCTGCTGCTTATTCATCATTATAGTATTGATATCTTCCAAGCACGGTGTTTGTAAAATGCCTGCTTGTTTCCTTATCTGAAATTTGTTCACTGAGCTTATTATCCATTTGCATGTGAGAAATGTTTCTCTCTCAGAGCTGTTAACTTTGTTGAAGGTCAGAGCAAGACAAAACCTAACACTTAAAGGCAAACTTCTTTAAGTAAAGGCTCCTCTGGCGCCTGTGTTGAACTGGCGTTTCACAGACTTAGTTCGGGATAGTGCGGCAAAGCCTTTTTTTGCAGCTTTTGCGACAGACTTTGCTCAACACCTATATTCTATCTTTGCTAATTCTTCCCCCCTCTTTAAAGTTTGCATGTGAGACCCGGTGGCCCAGAGGAGCATCTGTGCCCCTCCTCGTTCCCCATATGCCCCAGTGCCTTAAAGCCTCGCCCCTAACGCTTCAGTCAATCACTTATTCATCAGCGACATGAATTAACTATTATTTTTTCTGCCACCAACAACCTGATGGCTAATTTCTCTCCTGACCTGCTTCTAGTTTTGGCAGCATTTCTTATGTCACGCAAACAAACTCAAGGCTCATGGGAAGTGAGAGCCTTAACGTGTCATCATACTTGTTGTATAAGGATAAAGGAGGATAGATGACCTAGATTCTAACATTGTTATAAAAGTGGGTTTGCTTCAAATATGGGTCTTAAATTAAAGATAGAAATGGTTGGTATTAGAATTACAATTCAGTCTGTTTAAGAAAATGCGCTATTAAAGATTCAACATCCCAATGTCCCACTAAAAGACATACAGAAAAAAAGCCCTGTATTAGTTTTGGTCTTGAATTGACATGAAGCTAAGATAAGATGTGGACTACAGATTTATGAGGGTCAATTTTGTCATTGGAAAGTCTACAGTCATGTCAATCAGCATTCCTTTATCTGCTCTCAAGTTATTTGGTATCAAAACATTGAAAACCAAAACAAATGCAGCAGTAGCTCAGTGGGTAGAGCAGTCGTCCTTCAACCGGAAGGTAGGCGGTTTGATTCCCACTCTCCCCACAGTTCATACTGTCGTTGTGTCCTTGGGCAAGACATTTAACCTACCCTGCCTCCAGTGTCTGTAACACTGGTAATTACTGTAGAACAATGTAAGTCACTTTGGATAAAAGCTTCGGCTAAATGAATAAATGTAAATGTAAATATTTGGCTTATGTACATCTTCATTTCATCTGTGCTTTTCAAAGACACTAAATTGTTGTTTGTTCCAAATGCCACTTAAATAAGAATGGCATGGGAAAACGCACAACATGGTGGTAGCTATCAGCCAAAAAGGCCTGGACTGAACGTACATGATAAGATGAAAAAGGGAATATTTTTGCAAAGCATGAAATGTGTTTTAGGTAACCCACTTTTCATATAATGGTCCATAAATAATAGTATTTTTATTTCACTGATTGTCCTCATTAGTGTTTGCAAACAAGACACCAGCACAAAAATAGACACTTGGAGAACGGTAAAAACCACCCATCAGTCCCCTTGCTGTATAGAATAAAGCGGGGGGTGCACGTGTAGAGCCATGTTGAGATGTCAGTTGTACATCGAGTACATCTGTCTCAGAACATGAAGTTTGTAAGTAGCTGATTAAAGGCAGAGTCTGTCTTCTTCTGTGACAGTCCAAGGACAGAGTTCAAAGCACAACCAGGTGTCAGTCAAGCCCTTTGAAGCCTCTTCTATCAGTGCTCTCAAAGGATAGATGGATACGAGGAGCTACAGATAAAAAATGCTTCATGTTTTGACATGTTGTATCAGATTGCAGGAAATGGTATTAAGCTTCTTATGTGATACACAACTCCCTCGTGTTTACAGCTTGTAATCCATGCATTTCCAGCCTTATAGTGTTTTATTTAACTTTTTCAAACAAGCCTGTCTCACAACACCTTCATCAGTGAGTTTTACGCACTGGCTAGTGGTGCCTACAGCCACATTAGCATGGCAAATTTAGCATGACAGCAGTTTTGCTAAAGTACTGTTGTGATGGAGTGAATATACTCACAGTTTGGGATGCCCTAGGGTAAAGCAGTACCTCAAAGTGTGTTATCATGTAGCCCTGAGTGGAACCGCAGGGGTGGAAGGGGGTTAGGAGATAGGAAGGAGGAGTCAGGATGGAGAAGTGATAAAGGTGCTGTGGGGTAGAGAGAATGGAGGTGAACAAAATTCAAGTTCAAAGCGGCGGAACGTGAGTGTGAGCTAAGCTGGGAGGAGCAGCGATGCAGACAGAGCGTGGGGAGTTATAGCACACACTGTGTGCTGGAGTGAATGGGCCGTGAAGACTTGACAGTCACTCCACACGTGGGTTTGAGTCAAAGAGGAGGTGACAGTGCCGGGTTTATTAAAAAAGACAAGGAGAACACTGCAATCAGCTCTTCCCCTCCTGTGGGGAGGGAGTGCAAAATCACAGGGACCAAACCAAGTGCTCAGAAGTCTGCCTCAACACAAAACCCCAAACCAAGCTCATTCAAATCTCTTAAACAAAAGACCTGTATCTAATCTGATGTTCTGTGTATTTCCTACAATACGAAGCAGAAAAGAGAAAAAATTAATTTGCACTCTGATGCATTAGAGTCAAATATATTTTACTCTGGACAAGGCAAAATTTTGTCATTAAATAATTATGCGTAATAGTGAAGTATAGTTTGTGTTTTCAATTAAAAGATTAAAATGGAATTTACTAGCCAGTTTGTAAAATTCTTCTTTAATGTAACTATTGTTAAGTACTAGATGGTCAGTACAATAAAGACGGGAGTGGAGATGGGATTTTCCACCAAAAAATTATCTTGTTGGAAAACACTGACGCCAAGCTGTCTGTGAAGTCCATTTTCTTGGCTGTAGTCATTGAATTTAACCAGTTTGTTAATGTCATGCATGACACAGTTTTGTGTCTACTGCTGATAGCATAACTCAATTTCACAACATAAAGTTGAGTCTTTTCACAATAATAACAGCCAGTAGTTAGCACACACACACAACTCAATAAACAGTTCTGTTGCATACACTTTTTACTTTGTTTTTTTATTAGTGGCCATTATCCACTTGACTGTAGTGCAGCGGACCACTCTGTTGGTCAAACTAAAATAAAGACATTGTTTTCCAGTCTTATCAATAGCATTTAGTTAAATTAAATTAAATTAAATTAAATTTACATTATTCTGCTTCATAATTGCAGGCAGGAAAGAAAATGGCGCCACAGATGGGAGAAGAAAGGGAAGACACGTTTGATAAACTGTCTAATCAATTTCAGCGATTAAAGACAGTTGGAGCTGGAGGATATTTATTTTTTTACCAGCTAAATACAACTCTAGCATAGCTGAAGCTAGAACAGTTATTTCCTCTTGATTAATATAGCAACAAACCAAGAGCCAGGTGTTCGCTTTGGCAGAGAACAGAAGTCTTCACTGCAGACGTGGACAATTAAGTCTTCATCTGACAATGTAGCTTATTTTCTAGATAAAAACACAAACTGTAAGTATCAAGTACTGGTGGAATGATTGTAAATAAGCACTTTGTGGTGCAAAGGTGATTCCAGATTTTTATAAATACGTGTGGGGGTGGTTTAATTGTCTTTAATTTAGCTGTTTATTTGATTTTAAACTGAGAGGATGCATTACTCCCACTGACCCACTCTATCATGCAGTGAAGCCTGCTTGTTTCCATGGTAGCACTTAGTGAACTTTACTGTGTATATTTTTATTGATTGTCTTTTATTGTGAACTAATGTAGTTGTTTTGTTGTCAGAGTATCAGATAAAAAAATAAAATAAAATCATTAATAATTTTTCAACCCCATCCCATTAGAGGGATAGGCGGGGACTGTGGCATGTCTGAGCTGTTTTCGGCATGAGGTGAAGTACACTGTATGATCACCAGTCATTGACATGACTATTGACACAGACATGTACCTACTCATTTCATCTCATATTAATTTACTTTTGGCATTTTAGAGTAACCAGTTTGCCTATTAATGCCTTGTCTTGTCTTTGGATGGTGGGAGGAAGCCAGGGTACTCAGAGAGAGCTCATTTGAAATTGGTGCTGAATTGTATGTTTATTAAAAAAAAGTAATATTTTGACTGCAAAATTTGTGGTATTGAAAGAGCCACATTCCCCTTCATCTTTGACCAATAAAATAATAGTGGTATTGCAGATACATTATACTGTAGTCACTAGCTTCTTCTTCCGCTTATCCGGGGCTGAGTTGTAGTGCCAGCAGTCTAAGCAGAGCACTTCCTTTCCTAGACACCTCTTCCGGAGAAACATAGAGGCATTCCCGGGCCAGCCAAGTGGCATAGTTCCTCCATAGTCCCGGTGCGACATGCCTGAAACACCTCCCCAGAAGGCTTCCAGGAATCATCAGGAACAGTTGCCCGAGCCACCTCAGCTGGCTCCTCTTGATGTGGAGCAGTGGCTCTACTCTGAGTGCCTCCGGAGTAACCAAGCTCCTCACCCTATCTCTAAGGGAGCGCCCAGCCCCCCTGCGGAGGAAACTCATTTCGGCCACCTGTATCTGGGATCTTGTCCTTTCCCATTGGTGAGAGTGGGAACATAAATCAACCGGTAAATTGAGAACTCTTTCAGCTCAGTTCCTGCTTTACCATAACAGACCGGTACATTGACTGCATCACTGCAGACACTGCACCTACCCGTTTGTCAGTCTCCCATTCTCTCCTTCCTTCACTCGTAAACAAGACCCCATGATAATTGAACACCTCCAATTAAGGCAGGTGGATGGGAAGAGCTTGCTAATTTACTAGCTACTTTATTTTCTTTATCTGCTCCTCAACATTTAAATTAGTATACTTTTTAAAGGTTTATTTAAGAAATTGTATAATTAGTGTCTCCTCAATACAATGTTTTTATTGTGTGTACTAATGCTTTCTCTATTGTTGCCATGGAAATATGTAAATATAAAATGATCTTGTGAGCTTTAAGACACCATAAAAATTTCTTGTGGACATCATAAGTCATAAGATCATTTCTCATATTGAATAATGTTTGACTAACTAGTCACTTGCTGATTCCACAACTCTTATAAAAATTAAAGACCTTTATAAAAAAAAAGCAGTGAAAAAAAACCTTCATCCCACCATCACAAGTTACACAGAATTTACTAAACTGTACATTAATCCACAAAGGACTACGTGAGCTACCACTAGAGGACGTGATTATACCTCACAGGCGCACCACATTAGGTCAGACTGTTCTGTCAGTTCAAGGTGGGAACCTGTGGAATAGTTCATCATTGAAAGTGAGAGAATCTCTCACGTACAATTCTTTTAAAGCCCAAATGAATAACGAGCTACGGTCGAATCAGAATTGTACTTATTTGTAATTATTGTGCATGTATTCCAGTATGAAACCCGTTATTGTATATTTTTGATGTGTGCATGAGCAGGTTGTGACAGCGTAGGCTGTGCAGCAGGCTATTGTGAGCACTGTTTGTGAGCTGTGTGCTGTGTGCATTTGTAGGTGGGTGTGTTATGGATGGATGTGTCATTAGATTAATGTAAGGTATGTGAAATATATTGCAAACACATATTTTTTTTATATCAATTTGCTTTTTTAATACTTGCTTTTATCCTGTGGGACAATGGATGGAATCATTTTTTTTTATTTTATGCCATTCCCCAAACCAGTTCAAAAGAGCAGGGCACATTTTTATTAAACTTTATTTATACAGACTAGTAAAGATACAGATAGTACCAGTTCCAGTACAACTGGTAGTTAGTTTGGGATCACATCCTTTGTCTTTTTTTTATTGCATTGTTTGGCATTAGCCAACTAAAACTAGAAAACTACAAAGTACGAAGTCCAAAAAACTGGAATGTAGATCTTAGACATTTTTTCCATCACTGGTTTTAATGAAGCCTACTCAGATGGGAACAAGCAGTGAGACTCTCTTTATTAAACCACTACCACTAAGGACCCCTATGGACCCACATAACAAAGTGCCATTAAAAATTTACTTTGGGTGAAAGAGATTTGGTCACCAAGGAGAAAGAAAACACAAGCTGAGATCAGCCAGCTTTGTGGCTGCCAGAGCTGGGGACTGGCCACACCGGCCTGGGGCAAAAAACATATGCTCTCACTGGACACCCAGAGCAAAGGTTATGGTTGTCAATGAGCACTGTCACAAATGTTTTGGGAGACACATATTTTTACTTTCCCAGGTTCCAAAACATATATATTTCATAATGTGCATTATCTTTAAGATAATGCCGTATGATATGCATTCAGGTTTTAAAATATTGTGCGTTGAGATTTCATGTTTGTTTATATATATATATATATATATATATATATATGTGTTGTACATTCTTTTCATTTTTTGTGTCAAACATGAAACCTCAGCGCACAATATTTCAATATCTTTATCAAGAACTGGTGTATAAGTGGACTAAAGGACTTGTATTTCACTTTGATGATGAGTCTTATTATTAGAAGAAAGTCAAATGTACCTTGTACATTATACAAATTTCACATTGATGTTAAAACCTCCCAATTAGTAATGCCAGAATGAATTATGCATAGGAACTACCTACCCTTCATCCTCTGCTTCCACTGGTATGTCCTCTTTTAGGGTTTTTATGGTAGCTAAGGGCTCTCATATCCATTGCTTTCTGACAGCCAGCTCTTCTACAGGAGCCCAGCCTCAGGCAGAAACAAGCCCCCCTGTGGCTTACGCTGGAGATATAACACTAGTCACAGCCACAGATCTGCGATCAGCTGCCTCAGACACCACTGCTTTGACAGAGACAGTGCTAGAACTAAGGCAAGCTCAGTACTCATGTTTGTTACGGCCAATGGTAGATTGTACTGTAGAGTTTACAATACAACTAATTAATACATTCAATTCTAAGCCTCTAAGCTTTTTCTGTGTCGGGACAGTTTTTTGGGAGCAGGCAGGCACCTGATACATCAGCTGTAAAAATCTGCATCAGTCACCCTATAATTTTAGTGACTGTGGATGTTGACAGAGGACAAGAGAAGTGCTGCCCGTCAGGATGGAGGCCATGCAGAGGTAAAGGATGATTATATCCTGCTTGCTCTCTGTGCTGTCATCTCCCAACATTTCTCTTCCACACAATGACTATGAGGAAGATGGGTTAGAGCTGCCATCATCCTGATGTCTGCCTGCCTTATCATGAAAAGCTCATTAAGATCATCTCTCTTCTTTAAGTTGGCCTATCTGTGTGGGCCAGGCAATAAAAAGATAGACTACAAGAATATGAACTCGCAATCCTAGAACAAAAGACTGGACCACCTACATTGGAAATTAAATTTTATATGTAAGAAATTTCCTTGCTGTCAAAATACAAAAAGAACAGACAAGTCAGCATTCGTTCAACACATTCTCCATTTCCTCAATCTTCTCTCCAGGACCCAGCTGATATATTGAAGTATTTTTCGGTTTCTGTTAAATGGCTGTTAATGCTTGGACAAAGGGAGCAGTGGAATGCTGCAAGTACATAATGTGAAAGAAAAGAAAAAAAAGCAATTTGGATCCTCATTAAATTTTTTAAAGTCCTGATGGTCTAATGAAAATTGAACCAATGGGTCCAAAGCAACCTTAATTTTATGCTACAGTAGGTGCAAATTAGTTTCATAAAAATAATTTTTAATTATACTACCAAGTTAATTTACTGTGAGGTAATTTTCCATGCACCCTCTTAATATCACCTTTAGTCAAGAACCATAATGATTTGCATGATCTTGGCTAAACCAGTCATCTTTGGTTTAAAAGGCCTGGTTTACTGGAGGTTTCCATTTACTAAAATACATTAAGTTCTGTTCTTTTTGTTATTGTCATTAACTATCCTTTATTTTTTCCATTTTTACAAAAGTCTTGGTAAAGTGGCCAGAGCCCAGCAGCGACAGAGGCAACGAGCTGAGGGCTGGGCTGAGCATGGGCAGGACCTGAGAACTACAGTAACAGATTGATTGACAGCTGTCGTACTGACAGACGCAAATATCCACATCAACTGCAAACACATCACTAACCCGCTCAAGTGCTCCTCCTCTTTCTTCAGTGATATGTGCTACCTGGAACACAATACACAATGACGCAAGCTTTGTTTTAAGGAGGCACATGAAAGCTTTGTTTTAAGGAGGCACATGAAAGCTTTGTTTTAAGGAGGCACATAGAAGCTTTGTTTTAAGGAGGCACATAGAAGCTTTGTTTTAAAGAGGCACATGCTTTACAACCACAAAGACCACTCTGCTGCTCTGCAGACACACACTTTGTACAAGGGAAACTAAAGAATCAACAGATGACATTTCTTCAAACTCACACACTTGCTACCAATTCAGGGCTCGCAAAATTTTTAAATGGCAGATTTTAGTGGCCCGAAATTAAATTAACAAGCCCAAATAAAATGAAATTACAATTTTTATGTATATAGTTCTTGATTATAAGATAGCCTGTTGGGCAGGGACTTTCACATTTTGGTACCCTGACTGCGTCCTGGGGCTATAGCGTTAGCCCCAGGACGTCGAGCTAGCGATTCTGCGAGCCTGGCAATTATATTTTAGAATGATATACAATACATTTTTTGTGTTGACTTAAATGTTGGTGCATATGCGGCTAAAACAGTCACAATTTTGAGCCCTGACTTAGAGGGAGGAGTTTAACCTTAAACGACTGTGATTGGATAAGGCTGATGAAAGCATTACTGGTTTTATCCATCCATTTTCTTCAGCATATTTGTGGCAGAATCGTAAGGACAGTCTAAGCAGACACGCCAAAACTTCCGCCTCCCAGACCCTTCCTCCAGCTCCAATCCACCTCAGCTGACTCCTCCCAGATGTAGAGGAGCAGCAGCACTACTGAGCACCTCTCACACTTTCACAATTGTTTAAAGTTGAAATGTGTAAGTGTGAGAGTGTATGTGAGGGAGAGTGTGAGAGAGAGCTAGTGTTCTTCCTTAGAAAAATAATGTTTCTTATGTTTGTTTATGTCTAGTTAAAGTGTGATGTGGTTAGTGTCCATTACTTGGCCACCCATTCCAGGCCTGTCCATCATAGCAGAAAGTCCAAGAGAACAATAAAAAGCCCCTTGGGAAATATGCCAGCTCTAATAGTTGGCCTTCTGTATGAGATATTGCACTACTCCTAGTTGCAGCACATATGTTCTGTGGCTCCGCCTGGGAGAATAGGGAGGGCAAGAGGAACCTCTCCATCTGTCTGGGGATCTGGAGTAGGGTAAAGAATTAGGTCTCAGTTCGTATTAACACCCCTGGAAGAGACAACGCACTTATAAATATATGGCCACATCAGTTTATTTATTTGTTTTTTCAGTTGTCTGGCTTTGCCCTCTGTAGCTGCCATTTTACAGCATATATTTGCCAAAAAACAGAAACTGCATATGGCCAGATAAATCACATATGTCTCTAAGTTTTTACTGTCGTGAGTTCTTATACTTTTGTTTGGATGACAAACTGTTTCAATGACAAACATTTGTGTGCATTCTATTTCTTTGTGAATTGTAATTTAGTTGTTTTACATTTACTTTTGAACACTGCCTATGTTGTAGTAGGTTTGTGTAATATGTGCGTGAGTGGGTCCATTTGCACGTGTGAACCTGGGGAATTGGCACTTTCCATGACAGACCCTGGCCATCTGCCTGAACGCTTTAGAGACAGACAGTGTCTGTTGAGCACTGTAACCCTTATTTTCATGCCATGTTTCTGATGCCCTGCCCTTGTATTTACTGTCCGTCTAAGAAAAAGACAAGACACATATGAGACAAAGATCTGTAAAGACACATGCAAATGAATGCTGTTACTTTTTCAAAGCATAGGCATCTAATTAGGCACAGAATGAGTAATCAATGACGCATATAAGAACAATCTTTATTGTTATTTCTTCATCAGGTGAATTAAACACCACAAATAGTAATAATCTTTATTTTTATATAGTGCTTTTCCACCTACTATAGTAGACACTCAAAGCGCTTTACATACATTAAACTATTACCAGTGTTACAGAACATCACTGGAGGCAATGTAGGTTAAGTGTCTTGCCCAAGGACACAACGACAGTATGTGGTGGAGTGTTATGATGTTTTGGGATGTTTCGAGCGGGGATCGAACAGACCACCCGACGTTTGAAGGATGGCCGCTCTACCCACTGAGCTACTGCCGCCCGCCACTACATACAATGTCGCTTGTACATTAACTGTAGTAGCTTTATAAAGTAGCAGTACTCTACAAAGATTCTGTGTATGTTTACTCTGTCTAGCACACACCCTTCAACTCCGAATTAGTCATATTTTGTGTTGATTCATTTTTTTGACTTGTATTGTAACCCAACATGCTTTAATACGTTATAACTACTCTACTGTTCATCTTTTTATTTGACAAGATGCTATTCATTTTTGTCTGGTATTTTTAAAAACAGAGCTAACCTTCATGTTCATCTCTTTTCTACTGAGACACCTTACATGTAGCTTTAGCACCATTCATTTCAAAGCAATGCAGTTCAATCTATACCAATTGCTTTTCAAAACTTATACTGTGATACATTCTGTGTATACAATACAATTGTGGCTAAAAAAAGTTTGAACTTTCCTTGAATTTGATGATATTTTAGTGTTGTTTTACATATTTCCACAAGCTCTTTTGGTGTGGGATTTGTCTTGGGAAAGACTCCATTTAGAAATAGATTTCTAATCTCCTAGCAAAAGATTTGTACAATAGTTTTGTGTCACATCCCAACTGGCTGATGAGTGGTGGAGATTGGGGTTTCAAATCCTCTGGAAAGTGGAAAATGGAAGTGGAAACTGGAATCTGTGCCAGTCCCAAGCCCGGGTAAATGGAGAGGGTTACGTCAGGAAAGGTATTGCCATGTCCATTAAAGTTATTGTTGCAAGTCTTAAGGTCGGTGGTAGAATTTCACTGTGAAAGGATTCCTTGTACATACTGTATTTTAAAGTGAAACTAGAAAACTTTGAAGAGTTGTTCCATGTTCCAAATGGCCTGATAGATACTGTATTTTCTACTGTAACATCACTGTCTAATTCCTGCTTGGTACCCTATTCAAGCAGGAGTCGAGGGGCATTCTGATTTATGTTGTAGCTAATAAAATAATCTAAGGCGGTTCTTAATCTTTTGTGGGTTAACTGTAAGATCTCCTGAAGAAGTTGCTATGATGTTAATAACTATTCAGATACCATTTTAATGATTCTCATGCTAATAGTTAACCCACCTTTTCACCCTGATCGAAGTAAGCTTTCTTGAGCCACACACTTTTTGAGGACAGCTTTTTTATTCAAGTCAATTTCCTTAATTTATCAAATTAATTTGTTAAATTAATAATAGATTTCTCCAAAATTGTATCAAGTATTTGTTGTGTATTCCATTAGGAGTTTTCCAATTTGTGCTTTGTAGGGATCAGATTTTGTGGAGCAATCCATGATTGGGTTTCGGTAAAAGGGAAGTCCATGTCAATAATTTATCAGCCTTGCAGATAAGATACAGTTAGGGCAAGTGCCAATCCACACATAGAGGGGGTTGCTTATCGACAGTTGTGTTTATAAGTTTACAATCCCTGGCAGAATTGTTTTTTTTTTTGGCCATTTTTCAGAAATACTGAATGATAACACTGAAACTTTTTTTCACACTTATGGTTGAAGCGTGGTTGGGTTTTTAAATCATAATGACAACATAAACTACCCAAATGACCCTGATCAAAAGTTTACATACCCCAGTTCTTAATATTGTGTATTGCCGCCTTTAACATCAATGACAGCTTAAAGACTTTTGTGGTAGTTGTGGATGAGGCTCTATATTTTCTCAGATGGTAAAACTGTCCATTCTTCTTGGCAAAAAGCCTCCATTGAGGTCAGGAGACTGAGATGGCCAGAACCTTCACTTTATGCTGCTGTAGCCAATGACAGGTTGACTTGGATTTGTGCTTTGGATTGTGTTGGATTGTCCAAGTACGTCCCTAGCGCAGCTTCTGGGCTGAGGAGTGCAATTTGTTTTCTTTGCATCCCAAACAATTTTTATGGCATTTATGGCTGAAATCTTTGTTTATTGATCTGACCTAGGTTTGGTTAAAATAGAATTCCCCATTTTGAACACTGCTGATTGGCATTCTCAATTCCTTGGATATCTTTCTATTGTTCTTTCCTGTTTTATGAAGTTAATTTACCTTTTCCTACATTTCCTTTGACAATTATTTTACTTTTCCCCATGACTCAGACATAAACGTCAGTGCAGCACTGGATGAAAGATGCAAGGGTCTGTCAGGAGCCCAGAAACTCACTGACCCTTCACACACACACTGATTTCAAACAAACAGATCACAGGTGACGATGGTTACCTTTAGTTGCCATTCAAACCTGTTTGTGTCACTTGTGTGCATGTACTCAGGCCAAAATCACCAGGGTATGTAAACTTTTTATCAGGGTCTTTGGGTAGTTTCTGTTGTCATTATGGTAAACTTTTGAGCATAGCTGTATATAGACAAGCTCTCAGACTGCCTGTGGTACCCCCAACTCTGCACAGAACAAAATAATAACAGTACTTTCCCAATCATTGACAATTCCGGGCAAGTCAGGTAAGTTACGTTAGAGATAGATTTCAGTGATTCAATTAATGTTATTGCCTATTATAAAGAATAAGTCTTCTTAATGGCAAAGTTGTCTTTTCAAAGGTCAAGTGAGATTTTTTTTTCTCATTCTTTACATAGCCTTCACCTCTCTTTACCTTTCCCACAGGCAGGAAGTATGCTATTTTCTCTTTCTAGTGAGAGATTAGAAGTTGAAGAGCTGGCCCACACATTTTTCCTGCTACTTGTGCACGAGTGTGTGTATGTGTCATGTGTTAGTGAACCTTTGACTTGGTTATGAGCAAAGTAACATTACTAGCCCTTGTATTTTCACTCATGGGCTCAACATGCTCGCACTTCCCCCTTTTTTCTGTAGCAAACCGATTAAATGCAACAGTGAAAGGAGAGAGGTTGAACAAGGGGAGCCTAGGTATCAGAGCAGATACTCAGTGACTCAGGGAATAATAGGGATGTCATCATCCACTTCTTTTTGAATCACATATTTCATCTGAGTTGTGTGTTGGACATGATCCCTTGGCCCTGACTGTGACAGAACTCATAAACCTCAGGCATATCTCTACTTTCAATTTGGACAACGGCTCTGAATAAAACAGTGTGTGTGTGTGTAGCTGAAGTGACAGCCAGCGAGAGCTCAAGCATCAAGAGCAGAGGTTTATTAATAACTCATATGCTTGTGCATGGTGTTATTGAGCTGTGCCACTTACAAAAAGCAATGGCTTCTGACAGATCAGAGGAGAGGGACAATAATTTAGGCTCAACGCATTACTTTATTCTAGTGAATGATGTGATCTAAACCTTTAATGTCTTTGGTTAATTCTCTTGAATCGATACTATGTAAGGTTAAGGATTGCTTGAGTCACTATGAGATTCTCATATAATGAATACACATGGAATACGGTGACAGAGTATATAGTGAAGTACTTCATCTGATTTATTATTGATTTACGAAAGCACAATGTCTTTATATATTGTGTCCGGTCCGCATGCATTGACATTGGGCAGTTTGTGATTATACTGCATGAAGTAAATGTTCCATCCTGAGTGCTCTCCATCTCAGTATAGATCACCTATCGCTCTGTGTAGGTGGGAAACAAGCCGGCTGTGCACTCAGTGGACACTATGGAGGATTGTCTTTAGGCTCTAGTATTTATGGAAACTGAATACTCATAAATATAATTACTGATGATGGCTAATGTTTTTTTATACCGCCTGTCACTTTCAGGCATTGATTTTATTGTTCTTATGAATACTGAAGACATTTTGAGAGAAGTTTTTGAAATGGACATTTTAAACTCACTGCTCGATATTATGATAACGTATAAATGTGTAGTAGGGCTTGTACCATATCATCTAGCCCACAATGTTACTCGTATAAGTAAAGTAAAAAAAAACTGACACTACCAATGATATGCTTTTGTTGGGTTTCTACAGGTACATCAGTTTCACCACCTAGCCTGTGTGCTATAAAGGTGTAGCGCACAGGCAAACAGCAACAAGTCACAAAACAGTAATGGACAAATTCTGCCCAACAAGACACAAACAGTGTCTCCTTCAGTAGGTCAAAAGAAAAGTGTATCCCTTCTGAACTGTTGTCAAAAGTGTCTCTGGAGCTGCTAATCTCATAATTGTAAATGGTTTGTTTTCTACAAACTCGATGCAACGCAGGAGAAAGTAAGAACTAAAGATCACGAAAGTGATAGCATTTATTTCACACGGTCTCTGTACAATGTGCTGTATGGCTGTTGGCATTGTATTAGATCAACAACCCTGAATAGGAAAATAACTTTAGTTTTGTTTGTAATGAATTAACAAAAATGTACTGTTATTTTATCCTTATTTATATTGTCATTGCAAATGTTGTCGATGAATTGTTTGAGATATATTTTGAGGCTATATTGGCACAGGTTTTCAAAAGTTTTGCCTTGTTCAAATAAAATGACATGCTAACACACAAAGATTGACAAACATGTAAAATATTTAAATAATATGGCTTATTTAAACTAAGTTAGCTAACAGTTTAATAGGATTTAATAATAGCTACCAGACAGACACAAGTTGCTAACCGAACCCAAGCCAAAAGACTGTTCTGAAAAGCTGCTTGTTTAATCTTTAGAAGACACCAAGTTTAATCTTGACTGTGATTTGATTTCAAGTCATTTCTTGTTGTCAATGGTTTTGCCTATACTGTGTGTAGTTTTTATCTTGATAACACCACTGTGCTTCTGTTTACTTGGAAAAACTGTGCTACTGTGAAGTAGTGTTCACTTATACAGCTCAGGGTACTTATTTAAGATACTAAAATAATTCCATGAAAAATAAACAAATCAATAAATAAAATGCATCCTGTGTGTTTTCCGTTATCTGACCATGCTGACGTGGCTGCCAGTTTTATAATAAAATGTCTTCAGAAACGTCGTCAGAATTACATAAACTAGTGTGCTGCTCCTTCAACACAGCTGTGAGCCGCAATGCAGTAAAGACGGCCGTCCTTCTAATTCTATTGCAATTAATTATTAGTGGATCTGGGTCCTTGGGGCTAACAACACTATCAATACTTGACGCAATCAATGGACAAGTTATTTAGGGAATTGGCCACCCCTGCTCACATACTTGGTTGTTGCCACTCGGTAGAACAGTTCTCTCTTAGCACAGATAGCAGTTGAAAAACACACACTTTACCAAAACACTTTCTATTCTTACATCTTTATTGTTTGGAGCCTGGCTGGTCTATGTAGATACCCCCATCTCGCCTCCATAACAATGAGCGGTCCATTAACAAATGCCAATAAGCCCTCTGTAACATGACAGCATGTTCTCCAACAAATTAGAGGGCTAAAGACAACAAGAATATTAGTATTTTCAATCCTCCATCATGTGTTCATTAATCTTCATTTAGGCTTGATGAGTGTGGCAATCAAATTAAATTATATCCTTGTTGTGGCCTCTTGTGGATACCCCCTCACACGCATTCCCATCTAATGCTTTCCCACAAGCCATCATGATGCAACCCAATTTCCAAAGGGCCTGAGATTAATTTTGTCCGATTAGCAGCTAAATGTATTGCCAAGCTTCAAAAAATCATTATCAGTGGCAAAACTTGTAGCAGAAGCATGCCACAGCAAATGCACTATCAAGCTTTTTATGCACTAAAAAATAAACATGATTATACAAACACATGCTGAATCTGTCATGCACACTGTGGAATCTGTGATCTTTCCTCGTAATTAGACGGTGTGTGTTCAGCTCCATTGCTTTAAATCACTATAATTGGCCCTGATCTCCTCTTAAAACATTATTATTCATTGGTCCATAATTACCGGCACATCTGCGGAGGCACACATGGCTATGGACCCTCTGACATCATGGTGTAGACTGCCCAACAGCCCACTGCTATGTGCACTTAGTCTAACTGAGGCAGAGGGACTTCTTTAATAGGATATTATGACAAACTACATTTCAGCTCTTCTCTTTGTATTAGAAAGGGTATTATGTCTTCAAACAAGACAGAGGCGCTGTGTTGTATATTCCGGCACATTTCACAGCAACATTTGATTTAAGAAAGTATTGGAAAACTGTTTTTAATAGAAACTCTTTAGTGTGGTCTTTGATGCTACCCACCAATAGGTTTTGTCAAGAGTGCCAAAGTGAGTATGACTGTATATGAATGGCAAAAGCATTGTAATTGGATATTTGTATCTGGCTCTGATTTGCGTTAGAAGCTCATTGTAAATTTCTTATTATCTTTTGAAATCTTGGGATACTGCATTATGCTTCCATAGTGTGAATAGAAAAGGTTAACACAAAGGCATCTGGACTTAGTTATCAATTCAGCTTGGTCCAATCAGACTTAGTTTCAGGTCAAATATAATATATATAATATGCAATGCTGTAGTTTTAAAAAGCATCATCCCCTTGATACCTGGTCTGACACTTGCAGAGTCATTGTTGACAAGCCAAGGTTTCTCACAGCGATCAGGAGAAAATCTTGAGCTAACCACTGTGTAAGCCTTGTGCATCAGAAATTATGTGTGACCCACTTCTGAGCTCAGTTGTCCTAGATATACAGAGTTGGCTTCCATTAGATTACTGTCCTTCATAGCTTATGATTATAGAAAAATAAACAAGTCCAATGAAGACAAGACAATGAAGATCCTTGAAAAAGGACACCTCAAATTGTTGCTACTGTCATTGTAAAATGTAAATGATTTACATTATTTATCTTAATTACAAATATCTACAATAACTTCACAATACCTGTCTATATAGGCAGATTTCTTTTCACCATCTGATGTTTTATTTCGGTTGCATACGACAAAAGAATGATTTCCTGTTGAACACATCCTCTAATGAATGTTGTATGTGTAAATGTGCTAGTAATATGGCCCAACATTGAGTCCTGGTGAGTGATACAGTAAACGCGGACTAATATAGCAGCTGGATAACAATGCTCTGGAGGGACCTATTAGCCCACTGTGATGTGTGTCACTAGCTCTGTGGCTTCAGGGTTAACCAGGACCGACGTGCAGTGGAGCATTCACATCCTGTACTTGTCTCTCTGTTTCCCAAGCTCCATTACTCAGACTCATGCTTGGGCAATATTAATCATCATAACCTGCCTCAATACACAAACTGCAGTCATGAATATAAAACACACCCTGATGCTTTTTTAGCAAACAGTTATTAATAACTGCCAATGTATTGGTAATAATCAACTCATACAGTTTCTAAATCATTCTCTTGGAACACTATTACAAATGTTTTTATCTTTATAAATCATCTGTTTGTTGTGTTCTTCTATCTTTCGAATCAACTAGCCTTTGCAAAATTGTCAAAGGCCAACTTTAAAAGATTTTTTAGGGCCAGATCAACTAAAGTATTGCACATCACAAAACATGACAGTGCAGTAATTTACTAACTGGCCCTAATTGTCCACTTGTATTTTATTATGTTGAATGACTTGACCAACTGTTGAATACATTGTTCTCATTGCAATAGTACCAAAGCGGGTTTCTCACAACTATTTCTAAAGATGTTTTATTATTCCTTTAAAAGACATGTACAATAGGTGTGGGGATCTTTTGGAATCCTTAGGTTAGTATGGATTCTTGGGATCACAACTTGATAAAAAAATTGATTCACGTTGTTAAATCACTAACGTTAGCTGAACCTGACCTCATACAGATATGAGCGCTTCCCTCTGAGACAAAAAAGAGCTGCAATAATCTGTTTTGGTCAATAATAGAACATGGCTTGTTGAATAAAACACATAAACAGTGTTATTTATAGTTATATTACTAAAGTCATTACAAAAGTCCGTATTCAGCTAACTTATTTTTTTTTACACTTTTTTTTTTTTGTTGACTATCGGCGACAGAAAACAAACATGTAGTGTCTGCAAACAATTAATAATTCAGGGCCCTATATAATCTTCTATATAGTGCAGCACTAAATATTGATTTTGACTTGTTTTTCTTCTTTCTTTGCTTTTTCTGTCCTCTGCACTCTGTGCGCTCTCTAATCTGTCCGTGTGGCGCACAAACTCTAGTGGTATGGTTCTGTGTTTTTATTAGAATAACAGCACAGTATAAATAATATTTTTTTAATGTAAAAAAAATATTGATTTAAAATATAAATTCTAATCATAAGAAAACTTTATTGCGATTCCTACATGAATCGATTTTTGTCTCCCACTCCTAATGTACAGTGCTATAACACATCTGGCAAAGAAGAATAGAATAAATCACATTGTCTAAGTTCCTGATGAAACTATGGAGTATTTCTGCTTGGTGTCATCATACTCATTATGAAACAGCCATTTATAGATCTGGGAAGGTGCTCTCACATCCTTAGAATAGCCATGAGGTCAAATTGAGAAGAGCTTTACTTTAAACAGACCGAAGTGTACCATCCAGAAGTCAGAGACATGGCGCACCTCACAGTATGTGCTTCTTCTGACGATGTACATTTTGTGCTTTGGATAATGAACTCTTTTGGTTAACGGTTAGCTGAAAGTGTAAAGAATGGTACTCATGTTTGTTTTGCAAAAGTTGCCATTATATCTGCAGAGGCTGGAGATGTTTTTTTTAATAACTCATAATTTTAATGCTGTTTGTTTTATCTTTAAGCCCCTCCCACTTAGAACAGTCTGCTCTGATTGGTCAGAAAGCAGCAGACTTGAGGTTATTAAGCATGACCTAGGCTTTTGGGACTTAATGCCTTCAGTTGAGACTTGAGGAGCTTATATTTTTCTATTTTTGTTGATTTGTTCTGTGGCTAGCTGGCCACTGTCCAGGGTGTACCCTTTCTAAGGCCCAAAGTTGCTTGGATAGGCTCCAGTCACCCATGACCCCTCATAAGAAAAAGCAGAAGAGAATGAATGAATGAATGTTCAATTGATCGTGTGTGAAATGCTTTCTGAAGGTTTATGAATGAGATATTGAGTACAATTTTTTATCAATATTACTTAGATTAATTAAACCCACGGCTATTGATCTATTAGTCTGTTAGTGTTTTATAATAAGAAACACTTTTATATAATTTTATATTTTATATTTCTGTATGTTATTTGCCAACTTTGCACCCTAGATTAGGACACTAAATACCTCATCTGTTGAAACCAGTTAAAACCAGTTGGTTACAGCTGGCTGGACACTTAGTGGAAAACTACTGATACTGTGGCAGGAAGTGCCCTCTCTTGTGTGAGGTGTGGCCAAAGGTTAGGTTGACCAGCAGCACAACACGTGGGCTGACCTCATGTTAACTGCGTGCTGTGCTTGTACCTTTTTCTGAGTGGAATTAAACAGACAAACTTTATAATGGTTTTGTAGTTTTTATTATTTTAGTCGTAGTTTCAGCACTCGTACCAAAAGAGCCGGGAGAGACTGTTTTTCGGAATAAGTCCTAAAACTAGGTTATTATTGGATAGGTTATTTTTGGCAATAAAACAGTGTAAACTATATAGTTAGGCCATTATGGAGATAGTTCTGTAGTTTGTAAACTGTCTCCTCTTTTATGGACTGGAATAGCTTTTGCGACTTTCATTTGGTTCGGGGTACACAACAATAAATAAAAAAATATGACTTAGAGGCTTTGCAACGTTAGTTATTACACTTTTAATTATAGTCTGGCCAAAGCTATTCCAATCAGTGATTGTTTTTATTCTAGTATTGATAAACAATTTTTATTATTTCATTTTTATAATACTCTTGAGAACATTTGTGTCTTTTGTTTTATCAATCTTGGTTGCCAGTTCAGGACCAATTTTAACAAAGTAGTTTGTTAAGTTGTTAAACAAATCAACAATATCTTCCATATTGCCTTCTTTTTCACTGTTTTACATCATGTAATTAGGGAAAGAATAATTTTTAGGATCCTTGTTCATTGCATAATTTAGTACATTACATAAAGCTTTCAAATTGTTTTTAATTATTTCAATTAAAACTGATAAAATCTGTTAGTTTGTTTTTATAAAATTAATACTCTATTTATTCATTATAAATATTCTATATGTATTTTTATTTTTAGATGCTTTAAGTAAACCTATTGTCAGCCAAGGGACAGATTTATTTTACTTGTGTATGCTTGAGTATACTTGTGTGTAGTTTTTGGGCAGTGAGTGTCAGAAAGTTGTTTGAATATACTTTTTTCGTTTAATAGTTTTTATATGCTCTATTTACATTGTTTTCCCCAAGACACATCCCAATTTTGTTTTGACAAAACTTTGTTTGAATGCATTGATTGTGTCATCAGTCCTTTCTCTTATGTGCTTTATTAATGTTACATTATTATTATTATTATTATTATTATTATTATTATTATTCATTTGTTTTATTTCCAGTAGTGACAAAACTGGTATGTGGTCACTACTAACATTTCTTAGTATACTACTTGTCATGTTCTGGTTCAGGTTATATAGGGCTTTTTAATATAGTATACAGTATCAAAGGACAGTAGGTATGCAAAAAGATTAATGGAGGTTTTATAAGTCCAAATCAGAAGTAGGCTATTTTGTAAATTTATGTACACATTGTTTGCAGCCTTGAACAATTTAGTTTTTGCTATCTTAGAGTTATGTCATATATAACAAAATATATAAAAAATAAATGGTGTTGGTTCAATTATGTGGTATTGTTGTATAAATGTCTTGGCTATGCTGTGTTCTTTCTAAAGTCCATTCGATACAGGTAAGTGCTAAAATATTGATTGCTTCTTAGTGAATATAAAACAACATCTTTATCCACAAGGAAATCTTTATACAAGTAAAGCCAAGCATGAAGATTGTCTTGCAACAAGGCTCTCCCCCTTGTTCTGCAGTGTATACCCATCATGAAAGTAATAAAAGCCCAAAGTGAAACAGTGTAATGCACTGGTGTAACAATAGATGCTTGAATAACCATCAGCGGGGCCATTCACTCGGCTTTGCTTAATCACCCAACTGCCTCCTTCCATTCTCTGCCTCCTTTTTCCTGTCTTCCCTCGCACTTAATACACCTCTGCATAACATGGGGATCTCATTTATCAACGCCTGCCCAGAGTGGATATTAGTAACCCTGCAACAGTGTGTGAGGGTGTATTATCTCGGTGTTTCTTGTCTCCTTACTTCATCAGAGAGAAGCACATTTAATAGAATTATTTCCTCAAAGGCTGAGCAGCTGATGAATGCTTTGTTACTAAACCATTGAGTTTGCTTGTAAGGACATGTGGATTCATGCTGACCTTTTCACAGTCTTTTCTTAAGGCCAAAAATCAGGGTTAAAGATGGCCACTTTTTGTTTTTAATGTCAGGTATGTCTTTTTTGTATGCGTCTTGCATCCATGTTTTTGTGTGTGTGTGTGTGCGTGTGTGTGTGTGTGTGCGTGTGTCCATGTGTATGTGTGTGTGTGTCCTTGTGTGTGTGTATGTGTGTGTGAGTGTGTGTGTGAGAGTGTGTGTGTGTGAGTGTGTGTTTGTGTGCGTGTGTCTGCTCCTATCTGTGTGTGTGTGAGTGTGTGTTTATGTGTGTGACTGTGTGTGTGTGTGTGTGTGTGTGTGTGTGTGTGTGTGTGTGCGTGTGTGATTAGACCTATACAGAGCAAGCCTATGAAACCTTTGATCACTCATTTTTGTTTCACCCACGTCTTGCAAGTTGACCACTCTACTTCATTGTGATGTCATAAAGTTTTTTTTATACCTTTTATGAATAATGTTTCTGAATGAGTAATCTTATGTAAAAATATTTCCATTTTCCTATTATCTCTTTCTTGATGTGGAACCTTTTGGAGTTAAAACTATAAATAAAGCTGTCATGTTTTTTATTTTATAATTTTATTTTAATTGTAACTTCTGTGGGACAAACTGGAATCAACATTTTGGAAGTTTTTGCATTTCTTGGGGAAAATCTCTTAATGAGAGACTGTCGTTTGTGCCCTTGGGCAAGACACTTAACCCACCTTGCCTCCAGTGGTGTATCAGCTGTATCACTGGTGAATGGAAGCTTAATGTAAAGTGCTTGGAGTGCCTAAAAGGTAGAAAAGAGCTATATAAAACCAATGCCATTTTTGCCATATTGTAAAATTAGACATAGTACTGGAAATGGAAAAAATGGAAATAAATAAATCTTCAGCAGGCCCTAAAAGCAAAATTTTCTAAAGGACCTTTCTTTCATAGTTAATTCTTTGTGTATCATCCTTCTGACGGCTTATGTTAAAGAGTGCTGGAGAGAAAAGGCTTATTAAGCATATGGCAACTCTCACAAGACGTCCTTTGAAAATCCCTGCGCTCCGTTTCTCCCCTGAAATCCACACACACAGACACAAGTGTGCCTCGTTGATATTCCCAGTGCACAGGCTTGTGTGTGTGCTCTGGGTCTATGGGTGGCATTATAGACACAGCAGGCTGTTGGGGGTAGTGGGGGTCAGCGCCAGCATTTAACCCTCTGTAGCCCCATCAGCCCTTCTCCCTCCTGAACACCTGTTCTCTTCATGCACAGGGAAATACATACCATAAAAAGGACAATGTTATTTCTGGCTGTGGAAATAGTATGCTGAAGGGTTTGATAGTGTACATTTTAAAATGAAACATGACCCACAAGACACTAAAAACATCCAAAGTGTATCATGAAGGTCCCAATTGGCTTGCAGAGAGGCAGACTGAAAGAAAACAAAATTGAAGGAGAGGACTGAGGGAGGAGTTCATAGAGGATTTAGGTCATAGATTGCCAAGAGGGAGTGTATTGTGTGGTGTGTGTATGTTGGTTAGTGCGAATATGCGTTTGTGTGGGGTTTTCTTAGTGTATGTACATGTGCTATGATGTCAGCTACACAAACAAATTTTATGCATAAAACCAATAATTGTCTTAATTAACATGGTTTCTTTCAACAGGAAACATTAACACAGTTTGGGATGATAAAGCTACTAAGAAGTTGTAATTACAAGTGTATAATTATGCACAGTATTACATTTTTGACAAGTGAATACAACAGGTTGGTAAGGACAAACATATACAAACTGACCACTCGATGTTGGTTGGCTTCAATATGTGAATGTGTCACTTTATGTCAGTTTTAGTTCTAGATATAATATTTAGGCCTGGATATTTTATGGTGTGGATGAGACTGCTGAAATCCTGGTCATTCAGTATAATCATGTAGTCATTCTTTGGGCACAGAACTTTGCTAAACCGAGACCCGACAAACTGTAGCAACCCCAGATCATAGCACTGCCCCCACAGGCTGGTACGGCAGGCATCAAGCACGATGGGTGCATCACATCCGCCTCTGTTTTTACCATGATGCACCCATCCCTCTGGAACAGGGTCAGTGTGGACTCAGCTGATCACATGACTTTCTTACATTGCTCCAGAGTCCAATTTTTCAACCTTCAATCTTTATGCTCTCGATCAAATTGAATCCTTTTTTTCCAGATTAGCCTAAAATGATTTTCTTAAGGCTACACAGCTGTTTAGACCCAATCCTTTGATTTAACTTTACATTGTGCGTTTGTGGAAACGCTCTTACTTTCACTATTAAACACAGACGTGAGTTCTACTGTTGTTTTTTACAATTTGATTTCAGAAAATGTTTCAGTGATTGCTAATCAATCATTCAACATATTTATTCCTCAAAGATGATGGTTCCCCACTATCCTTTCAGTTTTTAATAATGTGTTTTAACACAATTTTAGTAGTTTCAGCAATCTCATTAGATGTTTTCTTTGCTTGATGCCAATCATTAGTCCCTTCTGATACAGATTTACATCTTTTCCATAACCACAGAATGTGTTTTCCAAAATGGCTGTTTAAGAAATGGAAAACAACTTACTGCTTCAGATAGGGTTTAATAACTTTTTGCCAGCTAAAACATAATCATCTATCCAGTAATCATCCAGTGGGAGGCTCTTACTTGCTAAGTTAAATCCAGGTGGTGAGCCCATTAAACTGTTTTTCAATGGGATTTAAATTAAAATCTAAAATTTGAGTTCATGTAAATATTCAAATATTCATTTAAGTTATTTATTCTTTATTTAACCAAGTAGGTAAATTGAAAACCAGTTCTCATTTTCAATGATGACCTCACCTGGCCCCATGTGTTTGTGTGGGAGGGACTAAAGTAACACCTGCACGTTAATTTTCTCCCACCAGTAAAAGACATGTACGTCTTTTACTGGTGGGAGAAAATTAACGTGTAGGTGTTACTTTTTTCCAGCAACTTTTTACCAACTTCTTTGGAGGACAAATAACAAGGGTTAAAGGGTCACAGAAGCCAAAATGTGGAGTGTCTGGAGCACTGATCTGTAGCTGAAAAGTGCCTAACCTTTGGGCTACTAATACTGTGGGTTAAATACCAGGCTGCTCTCCTTGCACTGGCAACAATCCAGCTACAACTGTCCAATGAGGTCGAGGGTGATTGGACCAGTACCCACCAGAGGGGCGATCAGTTTTGTGTAACGGCATGTACAATGGGGTATCATCTGTTTTGAATTTAGTCCCCATGAAAAGCCTTGAAAAAAGTGTTAAATATTTAGTAACAGTTGAGTGCTTTTAATTTGTAGGAGCTGACAGTGCAACAATAAGGCATTCCCTCCATTGGGCTGCACCAATTCATCAAAAATGAATTGGGGTCAGAAGTGTCGACCCAATACTCTGCACTGTCATTACATGACCTTTTGGTGACATTGCTCAGTTGAGATGGCCTGTGGACTCAGCATATCTGCACTCATCTGATGTCAATCATATCACCAAAGAGAAAAGCATCCAGTCAGAGGTGATCCTTAAATGTTCCTTTTGGCGAACTCTGTCAACAGTGTTTCCTGATGATTGTAAATATTGTTTTGACACATGAATAAGCGCCTCCAGATTCTCAGTGGTTATGATATCAGGGACTGAGTATTGTAGATTTTCAAAGACTGCTTTCTTGACATTTGATTGGGCTGTGGATTAAGGGTATAAAATACTTTCTTCTTTAATGTTACAGTAATTTTACAGAAAGATTGAGTGCCAGTCTACATACAAGACATTATCCAGAAGTTACGGACAGATTCTGTGCTTAATTAGCACAGAATAAAGCTGTTGAGGCTCTCCGGGCCAGGAAGCACAGTTTATCAGAACACAATCCAATTTTATTCCATAGGAGAATGCAGACAGAAACAATAAGGGTCATAAATTAAGTTTGTTCTGTTGTTTGTTGATATATTTTTGACATATTGAGGATAACCTTTGTTAAAACCCAACATTTCAACAGATACTATCTTGATGTTGAGGTCTAGCTTAATAGTCACTATGTACTATAATATTTTGCTAAGGCTATTTAGATCTAATGAGTCACACACTACAGTTAAAACATTCCTATCATGGGTTTCTATAAGAATCATTTTGCACAGCATTTTGATGGCATGTCTAATGTAATTTTTTTCCACAAAATGAGGTGTGATTATTCATCAATCTAAAGTGCCAGTCTCAGTTCAAGTACAAACAATCAGCAATGGTGCATTGTCATGGAGAAACAAGTCACACAGCTACAAACAATATGGCAGGGTTGATTAACTGGCTTATATTCTGTAGCTAATTATCTAATTTGGCGCAGGTGAATGATAAAGTGTGAGATCATCACTCGAATGAAAACTACAAGAACAAATTAATCACTGGACTTATAAGGATTAAACTGCCAAGTTTTCATATGATGTAATATAGTTGAAAAAGTTACAGTTGCAGAAGGTATGTACCGTTTTCAGTAGAGTACTGCTAACGTATAGGGCTATATACTAAACTAAAATGTTAGTGGTTGCTGTAAATGTTGGAAAGATACAGCCTTCTGAGAATGAGGGAATAACACAAGGAAGTAATATTTAAAAAGTTTGTTATCTTTTACAAGTTTCCTGGTTGGACTTTTTTTTGTACGACTGTATAGTACATAACCTAGTAGCTGACAGTATAAAATGTAGGTCACATTATAATATATACATAAAGCTTGAGATTTCTGGTACAAGCTAAGTAGCAACTTTGAAATGTGGTCATTTTAACTAAGTAAGTATTGTGCTGAAGCATGTATTTCAAACATGGTTAAAAAAACAATATGGAAAAATATGGATATATTTTGTTAATTTTCAATTGAACACAGTTGAGTGAAGTAACTGAAGTACTTCCACTGCTGCAGGATATTAGATGTAATAATGAGTCAACATAGAGGGGAGCTATCAACAAGTACTCAAGCATTTAGCATTTTGAGTCACAGTTTTTCTCCCTTGCATACAACTGTTTGAGGGACATATCAACATCGAGGAGCGTTATGATAGCTTAGCCTAATGCTTTAATTGGTTCTTGAGAACAGAGGACAAGTCAAATTGCTTTAGCGTCCCAGAGGCTTTCTTTCTTAATGAGTTATTCTCCCCTCTCAGGATCAGTGGGGTCCTGACCCCTTATGTCGTCACTGGGATATTATGGTAGCACATTCCCCTGCCTCTGATGGAGCAAGCTGGGAGGTTAATGAATGCACAAGTCAAGGAGATGTCTGTACATGCCAAGGTAAGTGCTCCTTTCACGCATGAAGCAATTTCTGTCAAGAGGGTTTAGAAACAACAAACACAAGAGTGGAGTTTTATTTAAATCCCACTTTGAAAAGAATCATACAGAGGTAAAGCTGTAGGTGCTGCTATGCAACAGCAAGACCATGTTCACATGTACATGGGTATTAATTGTTTTAGCACTGTTTTAGAACTAAAAGTAGGCTATAAGTTGTCAACTAGTAATTTGTTCTAAAACCTGGTAACTATGACCAAATTACCATAGAGATGCAAATGTTCATTATACAAAACAACTATGGGGCTGCACACATCACCTGTCTACACAGTAAACAGAGTTACTGAACGTCTTCACCCTAGCAGAAGTTTTGAAAAGGGTGTTTACTGTGACCTAAAATGCTTTATACACTTAGGCAGGAGGCTGTAGAAGCCCAGAAAAGGCAGAGTTTTCAGACATATTCAGATAATTAGCATAGACTTGTGGACTTGTTCGGTGTCCAATCAAAAAATAACGGTTTAAAATTGAATAAAAAATAAAATTTACATGAAATAGGCTTGACGCTTACCTGGTATAAAACAATAAAAGACATTGAGGAGGGAACCTGATGTCCTTCACTTGTTGTCAGCTGTGACAAAAGGCTCTTAAGCAGAAACAGACAAATGAGAGGCGATAAGAATCACTGAGGCCCGTCAGTGTGGCTGCAGTCAGTGTTGGGAGTCTGTTTTGGCCTCTTCACGGTGACAACCAAGAGGCAATAAAGGAGGGAAAAAAAGAAGGCATTTGGGTGGTTATTCTTACCCTCGAGCCTGTACTTTATTGTTCAAAGACCCTTTTGTTTATGCTGATGATAAAACCCAGATATCTGAAATGTGTGGAACAGTCCTACTTTGCTGATAACAAAATATATGACACCTACCTTGTTCCTGCCGGCAAAGCAGAGATGTCGCTGATACCTAGCTTTGAGATCTTATTGTGTGTGCCACAGGCATTGTAGCACTACCATTCCCTCGCTAAGACCCCCCCATAAGCAGCTAAATTGATCTGCTATACCTTGTTTAACCCCTGAGAGGATCTGTTGAAGATTAAGAAACATCTGACAATCTCAACCTACAATCTATTCAATTCTAAATCCGATGTTGATACCCTTATGTTATGGCAAATAATCTACAGCTTTATATAGATGCAATCAGGTTTGTGTGAAATACATTGCTTACGGTGCTTTTTCTCTAAAGATCTTTGAAGAAATTTAGAAGATGACCATAAACAGTGATCACTGAGATGGAAACAATAGGAGTCTTCTTGTTTGTTCACATTGACTTAATGTTGCTGTATCGCCCAAAGTCATTATTATTGATGCAAATCATTGGTTCAATTAAAGGAATGTTTTTGCGATAATAACTCATTAATCCCTTCTGCATCTCCAACATGACCATGTACCTGTTGTGCTGCAGTTTTCCCAGCTGTTCACGGGGGAAGGGGAAACAGCAAGCTAACAGTGTCGAAGTAGAGCCAGGTAGCGGCATTTGACTGACAGGATGATTTGTTGCGTTTTCCATTGCTGTTCCTCTCCACCAAGCCGAGAAAATTAGATCTACAGTTGCTGTGCTAATGTCAATCAAAGTTTCTGTTGCTTCTATAATTCCAAAAGAGTGGCTTTTGTGTATGTGCGTGCTCACAGTGCAATGATGTGTCCGAATGCAAGTGCAGTCGAGTCTTGTGCCTGCAAACATGAGAGGAGTGACCTGCAAAGGCAAAATTGTTCAAAGACATGGCATCGTCATAATGTAAAGCCGTAATAGAGTTTGGAGAAGGGAGCTTTGGCTAGTTCAATGTGCTGCTAATTTAAAAGAGATCTTTCATGCTGACGCCAGGCCAGACTGAAAAACTGCATAAATCAGTGTTGCTGCTGACTCTCAGAATCCCTCTTGTGGTATTTTAGGGGAAAGACACCAGCCTACAGTAAATTTGCCTGTGTTGGCCTACTCTGCATTATAACCTAATATGGCTGCTCACTTCATTGACTCAATATGAAGCGTGACCAGATTACAATGTGACTGTGTGCATTTTCTTTTCGATTGCTGTTACAGTAGAGCAGGATGTGTTGCTTAATCAGTTCAGTGGTGCTTTGCCATAAAGATTTGTCTTATAACCTATCTAGAGATGGGTACAGTCATTACAGCAAGCGGTACCAAGCTGCAGAGAAACACTCGGTGCCGCAACACAGAGCTGTGACCCAGATCCCAGGCGAAGAAGGGTTTCATCTTTTTTCTTTTTAGAACAAAGGTTCATCTCGCTCTCGGATATGTGCCTCCAATCTGTTCATTTGTGTGACTTCCACTATTTCTGTGTTTGGGCTTTTTTGGAGATAAAATCCCTCTGGTTGGAAAGGATGTTCTGTGGAGTATAACTGATGAAAGGGCATGATCATAAAGCATAGTTCCCAATTAGGAAAAAGTACAAGGGGAAACATGAAAAACACTTAAGCATCTAGATGTTCTTTTTGTACAGTCTTAGCCGACATGAACTTTACTGCACTTTCATCAAATATATCGTCTGTTTTGTTTTGCTTTTACAGTATTTTCATTTGTACATTTGTATTAATCAGTAATTTTTTGCTATCTATCACCAGCTTTCACATCACTCCATATCAATCTCCCATGATTCTTCCAGTGTCATGGAAATTAGATAAATCAATTAATGCATTAATTAGTCTTCTTTAATCACACCAGCTAGAGTATAGTTTATACTTTCAATTATTTATCGGGTAATTAACAGGCTGTAATTAGCACGACTAATATCAATATTAAACGTTGCAATAATCCCACAGGGTAAAGTGGACAAGTCAGACTCATTAACTACTCGCACCAACCAATGGGAGGTCGAGTGGCTTCCCCAGCAGCCCATAGGATGAGAACACCATAGCTTTGAAATCCATCCTGATGAGGATCATGTCCTTTTGGTTTTTGCATAGCGTCATAGCGTATTGATAGGGAACAGGTTAATTATCTGACAGATCGTTTCTTAGCTAATGCCAATAGTGTTAACAAGAAGCATTGTGTTTGAATAAATAATTGGAAATAATATATATATATATATATATATATATAACATATTTACAGGTGAGAAATGTAATCAATACCAAGAAGCACATGCAATTTTTAAATATTCAAAAAAAATATTTTATTTCCTTTGCTGAGCCATTTGCATTCCCACATCTATCGCTGAAAATAACAGTGAATGCACTTCACGTCTCGGAACTTCACTTAGTCACAGTCTTATCCTCAAGGTGATACAACGACTAATTAGCAGTATTATCAGTAACCTTGTTAACAAGCTCGTCATTTAAACCCGTACCGTTCCTTTGAGAGGCTGACACTTGGGGAGAAAAGGATGGCTTTGGAATAATAGCGTCAAATAGAGAATTATGATCAGGATATGAAATTATAAAATGTGTGAAGCTGTGATGGACACTTCTGAGGTAAAGGAAATGTTTTACAGTGAAGTGGGGGCACCACTCGTTAAAGCTCACAAAGAGAGCAGTTTTGAATTGATGGCTTAATTTGGAAAAGCATTTTCATGGGAAGAAAGAACAGCTGAGTAATGAAGAAAAAAAATTCTAAATAGGCAGAAGTAATGATTTGAGTGTAAATGAGGATGGACAGGCCTGCTCCTCCTGTGCCGCTCTCACCTCTGAGTCCCTGACAGCCCACAGCATACAGATGGCACTGCTAATTACACACTGCAAAGGGAGAGGGCCAGCACTTTCCCTGCGCTACACATTCAAAATCTAGAAGCTGCCCTGTGTGTGTATGGTTTCCAAACAGCTTCACTGACATGTGTCTAAAGTAGTCTGCCAGGATTAAGGAGGCACTTAAAAAATAAAATAAAAAATGTCTGCCACAGTTGGACACCTCATTAGTGTCAAGTTAGACAGAGGCACAAAATATAGACATGTGGGCCCCATATGCAACTTGCTTTGTAAAAGTGCATTTAAATTCAAACACCTTTTTTGAAATGATTTCTTTGGTTGACACACAGGGGCTCCAAAAATGACTGTGCAGTCAAAATGTAATCATACACTCTAGATGTATCACTTTAAAATTGGCAATCTGCAAAAACTCAGGAGACAAGGCAGAAAAATATTGCCAAAAATGACAACTTTTCTGGTTCAAGTTAGTATCATCTCCAAATTATTCATGTTCCAGTAACCCATTTAGTTGTGTAACATGAGTGATTATGTATGCATAATTGAGCTTGTCAGAACTGAGAGAGGAGGGGAGTATTTACAGAGAGAGAGAAAGGGGTGGGACTCAAGATGGCTCAAGAGACAACTTCAGTTTATTTCCAAACTATCTCCCTCACAATATTTCAAATTTACACTGGCTTTGTGCATGTCTTTGAGATTTCTTTTTAAAA
Organism: Neodontobutis hainanensis; assembly: GCA_024349245.1. Classification (NCBI taxonomy): domain Eukaryota; kingdom Metazoa; phylum Chordata; class Actinopteri; order Gobiiformes; family Odontobutidae; genus Neodontobutis; species Neodontobutis hainanensis. The sequence goes on from JALDNG010000048.1 coordinate 551,687, forward strand.
GTCAACACAAAACGTGTGTAACAGAACTTGGATTGCAATTTCTTATGTTTTTTAATAAATGACGATGATGTTTTTGCTACAAATTGTCCTTAAATGGACATTTTACTTGCAGTACAGTTATATTGGATAAAAGACAACTGTGACAGTCCCCCAGTTTGAACTCTGAAAAGGAAAGAATTCGTTGCTGTAGAGATGCAGCCTGAAGTAGATGGGAGGGAATAAAAGTATAATATAAAATACATTTTCTGACCATCTCTTATGAGTTGACAAAGTAAACAAAGATTTAAAATTCACAGTGCTATTGTTGGAAATTTATGAAAGTTAAAGTTGTTAATGAATGTTAATGTCAAAATTTTATTAGTGTCCACCAAAGGAAATCAGTTTGTTGCTTGTTTCTGTTTTCAACTGGAGGTGGACATTGACTCTAATTACACCTTAATGTTTGATACTTTGAGTCCAGTAAGCCAAAAGATCTGGTGTAATCCTAGTACTGTACGTACATTAAATTTCCAGAATGTTCTCTAAACTAGCTTAAGCTTCTAATTACCAGTGTTACAGCTGGAACACCACTGGAGGCAAGTGTGGGTTAAGTGTCTTGCCCAAGGACACAACTACAGTATGAACTGTGGGGAGAGCGGAAATCAAACCGCCTACCTTCCGGTTGAAGGACAACCCCTCTACCACTGAGCCACTGTTAAATACGCATCGGTTATTTAACAGGTCCATCATAATCATTTAAAAGCTGTGAATGGACACAGTCTTGTCTTAAGGGTGAAAAGAAACCGCAGATTGAAGGTTGTGTCTCTCGACTTCAGAAATGGAATGTCCCTTCCATTATCATCCCCTGTTTGAACACTCAAAGTTTTTGTGGCCTTTTAGAGTTAGAGAAGCCTACCGACTCAGCAAGTATGAAGACACCGCCGATATAGGTTTTACTGGCAAACTCTCGGAGCTGCTGACCTGTCTGACTCACCAAAGGAGGTGTTAATCATAAGAAACTATTCTTGTAAAGTCTCAATAAAACGTTGGCTTCAAAAAAAGTATTACTTCAGCTTAGACTCTGCAAACTTGCATGTGGTGTTTGGTTTTATGAATGTGTGTGGAGCTTCTCAGCCTCATGGATGTCACATCACACTGTGAGGCATGACATTCTGCCAAGTGCCACTCCGTATCAAAGGGCTAATAATAGGGATTTGTCTCGACAGAGTTCACGGTAAAAGCTGAAGTAGGGAATCGGAGCACAGTGAGCTAGCATCTCTTTCTGAGGACCACAGATTGAGATGTGAGAGACGCTTCCAACTGACCCCGAGTGTTTTGGATCAAAGTGGCAGGATTTCCTTCTTTCTCTCTCTCCTGCTCTGTTTTATGTTCACATAAACGGTACTTTTAAGTTGACCGTTTGATTCTAGACTATCTCTGACTAAACAGACCATGTCCATATGTTTAATCCATTTAGTCCATATGAAAAATCTGTATATTCAGATTTGGATCAATCACTGTTATACTGCACACAAATACAGTATATTTTATAAATCAAAATCTGCGGTAAATAGTAATTCTATATACACTTATTTGTGTAAAACCCTGCATCACCCTACTTTCCTGTCATTGCTGTGCCTTGTCTGGCATCTCGTCGTCTTCATTTTTGTATTAATATATTTTTGTCTCAGAATTTCTGACAACATGCAGCTTATACATCTTTCAGAGCCAGACATTCCTATATTTTTGAATTAAGTTAAGAAATTCCAACGCATGATGTAAGATTATTAGCTGCTGTTAGCTACGTAGAGTAGCCTAAAACTGTACTCAAGTAAGAGTAGCGTGATTTTAAAATAATTTTACTCAAGTAGAAGTAAAAAGTAGTCATTCCAAAAATCACACAAGTAACAGTAAAACAAGTATTTGGTTAAAAGTCTAAGTTTGATCAGAATGTCTGATTAATTGTAAAATAATGTGCAATTTCTGGTACTTAATTTTTACAAAAAAACAAATTAAGGCACAAGAAACACAAACTTCCAATCTTCAAACATAAACCTACAGTCAGTCACGTAAGTATGTTTGAACAGTACAGTTGTTCGCATTGAATGTGTAGGATAAACGGTAACTCCCACTGTCCACAGTACACTATAGTGTGACCTTTAAGAATTGATATGCTGCTACACATCTATATACACCGTTCTGAAGACGTTCAACTTTATTAACAACACATCATTTAATTACATATATTATGTCTATCATTCGATTCCCCCAAAGTGTCTACCTGTGTGGTTGCTCTGACCACAGAGACATCATCCTGATTTACTGCTCATGTGTTTGAATCATGTTTTGGTGTTTGTGTGCACTGCCTATCAGAGCTAGTTTACCGCACTGCTGCACTACCAACAGATGGCCATTACCATACTGTTGAGAACTTAAACCTGGACTGGGACCTTTTCCCCTTTCTGCAAAAAAACTCAGCAACATTACTGCACTATAATATTAGCACTCTCTATAACATCCATAATGAATGTTCTCTCAACAGTAAAAAGAACCGTTTATAGCACCATCATATTTATGAGCCGACACTGCATTAGAGCTGATTTTGAGCCCTATTTCTCAGCAAAACAATTCCTCTCAAAGCTGTCTGGGAAACTGTGGCGCTGAAATGGGATTGAGGGGTTTTTGAAAGGTTTAGACTCATCTCTTTGATCAGATAAAAACATTTGGGTGAAACCCTGACACATCTGACTTGCTCTGAGATCAGGAAGCATAAAATAGACAGAATAAAAGGACAAAAGAAAGGAAAATGTATAATATTACGATTTAAATGTTGATACAAGCCTTTTAAACATGACCCTAAAAGTTCATGCCACAGAGTGGTTTGCAAACAGGGCGAACTGAACTAGATGAGCGCCGATATCTCATTTGATCTGTGCTGTTTAAAGGTCCTCCACAGAGTTTCTGTATGCCCCAACAACATTCCTTTAAGGGAGCCGTTGGCAGAAAATATTTGGCGGAGTGACCAGGCCACAGATGGAGGTTTGACACACAAACACACACACATTTCTTTTTCTTTAGGGTGAATGTTTTGAATTTATTTCTAATCACAACTTATCTTAGACTAAACTGTAGCACAATATTTATAGCATTTGCATTTGTGTTGCTTTGATAATGTTCATTCAGCTATAATCTAGTTTATTTGTTAAAACATGGAGCTGTATATAGGCTCATATATAGGAAAAGAACAAAATGTAATAAAGATAAAAGGTTATACTTGTATACCAGTGTGGCTGTGTTTAATTGCTTACACATTTGCAGCACATTTCTGTTGAGTGCTGCTTGCCTATTGTTAATCATTCTCTGAGTCATCTTGTTAAAATAATTTGCAGTCCAGATTCACTGAGTCACTGATTACCACCACTGTTTCTCAATCTCACATTCAGTATTACACAAATGAGATGGGCTGTGGTTGTGTGGATTTACAATAATTGGGGGACATGATCACATACTGGCTGCTAATGGCTTCACACTTTTTGACTCTCTCGCCCTGTGTGCTTTCTGTCCCGGGCTGTCAGGGCTCCGAGTGGCTCTGGGCTCTGAGTGCCTTCTAGTCCTTGGCCTGGCAGAAGTTGGGCTGAACATGAGCACTGTGCTGTGAAGCCACTCAGCATCATGAGCACACATACAGTCCAAGTGTCTCTTTGAACAGATGGGGAGGAACTGCACAAGCATTATGGTTTCCCTCTTTGTAGGTTTTGCTTCACTTTAAAGGGGGACATGTTGCCAAATCAATGCTGGACATTGTTTTCTAAACAAAGAACAAAAAAGCATAAAAATATATTTGTTGTCTAATTTTGCTCACAATGCTATTTTCATTTTCATTTTTTTAAGGCCATCACCATCCCTTCCCAATATTGGCCCCTTTTTATTTTCCCCTTGCAATTATAATTTGAATGACTTTTTGAAATTTTGTAAATTTTTTTTTTTTCTAGAGTCAAAACCATTAAAAAAGAATTCATAGACTGTTTTTTACTAGTATAGTTTTTGTGTGAAGCTAGTATAGCTTTACTAGTATAGTTTTTGTGTAAAAACACAACTTATAAAAGTAAGTCATGTTTTTAGAGCAGCCATGCTATTTCACTGACATTATTCCAAAAAACCTTGACACTTAATGGTGGACAAAGATTAATGAGAGGATAGGGGATATATATTCATAATACTACCACGTCTTCGGATAAATTACTTAAAAAGTTGTGAAAAGCCATTTTAAGGATGTTTTAACTCATTTACGCAAAAAATGTACTACAGCACAAACTATAGAGTGCACCATGGCATTACCTACGGCCACTGTTATCCCCCTCTCACCAGCACATAACAATTAGTTTCCAATTAGAAAAAAAATTAGCACTAGTAATCATGTACAGAGAATGATGCACCATAACTGAACTGGTGGTCTAATAAGACTTGCAGCATGGAGAAAAAAAAACGCAACACAAACTTTCTTGAACAGCTCTGAAAAGTATTGCTCAGAATGAGACCAAATTACTGTTTCACCTTCCTTTCTATAGTGGGAGCAGCTGTACTGTATCCCTGAGGAAACTGCTCACTGCATGTGCCTTGAGCAGCGCTAGTGTATGCTACTGTACTGTCTTCTTCCCAGCTTCTCTTTGTAGGCAACATGGGGTTTCTGCATCTCACAAGACTTGGTGCTATATAACGTTTGCCTTTCAGGAATGTTTTCTTTTTTACTCAGTATTGTAGATGTGAGAACTTTTGCTTTATAGTACTATTTCAACTGGTTGGTCATAGAGTGCATCTGTGATCAATGATTTAAGCTCTATAGTGCCTCAGAGAGTTACTCAAAATAAATGCCATTTTGGAAAACAATTAACTAAGGCCTAATTGGTCTAAGCCACTCAACTTTTGTTTGACTGATATCATCTATAGCAAAGTTTTTTTTGGGGGGAAATGGACACATAAATGTGTTTCTGCTCAACTATAGTAAGAAGTGGAATTATATATATTATTTGTTACATTAGACATAAAGACTACTATTACTATTAATGTTTTTTTTTTCAATGTACAATTTTTTTCCTATTGGAGTTAGTGCCTTACTGTAAATAAGGCATTATTTAAAGGCTTCATGTGTTTACACACCAAGGGCTAGAGTTTCATGACATTATTTAATTGGCAGATGGCGCACTCATTTTCAGGGCGTGTCCAGAGCTGTCGCATCGTTTTTTTTTTGACAAGTCATGTTGTGTATGCCAGAAGTGAAAGCACAGTGATATTTGGTCATTTTAGATTTTGTATTGGCTAAATTCACCTGTGATCTCAAGGGGCATGCATTTTTAGGAAGCTAAATAACATGTATTTCACAAATAACAGCATCTATTAATATACATTATTTTAGACAAGTCTGATGTGTGACAGCATGACAATACAATACAAGAATAACAGTTTAGCAGCTATTTACTTTCCCGTTGGTCCCTCAGTCTCCACAATTATCCAGGTGTCTTATCAGCTCATAAACTCACTCCAGCGGGTAAACCCTGGTAGCTCCATGCGTCAAAAAGACTTTTTTTTTTTGCTTTTTGTGGTTGACGCAGAGTTTAGTGTCCTGTCGTGGATGTGTGTGCACGAGAAAGACCAGGTCTGGACCCATTGAAGTCTCCAGCTCCAAATAGTGCGCTCCTTTGATGCCTTCAAATACATGAGTGTTATCAGGCCTAAGTCTGTCTTGCGCCAAAACCCGGCCGCCTTCACACCTGCGTCAGGTGGAAGATGACAAATCAGTCATGGGTTACTGACTATGAGCTTTTCATGGGCCCAAAGTATTTCCACACCCTGTCTTTATGCCAAATTTAGAAGACACTGGTCAGACTCAGAGTGCAATTTGCACTCTGAGTCTGACCAGTGTCTTCTAAATTTGGAAAAAATGGTTTAGGCTGTGAGTGGGACATACAATGACTGAATTTCCAGTAAATTGGGGCATTAAAACAGAAACTGCAACGTCAATTAATAAACGGTAAAACACACCAGCAGTGTACTGTTACCATATTATAATATTTTTTTGTTTGTTTGTTTTATTTATTTGTCGGTAAACACAAAGTAAAGAAGAACAAAAACTTATTTTGACCAAAACTTATTTTGACCAAGATGGGGGTAGTCCAGACTTATTTTTGCCTTTCCATTTTAACATAGAAAAACATTATATGATAAAAGAAAAAACAAAACACAAAACAACCACAACAATTACTTTTTTATAGAAACTTAGAAGTGGTTTAAGTTTTTACAGGCACTTGAGAAATGTTTTCATTTCATTCACATTATGTTATTTACACAATGATGAACCTTTTTCATTATTCATTCTGTGCAATTGCAAACAAAGCATGACGCTCTCTGTCAACTGTATTTGTACTTGTCTGGCACTGGACCTTTTTATTGGTTCACTCATGTTTCATTAATTGGTATTTAATTATCATGTGTGAGTGCTTCATAATATCAAGCCTGTGTGTCTTTTCGAGTTGTATTTTCTGCAGGCTCAGACAGCACAAAACAACTGTAGCAAACACCAGAACAATGTGAGCTCCCACCCAATGCAGTGAATTATTCTTTTATTTCCTTGTTTATCAGAAACAATACGTGAGAAGATTCATTTTTGAAAGCTTGTCTTTGTATTCTCTGTATTTACCAATAAATATATTTCCGAATCACTCAGTTTTGTTGCTTAAATTTGACAGAAACAGTTGGCCGAGAGGAAACATGGTGGAGAGAGGGGGTAAGCAATGGGTTCAAGCCAAGAATCTAACCTGCCCCGGCCGTATGGCGTGTGGACTGTTGTCTCCAGAATGAATTAGTACAAGACATCTGAAAGCTTACAATACTCATACCCTTATAACCGATAATCTTTCATAACTTCCACAGTCAAATCTCTCATGCATGTGTGTAAGTAAATCATGTTTGGTTGTTGCAGTTGTTTTAACACTCAAATGAGAAATAATTTCTTATTTAAATGAGCTTCCAGCTTCTTGAAGTAAATGTTGGCAGCCTTATTTAAAGTGCAGGTCTTCTGATGTGTGCCTGGGGTTTTCTTGGTTAGCGGTGTGCGCTCTAGCCAATGTAGGACTGAGTCTGTCATGTCAGTGGTGGCTCTGAGGGCTCGTTTCTCTATGTTGATGTTCAAGGCTGTATATTGGCAGCTCCCCTGGGGTCTCTCAGACGTTTTTCTGTACAGTGCTGTGACCCTGTCTTCTCTCCCACGTGTCAATGCGTCAGCTCCTCTTCCTCACGTCTTCACTCATGCTTACTATGGTTTATGCTAAGCTAGGCCCTACTGCAGCAGAACTAAACCTGAACTACACTGATTTGATGCTGAGTGACTTACAAAGTGAGTGAGAGCTTGTTTCATAAAGACCCTGTGGAGCTGTGCAATAGGCTACTCAAGAAGTCCGTTTTTATTTCCTGTTCAATAAAATTATGGCCCCTATTTATGATTAGCTGAATCTGGAGATACTTATATAAATCAAAACATCTTTTAAATGACAGATGAGATTGTAAAAATCACTATCATGATGAAGGTTTGTTCTAAAAGGGAGCACTGTTAAAATGGTTGCCTAGCAACTTTTGGCCAGCAGAATCCAGAAAAGTCCTAAAATGTTGAATCTTTGTGAAAAACTTTTTAAAAAAATACATAATCTGCTGGATATGTTCTATACAAAGATTTTGGTAACAATTCAAATATGTTGTTGTCAAGTGGAGCAAGTAAGAAAAAATATATTATTTGACTATTATTTTTTTCTTCTATTTTATTGATTGCAATTGAATGCGGCTACATCAGAGTGGGAGCAATGCAAAGTATCAGTCATGGCAATACCGCAGCCAAACTGTGCTACAAATAAACATTATCTTTTGTGTTGACAATGGTTCATGCTCATTTTGGTTTTATTACTTCAGAAGTTGTATTGAAAAAAAAACCCAAGTTGTAGTACGCCACGGGCAAAACAATCCATTTTTACAGTGATACAATGCATATAATTTGCTATAGATACAATGCGTTTGTGGATGATGCTCTGATGGAATCTTGTTTAAAACAATGACAATAAAGAATTGAATTGATAATGGTATATTATGCCTACTACAACTTCTGCAATGTACAGTGTGGAAACTTTGAATTAGCTGTTTGTTCCCATGTGTCAATAACTTACTGGCCTGTTGACATTTTGCTTGGTGTGCATGATTACCAGCAGCACTTGTCCATAATCCAGTGACTAAGTTATATGCTCTTACTAACTCTGCTCACTACTTAACGCTGCTTAAAGAGATCCTCCCGCAGTGGTACTGTTCTGGATAGCTTTCAGAGCACTGAATTAACAGTGTTAATGACATAGCAACAGACTTCATTACGCCTTCAACCTCACAGCAAATGACAGTAGGTCAGAGGACAGCCAGACTCACATCTTTTGCAGTGCATGACCACACATACTAAAGCCATCACTTTAGACTAATGACAGAGCTCAGGGTTGTGTCCAGCTCTTGTCACGGACCTGTAATATCCAGGGTCAGTGCAGTTCCTCCCCACTGTGAGGGAAGGAGAATGGAAAGTACAAGTTGAAATATGCACAACTCAATCACATAAATATACAGAGCCAAGGGAAAATATTTTTAAATGACTGTGACAGCACTTTAGGGAATTTTGAGGAATGTAATGTTTAATGATTATGCATCAGCTGCAATTAAATGTTGTAGATTCCAATGTTTGAGTGTAGTTTACCATTTGACTATATTTACTAAGTATGAAAAAGGAATTTCTGCATCTGGAACAATCATTTACCTGTAAAGCAATGCCTTGAAACACTTTCTGTTTTCTCACTTTCAATCACATTCAGTGTCAGATAAATAAACCTCAACAGTCTCAAAGGAGTTTGCATCAAACCTGTAAATTTTTAATCTCTGCACAGCTCACTCGTCATGTTGTTAACGTAGGTCATGCTATGTCTGTAGCTTTAGTTTGTCTATATTTAATAAATTAAAGGGATATTTTATTTTATTTTATATAAAATAAAAGCATCAATGAAGGACAAAGGATCTGCTCCAAATTGTTAATTGCTATATACTGTAAAATCCCAAATATAATAAGCATTTATATACAAAATTTATAATGCGTCCATCTAACAACAAGCTTTTAACTTCTTCTATGGCTATTTGTTCGTGCTGTATCATAATGAGATCAAAGTTTTGTTGAAGGCACTATCTGTGGTTGTGACAGTACAGCAGGTGTTTGGAGCTATAATGACATGCCAGGAAAGGGCAAACATTGTCCTGACAACGGCGAACAGCTGTTGTGGGGTGTGACACCTGTGTGCCCGCCCAGAGATATGCTGCACCTTGACGAAGCAAACTTCAATCAGACTTCGACACAACGACCAGAGACGTTGGTGCAAAATGCTAACAGCATCTGTCACAGATCAGCACACTCGCCTCAGAGACGAGATAAAGCATGGGTTTGAAGGGCAGATAGATGAATCTCCATTCACTCTACAAGGTGAAACACAGTCAGTCAGTGGCATCTGTCCGAGTTTGCATTTGTGCAGCTGCCTCACTGGGACCCAGAGTCTGCGTGGAAGGAAGAGAAACAACTCAAGACTCAATACTTTAGTTTTTATAAAGAAAAAGTGAGCCAGTGAGCCACTACGCCTTGTGGGCTCAGTGGTAAAGTGGTTGTGCTGTAATCGGAAGGTTGGCAGTTCGAATTCCACTCTCCCCAGTTCATGCTGTCATTGTGTCATGGGCAAGACACTCAAGCCACCTTTCCTCCTGGTATATGAATGTTTGGCAATGCTCAGGGAGGTCGTAGGCACAAAAGGAGTGCCACGTCTTCTTCAGTCGGCCCCAGGACAGCTCACCACCTCCAGTGTGTGACTGTGGAGTGAATGAATAATGGACAGCCTGTAAGAAAAGTTCTTCTTCTTCTTATTATTATTATTATAACGTTAAAACTGGGATAAATGGTAGAAGGTTTCTTAGCTTTCAACATTTTTCTATGTTACAATCCAACTTAACTAAATGATAAGCCTAAGTATAATTGACCATGTATTTTAGACATTTTGATCCAGACAGAGTTAGATTATAAGTTCAAGTGATGCTGTCAACAGAGCCAAGCTGGAACTGAATGGTTCACATTTTATGCTCACTGGTTGCTTAGTGATTGTGAAGATTACCAGGTAGCTCTGTGTAGTTATAAATAAAGTTTCTTAGCAACAGAGAGTGTGTGTAGGTGTAAATAGACATTTATAATTTAAATTCTTATTTTTATCACAATTGCTGTAGAGGTATTTGAGGCATGCTCAGGGTAGGCATTCATTCTGATGCTTTTTGCTGCCCTGGAAGCAGAGGGACAAAAAAGGTATTAAAAATCGGGAAACACTGATAGAACTAGAAGCTGTGCATTGCTAAAACAGAGCCCCCACTCAATCATAGTGGTCCTGAAAGCGCTCCTCTTCAGGCCTTTGTAGCTCTCCTGTGAGGCTGTCAAGTCCTTGCACAGCCATACACTCTTACCCCAAATTCTCTCCGAAGACTTTGAAAGCCTATTTGTGTTGAGAATGGCTTTAGGAATATAATTTGCATATTTATTGCACTGTGGGTCAGAGTAGGAAGGAGACTGTGCTGTTAACATTGCTTCAATTCCTGGTAGGATTATTACAGATTGGTCATGTTTAGTCTCAGACTTCAAATAAGAAAATAGCATAGCCCAGTGTTTCTGATCTCATCTATTTAGAAATCCAAAAGGTCTAAAAATATCAGTTATAAATTGTCACTGCCCCAAAACCACTCTACAATAAACCTGTCGATGTGGTGGAGACAGACCTGTCACTGTAAATTGATTTGGGGCATAAACTGCAGAGCTTTCTTGATTGAATCCTGTGTGCTGTGCCTCTTCTTTTCTCCTCCAGCTGTCTGTATCCTTTAGCCGTCTTTCTCTGGGGCTGACCAGCTCTGAAAAGCTCTCCTGAAAGCACTGGGATTATCAGCAACTGTGGTGAATTCATTCATCTTCACCAAAAGCTCTCCACCCACAGTGTCACGGGCGGATACCTCACACTCTAAGGCCGGAACATCTGTTATTTGGTTTTAAGCACACACTTACCCATATGTCTAAAAGAAAGTCATTGATTCTGAGAAGAAAAAGGAGATGGAAAAGGGAAAGGGTTTGGTCAGAGCTATGTTGAGTTGCCCTTACTTAATGAACATTAGAGAAAGATAATTGTGTTTACTCATTGCTAATTCTAATGTGTACTCGATCTAAGAAAGATTGTTAATTAATACATTAATAATGTAAAAATGTACTCTTTACAATATGTGCATTTAGGAAGAATAGACACATCACCCGGTCTTTGTATGCTAGTGCTTCTGTTGTGAGGTTAGCTCAGTGTGTCAAGGCTCTTAATCTCGTGTCTTGGGACAATATGGGAATCAGGCAATTTCACACCACCTGCAAAAGGAAACTTTTTGTTGTAATCCGGATTAGTGGCCATACCAAAACTAGCTGCTGTTTCTCACAGGAACTGAGTATGTCACATGACGAGGCATAAATGCGTAGAGCGGAAAAACAAAAGTGACATTGAATTTATGTTTCTCTCTTATACTACTCAAATGCACAGACACACCACTGTTTTTTTTTGTTTTGTGCTGTATTTAGACCATGTAGAACTGTGTTATGGCCCCTCTCTGCACCCTGTTTTAATGTGTCAACAAAACAAGGTACGATTGAGTATCCCATGACAAGGGGCATTTTTCACTCCCACACCTTCCCCTTTGTTACGCTGTTCAAGGTACAGTTGCTGTTTTCTGGCTTGTGAAAATATTTAGAAAGGACACACTGGTGCTCCCAAAAGACCCTTTTTAAGCAGAGGACATTTTGAAGGACAAACCAAGACAAATGTTCAGATAGTTTGCTCTTGAAAGTAAGAGATGATCAATTCTTAATAAGCCGTGGGATTTACCTTTTTATTAATGTGTGTGTGAATAGTGAAAACTGGTGATGCTGGTAATGTGTTTCAGGTAATTTACTGGGAACCATGTTTGAAAGGGGCTCAGGAGTCTTCAAAACCAGCAGATTAGCACTTGTAAATAAACTGTATATTGGTTACCTATGTATCTGGGCTTTTTGTCAGAATGCATGATCTTTATTAGTATCCTCCGGTATACTCTTTTAGGACAATGTTTTTATTCCATTGTATCTTTGCATCTTGTATCAGTGGTTTATTAATCTTAAGTATTTTAAACTAAAACATGACTGAAGGGGCAAACAAAGAAATAAACCCTGCGATGTGCATTATATAAGGTTCTTATTACTTCAGATCTTGAGATCATAGCTATTGCTCTGGCTCCATTTTTATTGATCCCTTTTGATCGGGGAGTCCAGCTTCGCCAATCCCCTTGAGCTAACAAAGTCAAGTGCCGTTATCTCTGTTCCTTTAAATCACATTTGAGTGGACACGTTTGTATATTCACAGATTTATGGGGGTCATAGAGACTTGCCAAGCAATGTCCTGGGTTAATGGTATGTGAATGGATGTCATTTGGTCAGAATCTAGATAATATTAGCTGCAGAGGTTGGGCATGTGACCACAGACCGGCAATAATGATTATGTTGTGGTAGAATTTATGAGATCATAGCTTAAAAAATCCACTTAAACACTAAATAGTGTTGAACGGAATAGGCAGTCTATATGCAGTTTTTTCTATACAACAATTACCACATGGACAAACAATGTCTAGTTCGCTCTTTTATGGTCTCAAAGTTTTTTCTAAACCACAAATTTTAACCGATGTGGCAGTTCAGGCAGTTCCGGGTGTGTTTTAGATGAAGCTGTAAACAATATGACTTGTTCTGATAGTAAAAGGTAATTACTTGCAGATGGTTCAGACAATCACAAAGTATTTAGCTTAATGTACCTGCTCTGATGTAAATAACTCAGATCTAAGCCAGTATCTTGGTCATGTAATCACTGAATGTCTTTTTTATTGTGGGAAACTAGAGGAAACCTATCCAAAACCTGAAAATTCCTCACAGAAAGGCCCTGCCCTGGCAGTTATCAAATTCACAACCTTCCAGCTGTGATGCAACACCTCTAACCACCTTACCACTCTGCCACTAGAGACCTGCAGCGGGCGGGAAATCACGTGGATCCGGCGGGACCCAACTCAAATCACATGGGCTCGGGGGGGAGCAGGTGAGGAGACTACACTGTTTGAATTGTAAAAACAACAATTAAACCTGCAGCCCTATAATTAACATAACTTATAGGCTATCCCAATTAACTCCTTTTCTGCTTCTGTTCTTCTCCGGAGCACACCCTCAAACTGTGATAAAAGCCATCAATAAAAAATGTGAACTAGACAGAGCACTTTTTGGGCGTCAATACACTGTGAAATTAATTGTAAACCAAAGGATTGTTTGAAACCTAGAAGTGTAAACGTGAGCTTAGATACATATGCAAAAAAATGTAAATAAAAATGCAATTGTAACTGTAGCCTTGAAAGCGTAAATAAAGTAAATATTTTTGTATTGGCTGAACAATGTTAGAGATATCCTGCATTTTGAAAAAGACTTGTGGCTACATTACAACTAAGTGGATGACAACTGCTTATCGGAGGTAAGTGTATTAATGTTTTTGTTTCTTTCACAATAAACAAGCATCCACATTTCCTTAGATTTTTGTGCATTGGAAAACACCAATTGTTTTGCATTAGCCTAATAATATTAGCTCGGTTCCTCAATCTTGTTCAGGCTTCATTTTATGAATGGGAATGTCAAGGTTGACTTCTGGCAGGAATGGTAAGACAAGCTTTGGGAATGGCTGGGACCGGGATTTAAAAGTCAGTCCTGCGCAGGTCTCTGCCACCACATGAGGTTGTTTTAAGGCAACGTTATGCATTGCAAGTCCAAAGATGGGAGTCATGCATGGATTCTCTGCACTACAAAAGTTTAATTTCACTGTTTCATTGTCTCTTGCCAAGTGTTCTTCCACATTTTGTGTGAAAAACAAGAATGTAATCTAATGAAAATTATCCATTTCTCTCATGCACATGCAGGGAGTGAACACATGCATGTTTACCCCAGTAACATTAAAATGAGCAAGTTTGTGCTTCCAAATCATGTGTGAGCTTACCACAAGTTATGACAGAGTAGGGGGAGGTGATTGATCCATAGGGTGGCCTGGTAGTGGGCCGTCTCGACGGGAAATTGCTGGTAGATAAGTTGGCCACTCTACCCTCTATCCCATACCCGCTGCCTTTTCTGATTAGTGATGGTAAAAATTGACTTCCTGTCTGCTCACAGAATGATTGGTGAACATTTGGCGCACTAGATTTTACAACGCTGCGATGCTGGGTAGATTTAGCATTTCAAGCATCTTTCGGCCTCTGAGTGATGTTAGCTGCTCTTGTAAACAAAGGCAGAAGTGAAAGCTGCTGCAACACTTTTTCATCTTTTTGAATGCTATTGAACTGGCAAAACTCCTGACTATTATTACTCTAGGGTCCTTAAGAATCAAGCACATTGCATCTTTTGTTATTGGGTGTGCAAAGCCTTTAAAGAGGGTGGAAATGGTTTCTTGTGCTCATTTAAAATCTTCTTTTGCATAAAACACAAAATATTACATCATTATACTGCTTAAACATAATGTTGTATGGCTTTAGAGAAATCCACATAATATTAAGACTGACAAGTACTCTTGGATGAGGAACAAAGTCTTCTACCTTAAGAATTATATTAGTCTAAGTGACCACTGATTGCTAGCACAACAAGCAAATAGTTCCATTTTCTAGGATTAGGGGTTTATTGACAATACTGACAAATTGTTTGACTCAAGATGACTTCACAAAGTCAAGATTAGACCAATATTTATTTACCAAAGATAAAGAAATGATCCCAGTACATGGTCCCCTAAATAAATTGTTAGATAGGACCAGTGCTGACACAAACACACTTTGGTCACGAGGCAGAAAAAGGTCAGAGTGAAGCATGGTGACAGAGTGGGGATTGTTATTGGGGACGATCGAGGTGTTAACAGCAGGTTGCCTCTTCATATCCCTTTTTCTCGCCCTGTCATGTATCACTGTGGACGTTGGTGAAGAAGGACGCTGATTCACGCTGGCAGAAGTGGACCAGGGAAAAAGGCAGGAGACAAAATATAAGAGGGACCTAGATTGACTCTGAATGTGTGAAAAAGTGCCCTGCCAATAGAGGCTGTAAAACCTGAGCAACAGCGGGCACAAAGTCATAAGTCAGTATGTGACAGGTGAGGTGAGGATGTTCTTTCAGGATGGCTCCTGATCAAACCAATATTCATTCCTTTAGTGGATGGTGGCAGGTAAGATTAATAGGAGTCTAAATTGCTTTCTGGTACAAATGTAGCTTTCGGGAAAACTCTACAAAACCTCAAATTGGGAAATAAAAAGAAGGTTGACTTGTTTGATAACTCCCCCAGATGCTGTGTGCCTGTAGCATCTAAAGAAAATTGACCGGCCTCCTGGGTAAAATTTACTGTAGCCTGTACTTTAATAGAGCCAAGTTAGACCGAGTGGCCCGCAAGGCAAATGGCCCAGCAATGAGCCTAGTACACCTCAAAATAATAGTGGGCCTTTAATAGTATGGTAATGCAAGCTTAGCGGCAAACAAGATTCAGACCAGTAAAGTACATGTCAAACATCAAAGACTTATTGTGCCAAATTGTGAATTAGTAAATGTTTCCTATATGCCAGTTTATATTTTATTTAAGGTTTGCCTTTGATGCTTCCTGACACCAAACTCAAACAAACACGTAATTATCTTTTTATGAATTTGTTAACTAGTGATCAAGCTCTTGCTGCTTTTCATATAACCACCTCACATTGTGTGTTTTAGATTACTGTAGATTATTATTGATGAAGGACCCAATGGGAGTGTGATTGGGAGGTGGTTCCATCAACCTGCCTTCTCAATGAAATCTTCAGACACGTCCTACCAGACAATAAGAGCAGACAATAGACAGGCCGGAAGAGTATTGTCTCAGCTATCTTTGGCTCTTTTTCTGATTTATCTTATCAAAACCTTCCCTTGAAATTCTTATAGTTTATTCCCTTCTTTGGTTCTCCTTTTATGTGGGGCCATGCATCTCTTTTTGTATGAGACATTTGGATTCTATTAATAATTACCTTTGCTTTTTTTATCAGCAGGTTTCAGGTTTTGTAGGCCAAAGAGAAATCACTGAAGGTGGTAGGATTTTGGGCAGACTTTAGTGATACTACTGGCCATAAATGACAAAATTGTGATTTATTACTTCTAGGATCTGCAACAACCCAGTGTGTGACATATAATAACAACCCTGTTTTTTAATGATATCCAGTATTTCTCCTTAGAATTAAATCTCATTAAGTTTCTGCTTCTTCAGTCTGACAATAAACAGATTACTCTGTTTCGTATTCAACATTGAGATAAACTCAGAAATGCTATGAAGAGTGAGTGATTTTGATCTATTTGTGTATTTTACATTTTCTTACATTTACATTAATTCATTTAGCTGACGCTTTTATCCAAAGCGACTTACATTGTTCTACAGTAATTACCAGTGTTACAGCCACTGGAGGCAAGGTGGGTTAAGTGTCTTGCCCAAGGACACAACGACAGTATGAACTGTGGAGCAGTATGAACTGGAGAGCGGGAATCGAACCACCTACCTTCCGGTTAAAGGACGACTGCTCTACCGACTGAGCTACTGCCGCCCCCTTTTCTGACCTTGATAAATGAACCACTTTACTTTAAGTACACATTTCTCAGAATAAAATCAAAAATATTTAGTATATTTTTAACTATCATCATGTTTTTGTCTTGAGATTGCGGGTAACTGTTAACTGTAGGTCTGACAGTTGAGTCTTGTTGTGATTAGTATTTTAGATGCATTCAGGCTCCCTGCTGTCAACACTGTCTGCATTGTTGACCTTATTGCCAGCAACTCTATTTTTGCCTCTAAAATATTAATTGTTCCTTGCTGTGTTGTATCCCTGCAGAGTGTAGATGTATTGTATGCCTTAATGATAGAATGTATAGCAACAGTATGAATCAGAGCATCAGAGACGCTGGTGTAGTTTACAAATGTGTAAATTATTCGCAGTAACATTTACCCTTGAAAAGTGAACAGGAGGAATAAAGAAATTTATTCCAAAAGTTGTTCTTCCGTCTGCACGCTCCCCTTCATTACCCTGCTTCTGTTGACTTCGACATTACCTTGAATTACAAACATTGTGTGGTAATATAGCGTATAATGTGACACTAAATATGCAGACCTGCACAGAGCAACACCTGATTTCACATCTGAGTGTCAAAGTGCCATCTGCGGGGTCACCTGGCAGACCTGATGGCACCGCGAGCGCTGGACAGAACAGAGTAAAGGGGAACAAGAGGCGAAGAGACGAATGAGGCGAGGTCAAACCACCACATAGATCTGTTTTGCTTGCACATGCAGGGTTCAACTTTTTTCATTTAATATGAGACAGACAAAGAGAGAGGTTTGTTGGAAAGAAATAGAGGAAGGGGAAATAAATACATCAGCTTTAACCTATACAAAGCTGGCTCAGCAGAAGCTTTCCGCGGCGCCTGAAAAATTCTAGTCTACTCAATCGATGAGTCACAATTATCTATGGAGACTGCTGCAAATCCTGTTATACCGCCCCGTGTGTGTGATGATCATGAATTGTGTGGCTTTTTTATCACATTGTTCAAAGCCTTTCATGAAAAATGCCAAAAATGTCTTATCTGAATCTATTAATCTACTTCAGTGCCTTGGTGTCTAGAGTTATGTCAGAAATTAACACTGACAGAATGTTTCGAACGTGACGAACTAAGAGAGGGTTTCTGTGTGACTTTGTGTGTGTTTGGGATTGAATGACAGCGTGTTTGTCACTGCGTTCGCACTCCATCGCTCTGGAGTGGCACCGCAGATGGATGTCTCTCATACGCTCCAGTGAGCACGCCAATTCACCAGCTTCAACAGATGCTAAATGCAGATATAAGCTGTAATTGCTATTTGCTTAACTGAGGGGATTGAAGATTCACGTCTTCATCCACTCCGAGTCCCGAAGAAAAACATCAACATCCAACTCTGGTCTGAAGTCTGCTTCTTGTGTGCAACCTATTTTTCTTTGAAGATCAAGAAAAAGTAAAAAAAAAAACAAGCCTCACAATCCTCACAGATGTTTTCAGATAAGGTTTTTTATGCCAAAATGTTGAACAAAGGCTGACAGCTCATCCCCTGACACATACAGACAGGTGCCATTGTAACCAGATAATC